>JARHVA010000057.1:8545000-8885000 GCA_037957365.1 Torreya grandis | reverse complement strand
ATCTAGTTATATTATTTTTTCTGGTTCAAATAATTATTTCTAAAAAAATAAATGGTCTCTAAACTCTAACATATGTAAAATATATCATGATTCTTAGATTCCTTATACTAGGTAAGAAGAAAAACTTATATATGATGGTCAAATGGACTTCAAATTTAAGATCGAAATTACATAATGATGATCAAATTTAAGGACAGCCATTTTTTTTCCTAATGAAAGTCAAATTTATGGTGGAGACTTTAGTTGGGGATGATATGAGACTTGAGAAACTTGATTTACTAGGGTTTACATGCTTGTCTTACTTTTATATTAGCTTTCCTCAACCTAATTTCATATCGCCTTCTTTTGATTTCCAAGACTAGGCTCGCCTTTATTGCATTTTTATCTCTACCCTTTGGGCAGATTGAATCTATTTAAATTTTCCTATACCAACATATCACTAATGGTGTTCCTAACATTGCATTTTTAATTTATTGGTGTCCATAACCTTACTAAAGTATTTTTTTCTTATTTTAGTAACCCTTTCAAGTGACGAGTCTCCTCTCTAGGTCGAGTTGTTGGTTCCTTAGGAATATCCTCATGATTGTGTACCCTTCGACTCATAATTTCAAAGCATTTAAATAGACCTTCCAAAAGGTACCTATGTAGATTTAGCTTCCAAGTATTTTGATTTATCTATGGTCATTGCATGATGACATTATCAAACCCATAGGGTTGGTGTTTTTTCATGAAGTTTTTAAATTTTAATCTACACACCCTAATAAGTGTGTTTATGTCGAGGGTGATTTGAAAAAAAAACCTCAAAGTGTCCATTGATATTCAAGAAGGGACATAATGATTCTTGTATAATATTGCCTTCTTCAATATCCAAATCATATGTTTTATATGGTAGGTGCCTGACCATAGGGTTAATGACTCTCCTCTTATGGTTCACTCAAGACCATTCGCTGAGTAGGCACCATTTGAAAAACAAAATGTGGTTTAAAAGAATGATGGATGGACTATGATGGCTAAAAAAAAACATCAGTGGGAATAAGAAACCTAAGGAAACCCCCACCCCAACATTTTTAAGCCCTGCCAAGATGAGAGAAATGTAGTGAATTATGTTACCCCCAACGTCTAGTTAGTCCTCCACAATCTCATAATGATCTTGTAGCCTCTCTGAGCCAAGTTTATCTAGTTAATTACTTTAAAATAAAAAAAATTCATGTTGGGACCCCTTTTGAAAGTTCTCCTACCACACATAGGTCATGCAATCCACCTCATAGCAATGGCAAATATCCATGGGAAGTGAATGGGCCAAATGTTACTCCATTTCGCTTGGAGATTTTTTTGCCAAACCATAAATAATTATTGAACAATTGTTTTGAGATTCTTGGTTTAGAAGAAGATAGAGAAGATGGGTAGGAAGAGATATTCATGGATGATTCATCTCAATGAATCTTCTCTCCTAGGATGATTAAGGCCTCGCATGTTCCTCTTGTAAAGTCTATGTGTATACCACCTGTCAACGATTTGTTAGATTATGTATTTCATGAATTTCTCATGTTTGTTAGTGTATTATCTATCAATTTCATCCTTTTATGAGTTTGTTCTATGTAAGGATTTATCCCACTTTTGTTTGTTAGGCTAGTTATATGTTTTTCAATGCCTACTTATGCAAGGTCTGCCCTTTGTACTAATATATCTTATTTCTGAATAACACTTGATTAGCTTTATTTGGAAATAAATTGTCTATAGCTTCAATGTGTGATGGTTTTGTTGTTACTACTTTTGAATATTGGGTTGGAATGCTTATTCACCATTCCTAACATGGCACTAGATCTTTGAGGTGTTGCTCCCATCCACATTGTTACATTTTGCTTCAGAAATTTACCTTGTCACTGATTCTTTCCTTGTCATACTCAACCTTTTTTTCCCTCTTACAGATTTAGCACTTTATTGAATCTTTGGAGGGAAGGCCAAGAGGAAGCAGAGCATTGATTTCCCTTGAGGAAAGAGGCATTCCTATTGGAAAAGCATCAAGTTTGGAAGAGACATCATTTCTTCAAGAGTTTTTTAAGCTTTTGAAGCTTTTTTGTATTGGATTATTCTTTATCTTGTTTTGGAATTAGAAATCTTGACATCATCTTTAAAGATCTAAGTGTTGATAGCGTGGAAGGAGCCTTTATTTGTTATAGATGTACTTATCACACCTTTGCAATGGAAGTCTATATATGGCATTTTTTACTTTGGTGCCCTAGTTTTTAGGCCTATGTTGGACGAGAGAAGCTAAGGATTAGTGTTGGGACCTGCCAAGGTGAAGCATTAGTTTCATATTTGAGGCACCTTTTACTATTGCATAAAATTAGATCTGAGGCATTTGGAGGAGAAGTTTAGCTTTGGAATTTCCTTTTCAGATCTAAGGCATTGGAAAGGAGGATAAGTCATTTGCTATGTGAAAGAAGTTATAAGAGGTAGGCATTTCCATATGCAAAAGTAGCCTAAGTTTGGCATTGGAATATTTTAATAGTGGTGTCCCTTCTCTACCTTTAATTGCCCAAGAATTGAGTGTAGCATTCCTTTTATTTATTTTTCTCTGTTGCATTGAAATTCTCAACTTGGCATTGGAATTTATCTGTTGTGCTAAGGCACCACATTTTATATTATCTCTATTGGGAGATATAGGGAGATAATGGTGTGACATCATCATTTTTTCAAACTGCATTCCACATCAGAAGATAGATGTGATTCGTCTAAATTTTAAGTTCCATACTTGTATCTAAGCATTGGACTGTTTAGAGAGAGGCATCATAGGTGCATGTTAGAGGAGGAGGAGAGAAGAATATAGTGGCATCATTTTCTAGATCTGATCTAATTGACAAAATTAAACATCCTTTATTTCCTCTCAAAATATCCCATTACTTCATTTTTTTGCTTTTATACGTTGTATTTTTGCCTCAAGAGGAAACAAACTTCACTTCCACGCATATCAAACTAACCAGATGAATATTTTTTCACTTTAGTTGAAGTTTCTAATTCCTTTATTTGATTTTGGTTTCAAATAGTATTAGACACCTATATTATGTACTTATTTGGTCATGAAAATTAGTTTGTAATATAGTTGATAATGTTTTGACCCATTTTATGAGAAATTGTAACATCTATAACTTTTGAACCGTAACTTGGATTTGAGTTCTATTTTTTTTAAAGTGCATAGTTTTCAAATATATATATATCCATTAGTGTCATTAATTTGTAAAAATCACTACTTTTATAAAGTGCCAAATTTGGGGGGAACTTAATACAATCTTTTGGGAGATTATATTGGTGTCGATTTTGTGCACCTTTTTGTATTCTTTTTACTCTTTGGTGATTCATTAGCATGCATTCTACTTCTGATATTGACCACTGTAAATCTTTAACTAGACATAATTATGATACATGGAGACCTCAAATGAAAATAATCATAAACCACAAAGGATTATGGTCCCTAATGAATGAAACTCGACCACAATTTATGCATGTGAATGACAAGCTTTTGTCTCATTTGGATGGTTTTGATTCTCCATTCAAAATATGGGTTAAGATAAAAGGTTTGTTTGAGAAAAAAAGATCACATGAGAGCCATGCAACTTGAATTCAATTTAACTTCACTCAATCTGGATGGCTTTACCTCTATTTTAGACTACCTCACAATTTTAAAAAAAATTTGACATAGTTGAAGGGAGTGGATGAGATAAAAATGATGAAGAGTGTGTGTAGTTGGTTTTTTAAAGTTGAGTGGCCCATTCTAAAATTTTGTTTCTACCTTTTTCTATAGTATGGATGCCTTAGGTACTACATTCAAAATGCCAAACCTAGAATTATTTTGTGAGAGACTTACTAAGGAGGAATCCAAATTATATCACCTTGAGTCTTCCACCTCTCAAAACACATTAGTTGCATCACATCCTAAGCATAAGGGAAAAACTATGGGTAAGAAGAAAAACACTCCACCTCTATCTCAAAATGCACCTAAGCCCAACACTAACAAATCTAAACCCAAGTCATCTTTCCAATCCAAGAATAAGTCTAACCTCTCTTGATCCTATTGTGGTGGGACTGGTCATAAAGAATCTAGTTGTTTTAAGAGAATGTAAGCCCTAGAGGATGTCATTAGGAATCACAATATTTCTATCTCTACTCCTTCTCCATCTCATGAGCATGGAAAAGAACTTAATATTATCGAGAGATAGTAGATACCTATTCAAAACATTTGGGTTCTATATTATGGTGCTTCACACCATGTGACTTCTTCTAAGGAGTCGTTTGTATCTCTTCATCTGAGTTCTACTTCTAACATTGACATTGGGTATTCTTACTTCATTTATGTTAAGGGGAAGGGTGACATATAGCTAGATGGTGTTTGTATCAATTATGCATTATATATTTCAAACATCACCACCAATCTACTTTTAGTATATGTTATTTATCATTTTGGTCAAGGTAAGACAATGACTTTCACACTATAGGGTGTTAAAGTTCAAGATTTGTTAGAGCCACATACACTTATTTTACAAGCTATTGTTGATCATAATTTTTGACTCTATTATTTTGAGGGTTTTGATGATAGTCCTCCTATAGGGACATGTTTAGTTTCTTATGTAGATTCTGAGAGTCAGCTTCAACATGAGATATTTGGACACTTAAACTATATATATATATATTTGAAAGAGTTGAGCACTTACATTATTGTAAAGGGTATTCCTACAATTTCATGTCTTGATGGAGTTTTCCTTGGTTGTGCATTTGGGAAACAACATCATAATCTGTTTCCTAAGGCTATGTCAATGAGAGCTTCTTCACCACTTGAACTTGTGCACATTGATTTGATGGTCTTTCGTACTCCTTTAAACGGAGCTAAGTATGAATTTACTTTCATTGATAATTTATAGAGGTTTACTTGGGTTTATTTTCTCAAGTACAAGAGTGATGTATGTTCTCACTTCAAAGTCTTTAATGTTTTAGTCGAAAAATAGTATTCAAGTTGCATCAAGAATCTTCATATAGATAATGAGGGGAGTACTTCAGTTAAGAGTTATCTAATTTTTTATCATCCTATGATATTGTTCAGAAGCATTCTATTGCACATACTCTACAATAGATTGGCTTAGCAAAAATGAAGAACTAAATTCTGAAGGAGATGGCTAACTGCATAATGCATTCATGGGATTTAATTCCTATCTATTGGGTAGAGGTAATTAATTGTGTGAACTCAATTCAAAACCACACACCACATCAAGCACTTGAGAATATGACTCTAAAGGAGGCTTGGTCTAGAACCAAGCCTGATGTCTCATTTTTTGATTCTTTGGGAGCCTTTCTTGGGAATCGATACCAAAGAATAAAAATAAAGCATTGGATAATAAGAACAAACCTTTGAGTGTTTTAGGATATTACAAGGACTTACGACCTTATCATCTTTTAGATCTTGATACTCATGATTTTTATTTTTGAATGCATGTTCATTTTGATGAACACTTCACATCTCATGACTCTTCATCATCTTCCATGCCTTTTTCTTCTTCTTTCAATGATTCACCTCCTCTCGAAGGATTCATTCTTTGATGAGCCAATTCAAGAGATTTTTTAGAAGGTTATAGAGTATGCATATCTTATTTACATTTATGATTCCAATATGCCTAAATGGGATCGTATTATAATTTTTGAGGTAGTACTTTTCATACAGGATCTTCTACTTACTCGACATCATCATACACATTTTACAAGTAGTGGACTTTTATGTCAAGCATTCTCTCAGGATCCACAGTGATTTTCATATGATCATGGGATATAAGAGTGGGATGATACAATTATAGATGATTATTATTCATTGATGAAGAATCACACTTGGGATTTGGTCACTCTTCTTAAAAGAATAAAGTTGGTTAGGTGAAATTAGATTTACTACACCAAGTATGCATCTGATGGGTCCATTGATAAGTATAAGCCATGTCTTAATGTAAAATAATTATCATATGTCAAAGTTATTGAATACTCTAATACATTTTCACCCATTGCTAAGATGGATTATCTTTACCATGTACTTTATCTTGTTGCATCATAGGGTTGGCCAGTGTATTAGATAGAAATTAAGAGTGATTTCTTGCATGGAGACTTGCATGAGGAAATCTATATGGAATACCCTGATGGTTTGTTTATGATTCTTATCTTGTTTGTCAACATAGAAGGTCTCTTTACAGTCTCAAATATCCCCTTTAGGATTGGTATGAGAAGATGGATTCATTTATTCTCTCCACTAGGTTTGTTTGCTACCACTTCAATCACATATACTATATTCAACGTATTGGGGATGACATTGTTATAATAGTCTTGTATGTTGACCATTTTCTTATCACAAACAACTCCTCATCTGAGATTTAGACTATTTAGTAGGCACTTTTAGGATAGTTCAACATGATAGATCTTGGCCTTTTGCATTTCTTCTTTGGTTTATAGATCTCACAGTTAGATACAAGGATTTTTTGAGTCAATAGAACTATACCCTTGACATTATTTAGCATTTTGACATGGATAATTAAAATCCAAGTCCTTCTCCTTTTCAATCTGGAGTGACTCTCACTTCTTGAATTACTCCAGTTTGTGATCCTACATTAAATAGGTAGATGGTTAAGAGTCTTATTTATTTGACCCATACACACCGTGACATTTCATTTTCAATTGAGTTTATATCTATGTTTACACATGACCCTCATGACAATCATTAGCAAGCTGCCATGAGGATTCTATAATATCTATGAGGCACTACTCATTTTGGTTTACACTACAACATGGGTTCTACTCAGTTGGTTAGATATAGTGATTCATATTGGGTAGGTTCTCTTGATGATAGGCATTCCAATTTTGGATACATAATTTGTCTTAGTTCTTCACCTATTACTTTGTTGTGAAAGAAGTAGTAGGTTATTACATTATCATCTACAGAGGTTGAGTACAGGGCAGAAGTTATAGAGAGTTAGAAGGTTATTTGGCTTCATCAGTTATTGATAGAGTTTGACTTCACATAGGATTCACCAACAATAGTTTGGTGTGAAAAACTAGATTATAATTCACATATCTCATAACCCAGTTGAGAATTAATGGACCAAACACATTGAGGTACATATGCACTTCATATTTCAGCACATTCAGGATAGATTTCTTATCTAGGAGCACATTTTGATTTAGCACCAGGTTTTAGACATCTTCACAAAGCCCTTCGTATCATCTCATTTCCTTGAATTTTGTGGCATGCTTAGGGTTTCAGAAGTTATCATTGGGTAGTGTTTAGGAGAAATTCTTCCTCCTTAATTTCATGGATACATATTGTACATGAGTACCTTATCAGGCCTAGTTTTTGAGACTCATATTGTAGATATGCCACTATTGTTTTTGGTTATTCTTAGCCCTTCACTTCACTTGAGGGGGTGTTATAGTTTGTATTTCATGTAGTTATCATGTTTATTAGTGTAACAGTTAGTTATTTTGTGATTTTTTACTATGTGATGATTTATCCCACATTAGTTATTTAGGCTATTTCTATGTTTTGCATTGCCTAGTTATGCAAGGGATTTCTTTTTTACTAGTATATATTATTTCTAAATAACACTTGACTAGATTTGATTTGTAATCAATTGTATATATCTTCATTGTGTGATGTTTTTGGTTTTATCACTTATGAATCTTGGGTTGGAATTCTTGTTCACCATTCCTAACATGGTTTAGTATTTTAGATTTCATCTATTTACAAAAAAATAGGATTTTAATATTTGTTTGCAAATCTATTCTGAGTAGTATATGGCCTAATGCATCTCAATTTTATAATTCACATTAAGATGGAGTGGCAACACCAGTATTTTAGTTTCACAAAAATCTTGCCCCTTAATAATTACCTCGAAGAAGATCCATCACATTGAATATTTTGGGTATTACCTGAAATTGATTCTCAATGTTTACACCCCTAGTGATGGCCATAACAAAACAAAATTATGGAGATGGCTTGATGATAATATACACCTTTCCACGAAGCTAACTTTTGGTAACTTTAATATGATAGAGAGTCCTGATGGAAAAATCAATGCCCTCCGGATTAGATGGTGCATTAAGGAACTTGAATCATGGTATCATTTTAAACATCGACAAGGTTAGGTAAACCAACTATTTTGATGACATTCATTAACTAATAAACAATTATTCACTTGTTCCAATTTCCATACCGTAACTAATTGAATCCTCAAATTATTAGACCATATGATCCTTTCCAAACATCACATGTTCTCCCTTTGTGTTTTCAATGGGCTACCTATAATTATCCATCTAAAAATTGTCATATTTGACCTTTTTCCTATCACATGTATATATGATTGGAGTGGAGTCCATATTAAATTCCCTATAATTATTTTATTCATTAACACATCCCTTCTCAACCATGAGGCACTATCACGCTCATCTCCATAGTGTGGAATTTGTCTCTACATCCATCATATGTTACTAATTGGATTGAGTTATGGAATGAATCAATTAGAGACACCACCACCTTCCTTTAGCACAATGGAAATAAAATTGTGTAGGTTCATAGGTGGTTCGATGGTAATATATTTAAGGAATACCAAAGAATTTCTTCCATCCTTGAACAAAACCCTTTTAGCTTGTAGCTTTAGGACATGGTTGTTTATCTCAAGAATAAGATTAAACTAGTAGATATCAATGAAATAAGAGTGGCACAAATTGTGGCTTATTTGCATCAGATTAAGATTCAAAGTTGTGCGTCTATGTATTTTTTTAAGTCTCTCAGATCCAAACATGTGACATCAAGTTTACTCTTAATCATCTCACTAGTCAACCAAAAAATTCCCTAGCTATATTGTATCACTATAAATTTGTGTTGTAATCCTAATAAGTTTCAATGGAGATAACACATGCATTACAATAAATTTTTGATGCAATGCCTACAAGTTAATCTTTTTAACTTGAAAAAAATGCAATTCCCCTCTCTCTTATGATGGTATTTTTGATGCAGTAAAATACATGGCCAATGAAAACGCTCCATGGATTGATGGCATTCCTTGCAAACTACATAAATCTACTTTGAAATTTTTGGGGCCTAAATTTTTTGTAGGTTCACAAAGAAGACCTAAAAATAAGTCATTACAAACTATCATTAGCAAAATTAATATTAAATTCATCCCTAATTTTAGTGACCTATAAATTATTACCTGCTAATGATTGATTAACCTTATTAATGTATCCAATGAAATTTTTGGCAAAGCCTTAGTGAATTACCTCTTCCATATCCTCCATGCAATCATCTAACTAGACAAAACAAGATACATAAAAAAATAAATATATTATATAATTTTAGTTTGGCATCTCTCACTAGAGGACCATCTTTCTAATGCTTGACTTTAAAAATCTTATGATTAGAGAGAGTCACCCTTTAATATGACAATTATTAAGGTTCTGGGTTTTTTATCAAATTTTCATCTAGTTATCGTTACCATTATTGATGTGTCTATGTATATGGTAACATCATTGGATAAGTGTATTTACCCCTCATTGTATTGAATAGTAGTGTCCTTGCCACCTCATCAAGTTGTCCAAAATTTTAAATCTTTAGAATTCACTTGCCATTCAACCCTCTTGATTACTATGGCTCTTGATTGCATAACAGTGGTTGGATCTAGTTTGAACAAATATATCTCAAATCCATCCACAAAATCAAAGGGGTTGAGGTCATTGTACCTTATTTATATCAATCTTAAGCCTATTCCCATATCCTCCTTATGTTTCTTATTCAATAGTATGAGGAGATCTGATTGACTCATTCTTACTATGTTGTGGTGAAAACTTGGACATTTTTGTGCTTAGGTGAATATCTCAATATCATATCACAAAAGGATCTTGTATTCTAAGGGGTTTGAAATGCATTATGATATGCTTACCCTATGTTTATATATCTTTGCTTCACTCCACTCATCTAACACTTCACATTGAATTGTGCTGAGCTTATTTTCACATAATTCTTCTCTTAGTTTAAATTCCATTAGTTATTTTGATGTGTTATTTGTTCTTCAATGGATATATTCAATTTTTTTGTTGATGACATTATTTGATGTGATGAACCACTTATCTTCTTCTAAAACTTTCCTTTATTGAACATTATTTTATTCTAACACTCTAATCAACTTTTGGAAAGGTGTAATGTTTGTAGTGCTTTGTTATTAACCAATCTTTGAGTGATTGTTTGTTAACTATTCTCCATACCCTTTTGTCAGTGCTTCATTCTAAGACTTAATTGATTGACCCTTGTTCATGTTGGCATTTCATTTATTTTTTGTTTTCCTTTCATATTCTGTGACATTTAACTTTTTATACTATTTCTAATTTCTTATGATAAATAGATTGCACTACACATAGCTACACTAAAAACCTACAAAAAGATAAGAAAACCATATATGAAACACAAACCCTAACTACCTAATGTTACTCTAAACCCTCTCAATTTTTCAACATGATATTAATAGAGATCATTGGAGGTAAGGCTAAATCCTACAACCATTTACATGCCTTAGGAGGATGACTCCTCAAAGGTTCCATAGCACTAGTTTTCCTTGTTACATTACTTCATAGATGACTTTGGTCCTTTCCAACAAATGCACAGTTTATGAGGATGTGCATGAAATTTGTTATCATATAATAATACCATCTTCTTTGAATAATTTTCTTTAGATCACAGATTGTAATCATTCCATGATTTTTGTCTCTACTTATTTATTTACTACATCCAACTCGCTCTTTGATTCATTTCCTCTATTGGAGTTAGTTCTAGCAACCTTACCTAAAGTGAATCTTGATCTTCTAATCACATTATCGATGTGATTCATATACTAAACATTATATATTCCATAGGTATAATTACTTTTATTCCATAGACCAACCGAAAAGGGTTGAACATTATTTCACATTTATAATTACTATTGTATACCCATAGGATACTAATAGTTTGATCCTCCCATTTGTCTCTATACACATTGTATATTTTGGTAAGCATATTGTCTACAACATTTTTAGATGCCTCTTCTTGCCATTAGTTTGAGGATGATAAGTTGTTTGCTTATGGTGCACTATCATAAATTATTTTATAGAGTCTTTACCATGCTATTGAGGAAGTGTGTTCCTGTATCACTGACCAAATTCACAAGACATCCAAGACCTATTATGATGTTTTTGTACAGTAATTTAGTAGACATTTCTAGTGTTACAACTTGGTTTTGCAATAGATTCTACCAATTTTGATGAATTAATTCATTGTATTTATTACATCTCTAGCATAATTGTGTTTTCTTGGTGAATTAATAGGTTCTACAAAATCCATTCCCCATTACTCAAATGGTTGTACTACTAGCATTGGGTTCAAAATAATTTCATCCCTTTGATTTAGCTTTCCTATTATTGAACAAAAAACACATTGCTTTGTGATTTCATGTGCATCCTAAAATAGATTAGGTTATCATATACCACTTTATTAATATCTTCCTCAATTGATTTTCCTATGAAGTGTCCTCTTTTGTCTCCTTGATATGCTTCTTCCAACAATTATGGTTGCTCATGATCTAGGGCTAATCTACACAACACATCATCTTTACCTGTCTTGTTTAAAATCCCATTGATAATGCTAAATGGTAGAGCTCATGTGACTAACTATTTTTTATCTTTCTCAACATAATGTGTACGAAAAACTCCTTGTTTTATTAAATTGGCTATATCCTCCATATTCTTTAGAGTTACATAGACTCCGAATAAGTGTGCATCTGATGACTCATCTTAAAATTATTCTAACTCCTTTCCATTCTTTACTTAGTTAAGATGATATGATCCCACATTATATCTCATTGGTTATAGCGTAATTAAAACATCATACCTAGGGCCTCTTGCTCTGTTATAGTGTAATTATTCTTTGTTGCTGACATATTTTGGCTTCAAAAGTGAATTAGGTGATCCAAACCTCTTATCCTAGCTAAGCCAATAAAAATTCTACTATAATTATTGAAGTTTATCAATGCACATTAAATAGCTATCTCCAATTTTAGAACACCAATATTGGGGTTTCTAATAACCTCTATTTCAAATCAAAATGATATTCCTAACACTCAGCAATCCATTCAAACTTTTTTATATTTTCAAAATAATTTCTCAGTTAGGGTGGATATGGTTTCCTACACTTTGATAAACTTATGATAATATCATGTATGTCCTAATAATGATCACACTTCACTAGAGCTTATAGGACGTGGCATACTCACAATTAATATGATTTTATTTTTATCAATCAAAATACCATCGTTGAATATTATGTGACCCAAGAGAACACCATATAGTGTAAATAACAAAAAAAAATTTAAAATTCAATGCGATACACAAAGCTCAAAAACATTATAACATGAATCAAAGCTTAGTTATGTGGTCTATAAATAAAAATAATACAACCCAGTCATCAAGATAGACATCCAAAATCATGGATAAAACATTTGAATGCAGTGACCACAACCCTAGAGAAAACAACATCAACATTATTGAGACTAAAGGGCATTACCTTGTATACAAAGCAGACACATTGTATTATAAAGGTGATTTTTTCCTCATATTTAGCAACAATAGATTTATGGTAACCAGTAAATCCATTTACAAATGATTATAAAATTGTGCCCTATGATCGACTGTAAAACTTCATGTGTGAATGGAATTAGAAAAGGGTCATTAACACATGAATTATTCAATGCCATGTAATCCCTACAAAATCTGATCTCCCTTGACTTTTTGGGTTGTACAACCATTAGACTTACCTAGTATACATTTTCTAATGGATAAATAATCCACGATTCTTGAATTTGATCAATTTTAGCTTCAACCTTAAGTTTCATATTGGCTTTAGTCTATATGGTCGTTGAATGATATGTTGTGCAAAATATTTGAGTTCTATGTGCATCTCTCACACTGAATGATCTACACAATTGAATTTTTTAAAACTTTAATGGGAACATATATTGATAATATTGCATCAATTATAGACCTTTCAAAAACCCAAAGTCACAAGCTTTGACATAGACTCCATACCAATGTTAGTTATTTATTTATTTAATGGCTCTTGATATATATATTTTGCCCCACTTTGCATACATTCTCATGGTTTCCTATGCCATTATTTTTCCCGAATGTCTAAATTGTGTAGCTATGCATTTTTAGTTTCTATCACAATTTCATCTTTCAATTCATTTACTTCTCATTCAGGTTCAAATAAAACATTTAAATCTAAACCCTCATCATTGTCACTACATTTTTGTCTATTCTTTATTGTCCAAGATCATATTCAATGATTTCATATAAAAATAATCTTTATATTTAATAATCCTGTAATTATTTAGAGTTGTGTATAAATATATAGTTGTTTCTTCCTATGAAGAGAAGTGTTGAGTTTTACTTAGATCCTCTACTCACCCATGACATAAAAATATCTTCAATTTCTACAAAGCTTGATACACCACATAGCTCTCATCTTCAATTCCTTTACCAACTAGAGATCTTGCCACCTAGCATGGGCTTATTTACTTGATATCTCATAGCTTGGTGATGTATACATAATTTAAATGGTGTCACTAAGAGGTAATTCCTAAATTTTTGTAGTTAAAACATCATACCTAGTGCCTCTTGCTCTATTCTAGTGTAATTATTCCCTATTGCTGACAAATTTTGGCTTCAAAATTGAATTAGGTGATCAAAACCTCTTATTCTAGTTAAGCCCATAAAAATTCTACTATAATTATTGAAGTGTCTCAATGCACATGAAATAGCTATCTCCAATTTCATAACACCAATATTGGGGTTTCTAATAACCTCTATTTCAAATCAAAATGATATTCCTAACACTCAGCAATCCATTCAAACTTTTTATATTTTCAAAATAATTTCTCAGTTAGGGTGGATATGGTTGCCTACACTTTGATAAACTTGTGATACTATCATGTATGTCCTAATAATGATCACACTTCACTAGAGCTTGTAGGACGTGGCATACTCATAATTAATATGATTTCATTTTTATCAATCAAAATACCATCATTGAATATTATATGACCTAAGATAACACCAGACAGTGTAAATAAAAAACATTTTTTTAAAATTCAATGTGATGCACAAAGCTCAGAAACATTATAACATGAATCAAAGCTTAGTTAAGTGTTCTATAAATAAAAATAATACAAACCTGTCATCACGATAGACTTCCAAAATCATGGATAAAATATTTGAATGTAGTGACCACAGCCCTAGAGAAAACAACATCAACATTCTTCAGACTAAAGGGCATTACCTTTTATGCAAAGTAGACACATTCTTTTGTAAAGATGATTTTTTCCTCATCTTTAGCAACAATAGATTGATGGTAACCACTAAATCCATTTACAAATGATTAAACGTTGTGCCCTATGATCGACTATAGAACTTCATGTGTGAATGGAATTGGAAATGGGTCATTAACACATGAATTATTCAATGCCATGTAATCCCCACAAAATCTGATCTCCCTTGACTTTTTGGGTTGTAAAACCATTAGACGTCCTAGTCTACATTTTCTAATGGATAGATAATCCATGATTCCTGCATTTGATCAATTTTAGCTTCAACCTTAAGTTTCATATTGGATTTAGTCTATATGGTTGTTGAATGATAGGTTGTGCAAAATCTTTGAGTTCTATGTGCATCTCTCACACTGAATGGTCTACAAAATTGACTTTTTTAAAACTTTAATGCGAACATATATTGATAATCTCACATCAATTATAGACCTTTTGACACCCAAATTCACAAGCTTTGGCAGAAACTTGGTACAAATTTTAGTTATTTATTTATTTAATGGCTCTTGATATATATATTTTGCCCCACTTTGCATAGATTCTCATGGTTTCCTATGCCATTATTTTCCCTAAATGTTTAAATTGTGCAGCTATGCATTTTCAGTTTCTATCACAATTTTATGTTTCAATTCCTTTACCTCTCATTAAGGTTCAAAGAAAACATTTCAATATAAACCCTCATCATTGTCACTAGATTTTTGTCTATTCTTTGTTGTCCATGATCATATTCAATGATTTCATAGAAAAATAATCTTTCTATTTAATAATCTTGTAATTATTTAGAGTTGTGTACAAATATATAGTTGTTTCTTCCTATGAAGAGCAGTGTTGAGTGTTACTTAGATCCTCTACTCACCCATGACATAAAAATATCTTCAATTTCTATAAAGCTTGATACACCACAAAATTCTCATCTTTAAAGAAAAATGCTTGAATAAAAGCCTACTAGATTTGCATCCAAGTCATAGTTTCCCACTTGTATTCTTGGTGCATGTACCATGTTATTAGAATAGGTGCTCGTATATACCTAAATACATGTACCTAGTATTTGGGGTCCAAACCCTGAAAAGACCATACATCAACACATCTAGGAATATGCATTCTAGGGCATTAGATTTCTATGAAAAATGGCTATTGACTTATGATTGCAGGTGCTATTTAAAATTAATCTTGCAACAATTCACAAGTACCATCCTAGTGCTACTGATTTGACCTATGTACTTCCCACCATTTCACAATAATGCCTTCATTATATAATTCATTGCACTAACTCATTGATATATATTTAGAACATGTTGTTCTAATCTATAAGTAAATTATCCCAAGTGCTTGATTACAAAGTATTGAGGTTATTTTCCCTTTATATTGAAAAACATTCATAGGGGTCACACCTCATTGTCTCCTCTTACCCAATTCTTTGTATGAGTATCTAAATCAATGCTTACTAAAGATGCAACTTCCCATCATAGAACACCTTTTTCAATTGGCTTAGTATTCTGTTGCACACACTTGATATAAAAAATCTACTTCAAACCTTTTTAGTTATCCCAAATATGCAGACCTACATACCCCTATATGGAACTATGGGACATGTTCCTATTTTCTCACTAGTCGAAAGGAAGGATGCTTTAGTTTTTGTAACTACATAAGTGGTTCTATTTTGAATGGAATATTTTTCACTATCTTCTTTATAGTGCATTGTTATTAGACTTTGTGCCAGCCTTAAATGAGGTGATGTCCCCATAGACATAGGGTGATTCAAGATCCTTTAGACCTTAGATTTACACCTATTAATTTCATGCATCCCATCCATCTTGCAAAAAAAAATCTAACTTTATATTAGTTTTCACAATTGGCTATGGACTATCCCTATAATAATTTATTTCCTCTACTTAAAGGGTAGTTTCTTTAGCATCCACCATATAATTGAACCACTTTTGGGAAGTGATAAACCTAATCTAAGGTCACGAGCCTTATACAAATTATGCAGCCTTACTGGTATCCAGAAATAGAAAATTCACTATATTCATCACATCAGAGAACCTGTAATCATAATCCCATATTGATTCACTTGATTTTTACTGATTCTATTTTGATAACATCTTTTTTGTATGTGTATCTAAATCACTGCTTACTAAAGATGAAGCTTCCCAACGTACAACACCTTATTCAATTATCTTAGTATTCTATCGCACCCACTGGTCTAAAGGAAGGATGGTCTAGTTTTTGTAACTCCATAAGTGGTTCTATTTTGGATTTAATATTTTTCACTATCGTATTAGTAGTGCATTCTAGTTTGACTTTATGCTAGCCTTAAACAATGTGATGTCCCAATAGACATAGGGTGATTCAAGATCCCTTAGACCTTAGATTTGGGCCTATTAATTTCATGTAGCCCATTCATCTTGAATAAAAAAGCATCCATATTTATATGAGTTTTCATAGTAGGTTATGGACTATCCCCATAATACATTATTTTCTCTACTCAGAGGGAAGTTTATTCAGCATCTACCATACAAGTGAACCAATTTTGGGTAATGATAAACCTAATATGAGGTCACAATCCTTCTACAAATAATGCAACCTTATCGATATCCAGAAATAGAAAATCCACTATATTCATCACATCAGAGAACCTGCAATAATAATCCCATAATAATTCACATGATTTTTACCAAATCTCTTTTAGATCATCAATTGTTTGACTCATACATTTATTCATTTTAAATAATCTGATCATCTGATCATTGACATTCTGAATACTCAATTTGATAGCACCATTTTTGTACATGAACTCTAGTGCTCTACATTTTAGAACTCATATGAATTTTCACTTATTTGCATCCTCTATAGTTACACTCTTAACCTATCCTTTAACTTTCATGTTAATAGGTATTGATTGAGGTCAGAAGACACATCATATGGGGCCAAGGTGAAAAAGTTCCTTTAGCGAGATCCATGCTTCCTATGCTCATACCTAAAACCACTGGCTACTATGGACTAAAATTTTTTGGCATCTTAAACCTTGATCTGATATGAAACCTAACCTCAATCAACTTATTCTTATAAAACACTTTTTTAGTGTCTTCACTATGTTTACCAAATTTATCTGTAAAATGTCAAACAACATACAATCTTTACCAACTTTTGCACTTCTTCTTCTTCTTCTCTTTATTGATAAATTAGGAATAAGGGATGTCTGACATTAAAATGAATGATCCTTATCTATGATGTTTTCTTCATTTGAACCTCAACCTACTTTAATCTTAGGACTTACCATAACTTCTTTAGAAAATTATTCCTTCTCTTTTCAAAATAATATTCTCCCTTGTAACTATGACCTAAAATTTCCCTCTAGTTTATCTAACTACTCCTCTACTATCTTTCCCTTTTATCTATCATCACTCTCATGTATATCCTTTGAATTCATTTTTTAATCTCCATCCATCTTTGTGATCTCATCTGCACCTTCTCCTCTCTTGGGCCCTCTCATTTCTGTAATCTCCATAATCTCTAGCTCCTCTTTGAAATCTCATGCCATATTTATCTTCTAAACTCTCTTCTCTACTCCTACTCATTTATATATAAGGATTGGTCTACTTGTTAAATCTCCTATGTTGTCACAAGTTTCCCTCTAGCCCCAAAATAGTGAAAAATATTCCATCCAAACTAGAACCTTATCAAATATCAGAACCTGAAATCATAATCCCATACTGATTCACCTGGTTTGAACTAAATCTCTTTTAGATCTTCGATTGTTTGACTCATACATTTATTCACTTTAAATTATCCGATCATCTGATCCTTGACATTTTGAATACTCAATTTGATAGCATCTTTTTTTGTAAATGAACTCTAGTGCTCTACGCTTTAGAACTCATATGAATTCACAATTTATTTGCATCCTTTGTAGTTACACCCATAACCTATCATTTAACTCGCATGTTAACAGGTACTAATCAAGGTCAAAAGACACATAATATAAGGCCATGTTGAAAAATTTCTTACAATGAGATCCATGCTTCCTATGATCATACCTAAAACCACTGACTATTATGGACTTAATTTTTTTTGCATCTTAAAACTTGATGTGATATGAAACCCAACCTCAATCAATTTCTTCTTATAAAACATTTTCTTAGTGTCTTCACTATATTTACCAAATTTATCTATAAAATGTCAAACAACATACACTCTTTACCTACTTATGCACTTTTTCTTCTTCTCTTTGTTGATAAATTAGTAACATGGGATATATGACCTAAAATGAATTATCCTTATCTATGATTTTTTATTCATTTGAAATTCAACCTACTTTAATCATAGGACTTAACATAATTTATTTAAAAAATTGTTCCTTCTCTTTTCCAAACAATATTATCCCTTGAACTTTGACCTAAAATTTCCTTCTAGTTTATCTAATTAGTCCTCTACTATGTTTCTATTTTATCTCTCATCACTCTCTTCTATATCCTTTGAATTCATTTTCAAATCTATATCCATCTTTGTGCTTTCATCTGCACCTTCTCCTCTCTTGGGCCCTCTCATTTCTGTAATCTCCATAATCTCTACCTCCTATTTGAAGTCTCATTCCTTATTTATCTTCTAAACTCTCTTCTCTATTCCTATTCATAGCTATATAAGGATTGGTCTGCTTGTTCCATCTCCTATGTTGTCACAAGTTTCCCTCTAGCCCTAGAATTCTCTTCTCATTTTGTTTCTCTATGTCCTTTGTATTTTGGGTAAAGTTCAAGCCTCTCCTCTCAATTCTTTATCATTCACTTCATCATCACACACATCCACATAATGCCTGAAGTGACTACTCCATGTTATCCAGGATAGGCACCATGGCCTTTTCTACAACCAATATTTTGATCATAGTAGATATTTGTTGCATAAATTTATCTTTGATGCCTCTTATGAATAAATATTACATAGTCTCAAACATAATAAATCTTAACATGAAAACTTGATACTGTATCCATCAATTGTGGTTTTCATCTAATGGTCTATCGAATTCATCCACTCGATATATAAGCTTCACAATCTTTTACCTTCTCTTCAGTCCAAGTAAAGCAATATGTTTCTCCCATAATTGTGATTTTATATTTCTATTCTATATAGTGGATACCAATAAGGCTACATAGAATAGTAAAAAAAAATCTGTTTTAGTACAATATATTTTTATAATAATTGATAACCTACTATCACATCCTTAAACTTACATGTGAACATGCGTAAAATAAACTATTCTAAATCTATCTGAAAATAGATAAAACTAAAACTACTAACTTCAAAACAAACTAATCTAATCCATAACTTTTAGATGGCTTTATTTTCTTTCTCTAAAACTAAAATAAAAAGCTACAAGTTCGATCAGGGACATTTGTCCAAGACTAAGTTATCAGCTTCACATCGAACAAAAGAATATAACACTCAAAATGACAAGTTATAATATAAATCGGATTAAGGAAAACATTCACGAGTTGATGATAGTCATATTTAAAAATAAGAATAGGACCCCAAGCAAAGAATACTACAGTCTGTGATTATGAAATGTTCAGTGACAATTACCGGTCATGTATAAGCTAAAAAACGTGTCTATTTATAGAAAATGGTACAGAATGATCCCTGTAAAATAATAATTTAAATGTTTTTTTTATTGAAAACCAAACTAATCCATCCATCCATGCTCACAAAGTAACATCTATCATGTGCTTATGAAGACAATCGCAGATTCCTCTCTTCCGACAGTAATTTGGTAAATCTGTCAATGACAATAAAATGAACCAAATCTTGTTGGCATCCACCATAACATAATTAGTTTCTATAATTTTAACAAAACTATAAAAATAAATGGACTTATGGAATAATATTGTAGGTGACACCTGGTCAATGCATCTTTGTTGGTTCCTTCATCCTGAACTTCCTCAGGAACACCAGTTTCTAGATTCACTTTGCTTACCGACTTATCCAATAGCTTTTTCCCAATCTCCACAAGACTTTCAAGGTTTTCGTTGCTAGAAATGTCTAGACTTGTTGTATCTCCACTTAAATTTGCTTCATATTCAAACAAACAAATAAACATGCTATTCATACGAAACTATCCTTTATCCTACAAGTCAATGGATCTAAAAAATACATCCATGCATGATAAATAAGTGTTAGTGAAAAGAGTACCTCAAATTCTACTCTTAATTTAAATCAATGCCAAAGTTACATGGATAAACCAAGGCCTGCATCATGTATGATAAACTTAGGTCGTGCTTACACTTTTTCTAGAAATTGGTATCTCATGTATCACTTCAAAAAGGTCAATACAAGATCTATTGGTGTTCACAATGGTAAAGAAGTGGGATTGAAAGTTAATTAGAATCATGGTTATTTAAGAATCTTTCGGAACTCCTTTGGATTGATATGAAGTTTTCTCTTGGGATGTGACTGGTAATAGAAAATGTTTTTTAATCAAAATTTAATATCAATCTTTTGTACCAGTATTTCAAGTTAAAAGGGGGAAAGAGAAGATAAGTACCTAGATTCTGAGATAGTTCTGCTTGTATGAAGCGGATGTGAACATGACAGCTATATATATGTCCACCATGTTTGCATTTGCATTCATGAAGACGTGTACAGTTGGAACTCTACCATTGTGTTGAATCCAACAGAAACTAGCCCATTGAGTAGCCTCTTTTGCATCATAACTTGAATTGCTTAAAGCTTCTTGTCCAGTTCCAAGTGAAAGCACCAGAAATTTCCCACAATCCTAGCAAAACACAACTCTCTTCACCCTTTCCTCCTCAAACACAAATGTAAACCAAATTTATATATAATCATTATATTGAAAAATATTAAGTACCTGAGGTCTAGTGTTCATGAATTCTGGATTCTCCTTGAAGTTCTCTTTATGAATTTTATTCATTGCTAGCAAGGTCTGCATTACTAATTTGTTCTCATTAAATTTCATTGAGAATGATAGCTTTTATGGTGCAAAGGTGCATCATTTGAGGTTGGCTCGTAATCAAGCATCTCTTAAAGCATAGGAATTTAATTTAAATGCTTCTCTTAAATGTGACCTAAAATTTAAGAATATGAATTTTTTAATTATTCTGAAGATTTCCAGTATAATTTATCAAATTACACATTTAATTTGTATTTTAATAAATCTTAGTGTATCCTCCACTAATGAAGTTTTCATTACATTTTATTTCATTATATTTTCTTACAGGATTGTTAGCAGCAATTCCTCCATCTATCAGGTTGAAACTTCGAGACATTTCGGTTGATTCATCATTAGTGGTAATGTAGTGAGGTGGGAGATAAGTAGGAGCTGCAGATGTGCCGATGCATACATCCTTTAGAAATGGATTCTTTAAAGAACTTTCCTTAGTGAGGTGAATTGTAAGACACTTTTGATGCTAATAGTAAATCATGTTGGATGATTCCCAACCTCAATCTAAAAAAAATGGATACACATCTTTCTATATGGATTGTGGAAGCTTAAGAACTTTAATCATAATAGTAATGCTCTATCAGATAGGTAAATAGTAAATAGATGATCTAAAATGTATATATTTGTAGGTTTACAAACACTAAAATATATTATTCGTCTTGATTAATTTACCCCAAATTGTTTTTGTTAGATATTTTTGATCCTATTATTATATCCGTCTTTAAGAAATGAAAGATATCAATTATACTTCATTCTAAAATCTAAAACATTGGAAAAAAACAATTTAAACAAAAATAAATTAAGAAGAATATCATTCATTATTAGACTGCAAAGAAACCAACTTAAAATGAAAGATATTACGTATAAGAAATTAAGCTTACCTCTAAGGTAGAGAAAATAGCTGGCTGCTGCAACTTAATATCATAAGTGGGTATCACTATATTGTTCATAGTCTCACTTAGACGTAGATTTGGAATCATTTCATTAATATCATAAGTGGGTATCACTATATTGTTCATAGATATTCCCCTGAGTACTTGGGTTTGATGAGGAGCCTTTTAGCTGCTTGCAATAAACCCCAACTAGGCAATAGCATATTTGCAACAAATTAATATATAATAAAATACTTTGTAGGGCACAAAGACTAACTCTGATTGTGGAAAAATATCTGGAAGTTTTTGTAAGCATTGGGAGAGGTTAACATGGCAGTCATCAGTCCTCCAGTGCTGGTACCACTTATAATATCAAAATAATCTGATAATCTGGCTTCTGCACCATCTAATTCCTTTGAAAAGAAACAAACAATGTAACGAATGTCATGTGGATCATTCATGTTTATAAGAAATTAGCCGTAAAAAAGATTACTCATAAAAAAATTAATTATATAAACAATTACTAGAAAATTAATCCTTAACATCACAACTTTTGTGGAATACTGTTAAACACTATTTTGTATATTTTGTGATGGGTACCTGGAGTTTAGCCTCTAAAAACTGAAGAGCTTGTGCGGGTATAAGTCCTCTAACTCCTCCTCCATCTATGCTTAATATTGTAGTCATCTTTCCCTGTCGTCAAGAGGCAGGTGCAATAGCCATTGGTTGCTTTATCTTCTGGAAAACAACTGATAACATAGATTGTTAGATTGCACAACTGTAACTATGGATACATTACTCAAAAATAAAGACATGACTGTAAGTGAAAACAATTAATGCAATTTGTCAAGGACATTTTTCATTAAAACTAATTAATATGGTACGTTAACGCAAACACACTGACTGTTTAAGCTTTACCCTCTCAACCCTCTGGAACTCAAACCCAATCAATCAGTTGCATTCTACACCATTCCACCAGTCCACATATAAATAGGAGAAATAAAATTTAGGAATAAAAAATGGCACACAGCTGAAGTTGCATCAGCTTGCAATCTAAGGGAAGACGCTTTCTAAGATTTGCATCAACTTGCATTGTAAGGGTAGATGCCTTCTGATATTTGCATCAACTAATTGGAAGAGAATTCTAAATTTTGGTGTTGAAGTAATTGTCAGTTCCTTTGAGCAAGAATGTCAGAGTTTATCAAGCTCCCTTAAAATATTGCGAATGATATTAAAACCATATATACAAGCCATAAGCAACCTTAATAAATTTCTAAACTTATGGGGACATGATCGTATTATGAGTGGATAATACATCTGATGAAGTCTTGTCTATTCGATTATTAGGAATGAAGAAACTTTGGATGAAAGATATATTTAATAATATATACTTAGCTCTTTTTTATATATATAATGGAGAGATTTATTTATTTTAGATTTGTTATATATTATGTTGATTAAGGATTTTTTTTTTCTTTTTTTTCTAAAGTTCTCATTAATTGTTTATGGTTGGCTTCAATCTAGTTATATTATTTTTTCTGGTTCAAATAATTATTTCTAAAAAAATAAATGGTCTCTAAACTCTACCATATGCCAAATATATCATGATTTTTAGATTCCTTGTACTAGGTAAGAAGAAAAAATTATATATGACGGTCAAATGGACTTCAAATTTAAGACCGAAATTACACAATGATGGTCAAATATAAGGACAGCCATTTCTTTTCTTAATGAAAGTGAAATTTATGGTGGAGACTTTAGTTGGGGAAGATATGAGTCTTGAGAAACTTTCTTTACTAGGGTTTACATGCTTGTCTTACTTTTATATTAGCTTTCCTTGACCTAATTTCATATCGCCTTCGTTTGATTTCCAAGACTAGGTTCACCTTTATTGCATTTTTATCTCTACCCTTTGGACGGATTGAATCTATTTAAATTTTCGTCTACTAATCTATCAGTAACGGTGTTTCTAACATTGGGTTTTCAAGTTATTGGCGTCCATAACCTTACTAAGGGATTTTTTTGTTCTTATTTTAATAACCCTTTCAAGTGAAGGGTCTCCTCTCTAGGTCGAGTTGTTGGTTCCTTAGGAATATCCTCATGATTGTGTACCCTTCGACTCGTAATTTCAAGGCATCCAAATAGACCTTCCTTAAGGTGCCTATCTAGATTGATCTTCAAAGTCTTTTGACTTATCTATGGGCATTGCTTGATGACATTATCAAACCTATAGGGTTGGTATTTTTTCATGAAGTTTTTAAATTTGAATCTACACACCCTAATAAGTGTGTTTATGGCAAGGTTGATTTGAAAAATGACCTGAAAGCGTCTGTTGATATTCAAGAAGGGACATAATTCTTCTCGTAGAATATCACCTTCTTCAATATCTAAAACATACATTTTATATGGTAGGCCCCTGACCATAGGGTTCATGACTCTCCTCTTATGGTTCACTCAAGGCCATTCATCGAGTAGGCACCATTTGAGAAACAAAATGTGGTTTAAAAGAATGATGGATGGACTATGATGGATAACAAAAAAACATCAGTGGGAATAAGAACCCTAAGGTAACCCCTGCCCCCCTCATTTTTAAGCCTCGCCAAGATGAGAGAAATGTAGTTAATTATGTTACCCCCAACATCTAGTTAGTCCTCCACAATCTCATAATGATCTTGCATCCTCTCTAAGCCAAGTTTATCTAGTTAATTACTTTCCAATCATTTGTTTTCATGTTGGGACCCATTTTGAAAGTGCACCTACCACACATAAGTCATGCAATCCACCTCGTAGCAGTGGCGAATATCCATGGGAAGTGAATGGGCCAAATGTTGCTCCATTTCGCTTGGAGTTTTTTTTTGCCAAACCATAAATTATTATTGAACAATTATTATGCAATTATTGATTCAGAAGAAGATATAAATGATGGGTAGGAAGAGATATTCATGGATGATTCATCTCAATGAATCTTCTCTCCTAGGATGTTTAAGGCCTCGCATGTTCCTCTTGTAAAGTCTGTGTATACCACCTGTCAACGATTTGTTAGAGTATGTATTTCATGAATTTCTCATGTTTGTTATTTTAGTTCTATGTTTAGTTGGGCTAGTTCTATGTTTTTCCATGCCTACTTATGTAAGGGCTTTCCTTTGTACTAATATATCCTATTTTTGAATAACACTTGATTAGCTTTACTTGGCAATAAATTGTCTACAGCTTCATTGTGTGATGTTTTTGGTGTTACAACTTTTGACTATTGGGTTGGAAAGCTTGTTCACCATCCTAACATGCTACCAGAGCTTTCAGGGGTTGATCCCATCCACATTGCTGCATTTTGCTTTAGAAATTTTGCATTTTGTCATGTCCCCTTTTTAGTTGACATGTGCAGAGTAGATGATTAGCCTATTATGTGACCCTCGTAGGCTGATGAGATGGATAGAGGGTCTTGATGGAGCTAGGCTTGGTTTTCGTTTGGGCTCTTTCGGACATGAATTAAAGGAGATATTAATATTTGATTGATTTAATCAAATATTAATTATTTGGTCCAATTTTAATTAATTATTAATTATTAATTATTTATTATTGGGTCTAATTTTAGGATCCTCATTCTAAATTAAGAATTGGTCTAATTTTAAGACCCTAGTTCTAAATTAAGGAAGCCCCAGTCTAATTTAAGGGAATCTAATTTTAGCAAGCACACCTTTGGAGGTGTATAAGAATCTCTCATGGGAGAGAGTTTGTATTCATGACTATTATTGATATTGATTCTTGTTAAGAAATTCTTCTGTGAAGACTGAGCCAAGGGTTTCAGGATTCCAATTGCATTGAAGAACGTCAACTCTTCATTGTGTGCGATTCAGAGGTTGTGAAAGATCAGCCGATCTATTGCCAAATTGAGAGATAAATTCACCCAAAAGTTATCATAGTATTATAGGTATTTGAGAGATAACTTCACTCAGAAGCTATCACAAGGGTTTACAGGTATTTTCATTAATTTTGGGTTTTGATTCAAGAATTATCCAGATATAGATCTTTTGTGTTAGCCCATAATTCTACAAATCAGGATCAAGCATACAGGTTGGGTCATATTAGCGGCCGTACGAATTTTGTACAGATCCGTGAAAATTTGTATGCATCAACAGAAAGTACAGGTACCGACATCGGCGAACAGATACTTACAGAGACCGACATCGGTCGATATACAACCGACATCGGCGAGATAACGACTACAGATCGACCGACGACGGCAGTATAACCGACGTCGGCGACTGTGTTTTTTTTGCACAGCAGGCCGAGATGAACCAGATTCAGAATTCTTTCCCAGTTTGCGGAATATTCAGGCTATTCAGGCCGTACTTTCAATATTCTTTGTATACTTGACAGAGGATCTCTATTGTAAGCTTATGAGAAAATAAATAAGAGTTTATACTGTGATTTATTTATCTATTTGAAGATATTTTTGCAGAAATTTAGATAAGCAATTCAGAGCTTTGTTTTGATATTTGAAGGGATATCACAGTGGTATCAGAGCTTTTGTGCAGATAAGGCCGTACTTTCAATATTCTTTGTATACTTGACAAAGGATCTCTATTGTAAGCTTATGAGCAAATAAATAAGATTTTATACTGTGATTTATTTATCTATTTGAAGATATTTTTGCAAAAATTCAAATAAGCAATTCAGAGCTTTGTTTTGATATTCGAAGGGATATCACAGTGGTATCAGAGCTTTTATGCAGATAAGAGAGCCCCTAAGTAAGGGACATCACAGTGGTATCAGAGCTTTTGTGCAGATAAGAGAGCCCCTAAGTAAGGGACATCATAGTGGTATCAAAGCTAAATCCTGCCATCCTGAGGGTTTGACAGATCTTATGCAGCCACAAGGGTTGGGACCACATAGGTATTTCACGCGCAGTAGAGCTTTGCTTGAAGGCACTCAAGTTCTAGAACAACCGCTGGAAGACATGGGTGACGATATTGGCAGGGCCCGTATTCCTCACCATCCTAGAGATCAAGATGATACAGAGGTTTTACTTACTCTTAGAGAACTACGAGAAGGGCAAAGGCAGAATAACCAGGTATTACAGCAGTTGGCAGCAGCACTACCGAGATTGGGTACTCCGAGGAGACATTCCCCACACCGTGAAGATGTCAGGAGTGATGCAGGATCACAGAGAGGCCATGGGATTGTTTCTCGTACAGCGAATAGGCCTACTAGGCCTATCTTTGTGAGACAGGAAGCAGAGGAGGTGATAGCAGGTGAAGAGCATGAGGAGGAATTTATAGACACATTTAGGGCAGCAACTGACGAGTGGGAGTCATTACCACCTGTGGTCAAGGAGATGATTACTTTTGACCAATTCCTCACACAAAGGAAAGAACATTACCGAGGTCAACAGAATGGGAGACCAAGACCCCAGAACAATGATCTGAAGCATGCTACGAGTAGGCTCACACTAGCGACATTTGACGGTAGTGGTAAGGTGACAGCACAGGCCTGGGTTAGTGAGCTAGATACATTTCTCACATTGCGACCGATGGGTGAGGAAGATGTTATCAGATATGCAACACTACATCTTGAGGGAGTAGCTCACGATTGGTGGCACCATGGGATGGTGACACTCCATCATGATCGGATCACTTCTTATCAGGAGTTTGTGGACAGGCTGGTAGAGCATTTTGACAGGAGGGATCCAGAGTCCTATTTCTGAGAGTTGGCACAGTTGCACCAAAGCGGCAGTCTAGAGTCTTACATTGGTGACTTCCAGAAGTTATCAGTTATGGTTCCTGACATTTCAGAGAGGCGACTAGTAGTACTCTTCATGGAGGGATTGACAGAACCATTGAGAGGTTGGATCAAAGGCTTTGATCCTCCTTTATTACAGGAAGCTATGAAGAAGGCGCGCAGTATGGAGATGGCAGCCCCATCAAGTAGATCTAACTCCAGAGGTACTTCTTCATCGAGAGACCATAAGCACTCCAACGGGGATATAGAGAGACCGGATTTTAACATAGATAAATCCGGGGTTAAAAATGATTCAAAAGCCAATCCAGCAGCACCACCTTTGGATCGTGAGGCGCTTAATGATCTACGTAGGAAGAAGCTTTGCTTCTACTGCAAAGGTCCATATGATATCCATCACGATTGCCCTTTGAGGCCTAAGGGCAAAGCAAATCGTGTGATGTGGGCATATTATGAGGATCCAGAATCAGAAGATTCCGAACAGCAGGATAGTTCTGAGGAGGCAGAGTCTTCAGAGCCTAAGGCAGAGGCAGATTTAGAGCTTCATATACAGGAGGCACGCCTATCCATCATTCATTCGGATGAGTCATTCAGACTCCGTGGAGTTTTGGCAGGGCAGAAGGTTACCACCCTTCTTGATACAGGAGCCACACATAATTTCATAGATGCTAGATTTGTGGAGAAGCGTGGACTCACTACCGAAGATTTTGAGGGAATTAGAGTTAAGGTAGCCGATGGTCACACTCTTAGGTGTGAGCACATGATTAGAGACCTCCCGTTGTGCTTGAACAACTATGAGTTCAAGGCTAATTATTTTGTAGTGAACATGGGGGACATAGAATTAGTCTTGGGTATGAAGTGGCTTCATTCATTTGAGGAAGTTACTCTTCATCTCAAAGACATGGAGGTTCGTTTTGAGGTTGATGGGAAAACACATATTCTTAAGGCAATACGAGGCAGCAGCTTCAAACATATGTTTTTTCATCGGATGGAGATGCCTATACTACATGACATGATAGAGTGCGATGATGAGTGCACATTGGCACCAACACAGGAGAGATATGAGGACGAGCTTTGTCTTGAGGTGAGTTCAGTTCAAGAGTTAGCACATGTGGTAGAGTCTCAGCTTTCTTTTACAGGTGGGTCACATGTTGATGACGATATACGTACAGGAGACAGAGGTGATGTGACGCCATTGGATGAGAGTGGTGATGGACAGGGCCTGGAGTTTGTGTTGGTTGACAGCACTGTAGATCGAGACTTCATTTGGGATCCAGGTATTCAGCGATTGCTTGAGGACAAGCAATTTTAGAGGGGGCGGATTGTCATGTCCCCTTTTTAGTTGACATGTGCAGAGTAGATGATTAGCCTATTATGTGACCCTCGTAGGCTGATGAGATGGATAGAGGGTCTTGATGGAGCTAGGCTTGGTTTTTGTTTGGGCTCTTTCGGACATGAATTAAAGGAGATATTAATATTTGATTGATTTAATCAAATATTAATTATTTGGTCCAATTTTAATTAATTATTAATTATTGGGTCTAATTTTAGGATCCTCATTCTAAATTAAGAATTGGTCTAATTTTAAGACCCTAGTTCTAAATTAAGGAAGCCCCAGTCTAATTTAAGGGAATCTAATTTTAGCAAGCACACCTTTGGAGGTGTATAAGAATCTCTCATGGGAGAGAGTTTGTATTCATGACTATTATTGATATTGATTCTTGTTAAGAAATTCTTCTGTGAAGACTAAGCCAAGGGTTCCAGGATTCCAATTGCATTGAAGAACGTCAACTCTTCATTGTGTGCGATTTAGAGGTTGTGAAAGATCAGCCGATCTATTGCCAAATTGAGAGATAACTTCACCCAGAAGTTATCATAGTATTACAGGTATTTGAGAGATAACTTCACTCAGAAGCTATCACAAGGGTTTACAGGTATTTTCATTAATTTTGGGTTTTGATTCAAGAATTATCCAGATATAGATCTTTTGTGTTAGCCCATAATTCTACAGATCAGGATCAAGCATACAGGTTGGGTGATATTACCAGCCGTACGAATTCTGTACAGATCCGTGAAAATCCATACGCATCAACAGAAAGTACAAGTACCGACATTAGCGAACAGATACTTACAGAGACCGACATCGGTCGACATACAACCGACATCGGCGAGATAACGACTACAGATCGACCGACGATGGCAGTATAACCGACGTCGGTGACTGTGTTTTTTTTGCACAGCAGGCTGAGACGAACCAGATTCAGAATTCTTTCCCAGTTTGCGGAATATTCAAGCTATTCAGGCCATACTTTCAATATTCTTTGTATACTTGACAGAGGATCTCTATTGTAAGCTTATGAGCAAATAAATAAGAGTTTATACTGTGATTTATTTATCTATTTGAAGATATTTTTGCAGAAATTCAGATAAGCAATTTAGAGCTTTGTTTTGATATTCGAAGGGATATCACAGTGGTATCAGAGCTTTTGTGCAGATACGGCCGTACTTTCAATATTCTTTGTATACTTGACAAAGGATCTCTATTGTAAGCTTATGAGCAAATAAATAAGAGTTTATACTGTGATTTATTTATCTATTTGAAGATATTTTTGCAGAAATTTAGATAAGCAATTTAGATCTTTGTTTTGATATTCAAAGGGATATCACAGTGGTATCAGAGCTTTTGTGCAGATAAGAGAGCCCCTAAGTAAGGGACATCACAGTGGTATCAGATCTTTTGTGCAGATAAGAGAGCCCCTAAGTAAGGGACATCACACTCCCATCCACATTGCTGCATTTTGCTTTAGAAATTTACCCTGTCGTTGATTCTTCCCTTGTCGTCTTCAACTTTTTTTTCCCTCTTACAAATTTGGCACTTTATTGAAGATTTGAATAAAGTGTGAGGTTTTTATTCTTGGAGGGAAGGTAGAGAGGAAGTGGAGCATTGATTTCCCTTGAGGAAAGAGGCATTTCTATTGGAAAAGCATCAGGTTTGGATGAGACATCATTTCTTCAAGAGTTTTTGAAGCTTTGCAAGCTTTTTGTATTGGATTCTTCTTGATCTATTTTTGCCATTGCAAATCTTGACATCATCCTTGAATATCTGAGCATTGATAGTGTGGAAGGAGCCTTTATTTGTTTTAGATCTACTTCTCACACCTTGGGATTGGAAGTCTATATATGGCATTTTTTTACTTTTGTGCCCTAGTCTTCAGACTTGCATTGGAGGAGAGAAGCTAAGGATCAGTGTTGGGACCTCTTGAGGTGGAGCATTAATTTCAGATTTGAGGCACCTTTTTCTATTGCATCAAATTAGATCTGATGCATTTGTAGGAGAAGGTTGACTTTGGCATTTCCTTTTCAGATCTAAGGCATTGGAAAGGAGGATAAGTCTTTTGCTACGTGAAAGAAGTTGTAGGAGGTAGGCATTTCCATCTACAAAAGTAGCCTAAGTGTGGCATTGGAATATGTTAATATTGGTGTCCCTTCTCTACCTTTAGTTTCCCATGATCTGAGTGCAGCATTCCTTTCTTTTATTTTTCTGTGTTGCATTGAAATTCTCAGCTTGGCATTAGAATTTATTTGTTGTGCTAAGGCACCACATTTTATCTTATTTGTATTGGAAGATAGAGGTAAATAATGGTGGGGCATCATCATTTTTTCAAACTACATTCCACATCAGAAGACAGATCTGATTTGTCTAAATTTTAAGTTCTAGACTTGTATCTAAGAGTTGGACTATTTAGAGAGAGGCATCGTAGGTGTGTGCTAGAGGAGGAGGAGAGAATAATATAGTGGCATCATTTTCCAAATCTAACATAATTGAAACAATAAACCTCCTTTCTTTCCTCTCAAAATAGCCCATTATTTCATTTTTTTGCTTTTATACATTGTATTTTTGTCTCAAGAGGAAACAAATTTCACTTGCACACACATCAAGGTAACCAGATGAATATTTTTTCACTTTGGTTAAAGTTTATAATTCTTTGGTTTAATTTTGGTTTCAAAGAGTGTTAGACACCAATATTCTTTTCTTATTTAGTCATGAAAATTAGTTTGTAATGTATTTGTTAATGTTTTGACCCATTATATGAGAAATTGTAACATCTATAACTTTTCAACCTTAACTAGTATTTGAGTTCTATTTCCTTCAAAAGTGTATGGTTTTCGATTATCTATCCATTAGTGTCATTAATTTGTAAAAAATTAGTACAAAGTGTCAAATTGGGAGGGTCCTTAATATAATATTTTGGGGGATTATCTTGGTGTCAATTTTATGCACCTTTTTGCATTCTTTCTACTCTTTGGTGATTAATTAGCATGGATTCTACTTTTGGTATTGACCATTGTGATCCTTTAACTACACATAATTACCATACATGGAGACCTAGAATGGAAACAATCATAAACCATAAAGGATTATGGTTCCTAATGAATGAAACATAACCATAGTTTATACATGAATTTAAAAAAATTCAACACCATTGTAAGTTTCAAGAGTGTATGGGTTTGATTGGGGGTTATATTAATGAGAAGATTTTGTTTCCTTTGGATAGTTGTGATTCTCCATTCAAAATATGGGTTAAAATAAAAGATTTGTTTGAGAAAAAAAGATCACTTGAGAACCATGCATCTTGAATTGGAGTTAACTTCACTCAATCTTGATGACTTTACCTCTATTTTAGACTACCTCAGTAAGCTTAAAAATTTGTTGACATAGTTGAAGGGAGTGGATGAGATTAAAATGATGAAAAGTGTGTGTTGTTGATTTTGTCTAAGTTGAGTGGCCCATTCTAAATCTTTATTTCTACCTTTTTCTCTAGTATGGATGCCTTAGGTGCTACATTCAAAATTCTATATCTAGAATTGTTTGTGAGAGACTTACTAGGGAGGAATCCAAATTGTCTCACCTTTAGTATTCCACCTCTCAAAACACATTAGTTGCATCACATCTTATTAACAAGGAAAAAACTATGAGTAAAGAGAAGAAAACTCCACCTCTATCTCAAAATGCACCTAATCCCAACACTAACACATCTAAACCCAAGTCATCTTTCAAATCTAAGAATAAGTCTAACCTATCTTGATCCTATTGTGGAGGGACTGGTCACCAAGAATCTAGTTGTTTTAAGAGAATGTAAGCCATAGAGGATGTCATTAGGAAACACAAGATTTATATCTCCACTCCTCCATCTCATGAGCATGGAAAAACACATAATCTTATTAAGAGATCACAGTTACCTATTTCAGACATTTAGGTTCTAGATTCTGGTGATTCACACCAAGTGACTTTTTCCAATTAGTCTTTTGTATCTCTTGATCTGAGTTTTACTTCTAAAATTGAGGTTGGGTATTCTTACTTCATTTCTATTAAGAGGAAGGGTGACATACAGCTAGATGGTGGTTGCATCAATGATGCATTATATGTTCCAAACATCACCACCAATCTACTTTCAGTTTATTAGATTTATCATTTATGTCAGGGAAAGACAATGACTTTCACACTATAGGGAATTAAAGTTTGAGATTTGTTAGAGCCACATATACTTATTTTAGAGGTTTTTGTTGATCATAATTTGTGATTCTATTATTTTGAGGGTTTTGATGATAGTCCTCCTATAGGGACGTGTTTAGTTTCTTATGGAAATTTTGAGAGTCATTTTTGGCATGAGAAATTTCGACACCTAAACTATGTATATTTGAATCAATTGATAACTCATATTATGGTAAAGTGTATTCTTACAATTTCCTATGTTGATGGAGTTTGCCTTGGTTGTGCATTAGGAAAACAACATCAGAATCTATTTCCTAAGGCTATGTCCATGAGAGCTTATTCACCACTTGAACTTGTGCACATTGATTTGATGGTCTTTCTTACTCCTTTAAATAGATTTAAGTATGCACTTACTTTCATTGATAATTTCTAGAGGTGTACTTGGGTTTATTTTCTAAAGTACAAGAGTGATGTCTTTGTTCACTTCAATGTCTTTAAGGCTTTGGTCAAGAAACAGTATTCAAATTGCATCAAAAATCTTCATATAGATAATGAGGGGAGTACTTCATTCAAGAGTTCTCTGACTTTTTATCAGCCCATGGTATTTTTCACCAGTATTGTATTAAACATACTCTACAGTAGATTGGCTTAGCATAAAAGAAGAACCAAACTCTGAAAGAGATGGATAACTTCATAATGCATTCATGGGATTTAACTCTTATCTATTGGTAAGAGGTACTTAATTGTGTGAACTACAATCAGAACCACACACCACATCAAGCACTTGAGCATATGACTCCAAAGGAGGCTTGGTCTAGAACCAAGCCTGACGTTTCATTTTTGAATTCTTTGGGAGCCTTGCTTGGATGTCTATATCAAAGAATAAAAAGAAATCATTGGATAATAAGAACAAACCTTTGAATTTTTTAGGATATTATGAGGATATGAGAGCTTATTATCTTTTAGATCCTGATACTCATGATTTTTATATTTGAACACATGTACATTTTGATGAACACTTCACATCTCATGACTCTTCATCTTCTTCCATGCATTTTTCTTCTTCTTTTCATGATTCACCTCCTCTCAAGGATTCATTCTTTGATGAGCCAATTCAAGAGATTTTTGATAAATTTATAGAGTATGAGTATCCTATCTACATTGATGTTGCCACTATGCCTAGATGGGCTTGTATTATAATTTTTGAGGTAGTACTTTTCATACTTGATCTTCCACCTACTCGACATCATCATACACATTCTACAAGTAGTGGACTTTTATGTCAAGCATTCTCTCAAGATCCACAATAATTTTCATAGCCTCATGGGATATAAGATTGGGATGATGTGATGATAGATGAGTATTATTCATTGATGAAGAATCACACTTGAGATTTGGTCACTCTTCTTATAAGAAGAAATTTGGTTAGGTGCAAGTAGATTTATTACACTAACTATGCATCTAATGGGTCCATTGATAAGTATAAGCCTTGTCTTATTGTAAAATAATTCTCATAGGTCAAAGTTATTGAATACTCTAATAATTTTTCACCCATTGCTAAGATGGATTATGTTTACCTTGTACTTTATCTTGTTGCATCACAAGGTTGGTCAGTGTATCAGATAGACATTAAGAGTGCTTTTTTGCATGGAGACTTGCATGAGGAAATCTATATGGAATATTCTGATGGTTTGTTCATGATTCTTATCTTGTTTGTCAACATAGGAGGTCTCTTTACAGTCTCAAATATCCCCCTTATGATTGGTATGAGATGATGGATTCATTTATTCTCTCCACTGGGTTTGTTTGCTACCACTCCAATCACACAGACTATATTCAACATATTGGGGATGACATTGTTATACTAGTCTTGTATGTTGACCATTTGCTTATCACAGTTAGCTCCTCATCTAAGATTTAGACTATTTAGTAGGCACTTTCAGGATAGTTTGACATAATAGATATTGGCCTTTTGCATTTATTCTTTGGTTTATAGATCTCATAGTCAGATACAAGGATTTTTTGAGTCAATAGAAGTATAACCATGACATTCTTTAGCATTTTGACATGGTTGATTGCAAGCTAGTAGGCTGTTGCACTATCATTTACAGAGGTTGAGTACAGGGCACCATTTATAGAGATTCAGTTGGTTCTTTGGCTTCATCATTTATTGACAAAGTTTAGCTTCACATATGATTCACCCACTAAAGTTTGGTGTGACAACTAAATTATAATTCACATATCTCATAACCCAGTTGAGCATCAATGGATCAAACACATTGAGTTACATATGCACTTCATTTTTTAGCACATTCAAGATGGATTTATTATCTTGGAGCACATTCAGACTTAGTACTAGGTTGTAGACATACTCATAAAGCCCTTTGTATCATCTCATTTCCTTGATTTTTGTGGCATGCTTAGGGTTTTAGAAGTTGTCATTAGGTAGTGTTTAGGATGACATCTTCCTCCTTCATTTCATGGATACATATTTTACATGAGTACCTTATTAGGCCTAGTTTTTGGGACTCATATTGTAGATATGCCACTATTTTTTTAGTTATTCTTAGCCCTTGGCTTCACTTGAGGGGGTGCTATAGTTTGTATTTCATGTATTTATCATGTTTGTTAGTGTAATAGCTAGTTATTTTATCATTTTGTGATCTTTTACTGTGTGAGGATTTATCCCACCTTAGTTAGTTAGGCTATTTCTATGTTTTACATTGCCTACTTATGCAGGGGCTTTCCTTTTTACTAGTATGTCTTATTTTTAAATAACAATTGATTAGCTTTGCATTGTAATCAATTATCTATAGCTTCATTATGTGATGTTTTTTATCTTATCACTTATGAATCTTAGGTTGGAATGCTTGTTTACCATTCTTAACATGGTTCAAAATTTTAGATTTTATCTATTTACAAAAAATTAAGATTTAATAGTTGTTTAGAAATCCATTCTGAGTAGCGTATGGCCTAATACATCTCAATTTTATAATTCACATTAAGATGGATGTGGAAACACCAGTATTTCAGTTTCACAAAAATCTCCCCCCTTAATAATTACCTTGAAGAAGATCCATCATATTGAATATTTTGGGTATTAATTGAAATTGATGTTCATTCCTTGGGATTCTCAATGTTTACACCCCTAGTGATGGCCCTAAAAAAAATTATGGATATGGCTTGATGATAATATACCCCTTTCCATGGAGCTAAATTTTGGTAACTTTAATATGATAGAGAGTCCTAATGATAAAATCGGTGCCCTCATGATGAGATGGTGCATTGAGGAACTTGACTCATGGTATCATTTTAAACATCGACAAGGTTAGGTGGACCCACTATTTCAGTGACATTCATTAACTAATAAAAAATTGTTCACTTTGTCCAATTTCCATACCTGTAACTAATCAAATCCTCAAATGATTGGAGCGTATGATGCTTTCCAAACATCACATGTTATCCCTTTGTGTTTTCAATGGGCTACCTATAATTATCCATCTAAAAATTGTCATATCCAAACTTTTTCCTATCACCTGTATATATGAGTGGAGTGGAGTCCATATTAAATTCCCCTATAATTATTTTATTCATTAACACATCCCTTTTCAACCATGAGGCACTATCACACTCATCTCCATAGTGTGGAATTTGTCTCTGCATCCATCATATGTTACTAATTGGATTGATTTATGGAATGATGCAATTAGATACACCACCACCTTCCTTTGGTACTATGGAAATAAAATTGTGTAGGTTCATATGTGGTTTGATGGTAATATCTTTAAGGAATACTAGAGAATTTCTTCCATCCTTAAACAAAACCCTTTCAACTTGTAGCTTCAGGGCATGGTTACTTATCTCAATAACAAGACTAAACTAGTAGATATCCATAAAATAAGAGTGACACAAATTATGGCATGTTTACATTGGATTAAGATTCAAAGTTGTGCATCTATGTATTTTTTCAAGTCTCTCATTGCCAAACATGTGACATCAAGTTTACTCTTAATCATCTCACTAGTCAACCAAAAAATTCCTTAGTTATATTGCATCACTATAAATTTGTGTTGTAAGCTTAAGAAGGTTCAATGGAGATAACACATGAATTACAATAAATTTGTGATGCAATGCCTACAAGTTAATATTTTTAACTTGAAAAAATTGTAGTTCCCCTCTCTCTTATGATGGTATTTTTTATGCATTAAAATACATGGCCAATGAAAAATCACCAAGGATTGATGACATTTCTTGCAAACTACATAAATCTACTTTGAAATTTGTGGGGCCTAACTTGTTGCAGGTTCACAAAGAAGACCTAGGAAATAAGTCATTACAAACTATCATCAAAAAAATTAATATTAAATTAATCCCTAATTTTAGTGACCTATAAATTATTACCTGTTAATGATCGATTAACCTTTTTAATATTTCCAATGAAATTTTTGGCAAAGCCTTAGTGAATTACCTCTACCATATCCTCAATGCAAGCATCAAACCAGAGCAAACAAGCTACATAAAAAAATAAATATATACTATATTATATAATTTTAGTTTGGCATCTCTCACCAGAGGACCATCTTTCTAAAGCTTGACTTTGAAAAATCTTATGATCAGAGAGAGTCGCCCTTTAATATGACAATTCTTAAGGTTCTGGGTTTTTGTCAATTTTTTGTCTAGTTGCCATCACCATTATTGATGTGTCTATGTATATGGTAACATCATTGGATAAGTGTATTTACCCCTCGTTTTATTGACTAGTAGTGTCATTACCATCTCATCGAGTTGTCCAAAATTTTAAAGCTTTATCAATCACTTGCCATTAAACCCTCGTAGCTGATGTTGCATGACTAGGGCTCTTGATTGCACAATAGTGGTTGGATCTAGGTTGAACACATATATCTAAAATCCATCTACAAAATCAAAGGGGTTGAGGTCATTGTACCTTGTTTGTCTCAATCTTAATCATATTCCCATATCCTCCTTATGTTTGTTATTCAATAGTATGAGGAGCTCTGATCAACTTATTCTTACTATGTTGTGGTGAAAACTTGGACATTTTTGTGCTTAGGTAAATATCTCAATCTCATATCAGAAAAGGATATTGTATTATAAGGGGTTTGAAATGCATCATGATATGGCTACCCTATGTTTATATGTCTTTGCTTCACTCCACTCATCTAACACTTCACATTGAATTGTGTTGAGCTATTTTTTGCATCATTATTCTCATGGTTTTAATTCCATTAGTTGTTGTGATGTGTTATTTGTGCTTCAATGGATATATTCAGCTTTTTTATTGATGACATTATTTCATGTGATGCACCACTTGTCTTCTTCTAAAACTTTCCTTTATTGAACATTATTTGAGTCTAACACCCCAATCAGCTTTTGGAAAGGTGTAATATTTGTAGTGCTCTGTTATTAACCAATTTTTGAGTGATTGTTTATTAACTATTCTCCATACCCCTTTTGTCAGTGCTTCATTCTGAGACTTAATTGATTGACCCTTGTTCATGTTGGTATTTCATTTTTTTTCCTTTCATATTCTGTGACATTTAAGATTTTATACTATTTCAAATTTCTTATGATAAATAAATCGCACTACACATAGCTACACTAAAAACCTACAAAAAGATAATAAAATCATATATGAAACACAAACCCTAACTACCCAATGTTACTCTAAACTCTCTCAATTTTTCAAAATGAAATTAATAGAGCTCATTGGAGATAAGGCTAAAGCCTACAGCCATTTACATGCCTTGGGAGGATGACTCCTCAAGGATCCCTTAACACTAGTTTTATTTGTTATAATACTTCATAGATGACTTTGGTCCTTTGCACCAAATGCATAGTTTATAAGGATGTGCATGAAATTTGTTATCATATAATAATACCATCTTCTTTGAATAATTTTATTTAGATCACAGATTGTAATCATGCCATAATTTTTGACTCTGCTTAGTTATTTACTACATCCAACTTTCTCTTTCCTTGATTTCCTCTATTCGAGTTAGATCTAACAACATTACCTAAAGTGAATCTTGATCTTATAGTCACATTATCAATGTGATTCGTAGACTACATAGTATATATTCCATAGGTATAATTTATTTTATTCCATAGACCAACTGCAAATGGTTGAACATTATTTCACATTTATAATTACTATTGTATGCCTTACTATTGTATGCCCTTAGGATACCAATAATTTGATCCTCCCAGTTGTCTCTTTACACATTGTATATTTTGGTAAGCATATTGTCTATGATATTTTTAGATGTCTTTTCTTTCCCATTATCTTGAGGATGATAGGTTGTGTACTTATGGTGCACTATCATAAATTATTTTGTCAGACTCCTTACCATGCTATTGAGGAAGTGTGTTCCTGTATCACTGACCAAATTCACATGACATCCAAGTCCTATTATGATGTTTTTATACAGTAATTTAGTACATGTTTCTAGTGCTACAGCTTGGTCTTGTAATAGCTTCTACCGATTTTGTGAAGTAATTCATTGTATTTATTATATATCTAGCAAAATTGTGTTTTCTTGGTGAATTAATAGGTGAATTAATGGTTTTACTGCTAGCATTGGGCTCAAAGGAATTTCATCCCTTTGATTTAGCCTTCATATTATTTAACAAACACCACATTGCTATGTGATTTCATGTGCATCCTAGAACAGATTAGGCTATCATATACCACTTTATTAATATCTTCCTCAATATCCTTAGACTATAATTCACTGCACTGACCTGTTTACTTCCCACCATTTCACAATAATGTCTTTCATTATATAATTCATTGCATTGACTCATTGATATATATTTAGAACATGTTGTTCTAATCTATAAATAAATTAGCCCAAGTGCTCAATTACAAAGTATTGAGGCAATTTTCCCTCTATATTGAAAAACATTCACAGGGGTCACACCTCATTGTCTCCTCTTACCCAATTCATCATATGAGTATCTAATCAATGCTTACTAAAGATGCAACTTCCCAACGTAGAAATCCTTTTTTAATTGGCTTAGTATCCTATCGCACCCACTTGATATAACAAATCTACTTCAAACCCTGTTGGTTACCCCACATATGGAGACCTACATTCCCCTATATGGAACTATGGGACATACTCCTAATTTTTCACTAGTCTAAAGGCAAGATGCTCTATTTTCTATAACTGCATAAGTGGTTCTATTTTGGATGGAATATTTTTCACTAGCTTGTTTGTAGTGCATTGTTCTTAGACTTTATGCTAGGTTTAAATGAGGTGATGTCCCCATAGACATAGGGTGACTCAAGATCATTTAGACCTTAGATTTTAACCTATTAATTTCATTCATTCCATCCATCTTGCATAAAAAACATCTATCTTTATATTAGTTTTCACAATAGGCTATGGATTATCCCCATAATACTTTATTTCCTCTACTCAAAGGGTAGTTTCCTCAGTATCCACCATATAAATGAACCACTTTTGGGTAGAGATAAACCTAATCTAAGGTCACGAGCCTTATACAAACTATACAGCCTTATTGGTATACAGAAATAGAAAATTCAGTATATTCATCACATCAGAGAACCTGTAATCATAATCCCATATAGATTCACTTGATTTTTATTGAATCTCTTTTAGATCTTCAATTGTTTGATTTATAGATTTATTCAGATTAAATTATCCTATCATCTGATCTTTGACATTCTTAATACTCAATTTGATAACATCTTTTTTGTATGTGTATCTAAATCACTACTTACTAAAGATACAGCTTCCCAACATAGAACACCTTATTCAATTAGCTTAGTATTCTATCACACCCACTTGATATAAAAAATCTACTTCAAACCTTATTGGTGACCACACGTATGGATACCTCCATTCCCCCATATGGAACTATGGGACATGTTCCTTTTTCATCACTGGTCTAAAGGAAGGATGCTCTAGTTTTTGTAACTCCGTAAGTGGTTCTATTTTGGATGGAATATTTTTCACTATCCTATTCGTAGTGAAATATGGTTAGACTTTATGCCAGCCTTAAACATGGTGATGTCTCCATAGACATAGGGTGAGTCAATATCCTTTAGACCTTAGATTTTGGCCTATTAATTTCATGCAGCCCATCCATCTTGCATAAAAAACATCCATTTTTATGAATTTTCACAGTAGGCTATGGACTATCCCTATAACACTTAATTTTCTCTACTCAGAGCGTAGTTTCTTCAGCATCCACCATAAAATCAAACCAATTTTGGGTAATGATAAACCTAATCTAAGGTCACAATCATTTTACAAACAATGCAACCTTATCGGTATCCAAAAATAAAAAATCCACTATATTCATCACATCAGAGAACCTACAAACATAATCCCATAATAATTCACCTAATTTTTACCAAATATCTTTTAGATATTCAATTATTTGACTCATCCATTTATTCATTTTAAATTATCCTATCATCTGATCCGTGACATTCTAAATACTCAATTTGATAGCATCATTTTTATACATGAACTCTAGTGCTTTACCTTTTAGAGCTCATATGAATTCACACTTATTTGCATCTTCTATAGTTACACTCTTAACCTATCATTTAACTTTCATGTTAGCAGGTATTGATCGAGGTTAGAAGACACATCATATGGGGCTAAGGTGAAACATTTCCTGCAGTGAGAACCATGCTTCTTATGCTCATACCTTAAACCAATGACTACTACAGAAAAAAAATTTCTAGCATCTTAAATCTCTGTGTGATATGAAAACCAACCTCAATCAATTTATTCTTATAAAATGCTTTCTTAGTGTCTTCACTATGTTTACCAAATTTATCTATAAAATGTCAAACAACATATGATCTTTACCAACTTCTGCACTTCTTCTTCTTCTCTTTGTTGATAAATTAGGAACAGGGGATGTATGACCTTAAAATGATTGATCCTTATCTATGATGTTTTCTTCATTTGAACTTGAACCTACTTTAATCCTAGGACTTACCATAACTTGTTTAAAAAATTGTCCCTTCTCTTTTCTAAACAATATTCTCCCTTGTAACTACGACCTAAACTTCCTTCTAGTTTATCTAACTACTCCTCTACTATCTTTCTCTTTTATCTCTCATCACTCTCCTATATATAATTTGAATTCATTTTCAAAACTCTATCCATATTTGTGCTCTTGCCTGCACCTTCTCCTCTCTCAGGCCCTCTCATTTCTGTAAACTCCATAATCTCTATCTCCTCTTTAAACTCTCATTCCATCTTTATCTTCTAAATTCTCTTCTCTACTCCTACTCATATCTATATAAGGATTGTTCTACTTGTTCCATCTCCTATGTTGTCACAAGTTTCACTCTAGCCCTAGAATAGTGAAAAAAATTCCATCCAAACTAGAACTTTATCAGATACCATAACATGCAATCATAATCTCATACTGATTCCCCTAATTTGAACCAAATCTCTTTTAGATATTTGATTATTTGACCCATACATTTATTCATTTTAAATTATCTGATCATCTAATCCTTGACATTATGAATACTCAATTTGATAGAATCCTTTTTTTTTAATGAACTCTAGTGCTCTACCCTTTAGAGCTCATATGAATTTGCACTTCTTTGCATCCTCTATAGTTACACCGTTAACCTATCATTTAACTCACATGTTAACATGTATTGATCAAGGTTAGAAGACACATCATATAAGGCCAAGGTGGAAAATTTCTTATAATGTGATCCATGCTTCCTATTCTCATACCTAAATCCATTGACTATTATCAACTAAATTTTTTTGGCATCTTAAAATTTGATGTGATATGAAACCCAACCTCAATCAATTTCTTCTTTAAAAAAAATTCTTAGTGTCTTCACTATATGTTGTGATGGTTATAAGTCCTCTAACTCCTCCCTATCATGGAGAAGCAGGTGCAATAGCCATTGGTTGCCTTATCTATCTAGAAAACAATTGATAACATAGATTGTTAGATTGCACTCAAAATAAAAACATGATTGTAAGTGAAAACAATTAATGCAATTTGTCAAGGACAGTTTTCATTAAAACTAATTAATCAGTTTTCATATAAATAAGAGAAACAAAATTTAGGAATAAAAAATGGCACACAGCTGAATTTGCATCAATATGTAATCTAAGGGAAGACATTTTCTAAGATTTGCATCAACTCATTGGAAGAAAATTCTAAATTTTGTTGTTGAAGTAATTGTCAGTTCCTTTGATCAAGAATGTCAGAGTTTATCAAGCTCCCTTAAAATATATGAATGATATTAAAACCATATATAAAATCCAAAAGCAAGCTTACTAAATTACTAAACTTATGGGGACATGATCGTATTATGTCTATTCTATTTTTAGGTATGAAGAAACTTGGGATGAAAGATATATTTCATAATATATACATAGTTCTTTTTTATATATGTAATGGAGAGATATTTATTTTAGATTTTTTATATATTATGCTGATTAAGGATTTTTTTTTCCTAAATTTCTCATTAATTACTTATGGTTGGCTTCAATCTAGTTATATTATTTTTTCTGGTTCAAATAATTATTTCTAAAAAAATAAATGGTCTCTAAACTCTACCATATGCTAAATATATCATGATTTTTAGATTCCTTGTAATAGGTAAGAATAAAAACTTATATATGACAGTGAAATGGACTTCAAATTTAAGATTGAAATTACACAATGATGGTCAAATTTAAGGACCGCCATTTTTTTTGTTAATGAAAGTCAAATATATGGTGGAGACTTTAGTTGGGGAAGATATGAGACTTGAGAAACTTGCTTTACTAGGGTTTACATGATTGTCTTACTTTTATGTTAGCTTTCCTCGACCTAAATTCACATCACCTTCATTTGATTTCTAAGACTAGGCTCACCTTTATTGCATTTTTATCTCTACCCTTTGGGCAGATTGAATCTATTTAAATTTTCCTCTACCAATCTATCACTAATGGTGTTTCTAACACTGGGTTTTCAAGTTATTGGTGTCCATAACCTTACTAAGGGGTTTTTTTTTTCTTATTTTAGTAACCCTTTCAAGTGAAGGGTCTCCACTCTAGGTCAAGTTGTTGGTTCCTTAGGAATACCTTCATGATTGTGTACCCTTCGACTCATAATTTCAAAGCATCTAAATAGACCTTACTTAAGGTGCCTATCCAGATTGAGCTTCCAAGTCTTTTGATTTATCTTTGGGAATTGCTTGAAGAAATTATCAAACCCATAGGGTTGGTGTTTTTTCATGAAGTTTTTAAATTTTAATCTACACACCCTAATAAGTGTGTTTATGTCGATGTTGATTTGAAAAATGAACTGAAAGCATCCGTTGATATTCAAGAAGGGACATAATGCTTCTCTTAGAATATCACCTTCTTCAATATCCAAAACATACATTTTATATGGTATATGTTTGACCATAGGGTTCATGACTCTCCTCTTATGGTTCGTTCAAGGCCATTTGTCGAGTAGGCACCATTTGAAAAACAAAATTTGGTTTAAAAGAATGATGGATGGACTATGATGGATAAAAAAACAACAATGGAAATAACAACCCTAAGGAAACCCCTGCCCTACTCATTTTTAAGCCTCACCAAGATGAGAGAAATGTAGTTAATTATGTTACCCCTAACATCTAACTAGTCCTCCACAATCTCATAATGATCTTATGGCCTCTCTGAACCAAGTTTACCTAGTTAATTGCTTTCCATTAATTTAATTTCATGTTGGGACCCCTTTTTCAAGTTCTCCTAAAACACATAGGTCTTGCAATCCACCTCGTATCAGTGGCGGATATCCATGGGAAGTGAATGAGCCAAATGTTACTCCATTTCGCTTGGAGATTTATTTTGCCAAACCGTAAATTATTATTGAACAATTATTTTGAGATTCTTGGTTTAGAAGAAGATATAGAAGATGGATAGGAAGAGATACTTATGGATGATTCATCTCAATGAATCCTCTCTAATAGGATGTTTAAGGCCTCGCATGTTCATCTTGTAAGGTCTATGTGTATACCACTTGTCAATGATTTGTTAGAGTATGTATTTTATTAATTTCTCATGTTTGTTAGTGTATTAGCTATCTATTTCATCCTTTTATGAGTTTATTCTATGTGAAGATTTATCCCACTTTGGTTAGTTAGGCTAGTTCTATGTTTTTCCATGCCTACTTATGTGAGGGCTTTCCTTTGTACGAATATATCTTATTTCTGAATAACACTTGATTATCTTTACTTGGTAATAAATTGTCTACAACTTCATTGTGTGATGTTTTTGTTGTTACTAATTTTGAATATTAGGTTATAATGCTTGTTCACCATTCCTAACATGGTACCATAGCTTTGAGGTGTTACTCTCATCCACATTGCTGCATTTTCCTTTAGAAATTTACCTTGTCATTGATTCTTTCATTGCCATCCTCAACCTTTTTTTCCCTCTTATAGATTTGGCACTTTATTGAATCTTTGAAGAAAGTGTGTGGTTTTTATTCTTGGATGGAAGGTAGAGAGGAAGTGGATCATTTATTTCCCTTGAGGAAAGAGGCATTCCTATTGGAAAAGCATCAGGTTTGGAAGAGACATCATTTCTTCAAGAGTTTTTCAAGGTTTTGAAGCTTTTTGTATTGGATTCTTCTTGATCTTGTTTTGGCATTGGAAATATTGACATCATCCTTGAAGATTTGAGAATTGATAGAGAGGAAGGGGCCTTTAGTTTTTTTAGAACTACTCCTCACACCTTGGCATTGGAAGTCTATATATGGCATTTTTTAGTTTGGTGCCCTAGTCTTCTGACCTGCGTTGGAGGACAAAAGCTAAGGATCAGTGTTGCGACCTACTGAGGTGGAGCATTAATTTTAGATTGAAGGCACATTTTTATATTTTAGTATATTATATCTAAGGCATTTAGAGGATAAGATTAGCTTTGGCATTTCCTTTTCAGATCTAAGGCATTGGAAAGGAGGACTAGTTATTTACTACGTAAAAGAAGTTGTAAGAGGTAGCCATTTCCATCTGAAAAAGTAGCCTAAGTGTGGCATTGGAATATGTTAATAGTGGTGTCCCTTCTCTACCTTTAGTGTTCCAAGATTTGAGTGTAGCATTCCTTTCTTTTATTTTTCTTTGTTGCATTGAAATTCTTAGCTTAGCATTGGAATTTATCTGTTGTGCTAAGGCACCATATTTTATCTTATTTGTATTGGAAGATAGAAGGATATAATGGTAGGGAATCATCATTTTTTCAAACTACATTCCACATAAGAAGATAGATCTGATTTGTCTAAATTTTAAGTTCCAGACTTGTATCTAGGCGTTGGGTTGTTTATAGAGACGCATCGTAGGTGTGTGTTAGAGGAGAAAAGAAGAATATAGTGGCATCATTTTCCAAATCTAATCTAATTGACAAAGTAAACCTCCTTTATTTCCTCTAAAAATAGCCCATTAGTTCATTATTTTGCTTTTATATGCTATATTTTTGCCTCAAGAGGAAACAAACTTCACTTGCACGCATAACAAGGTAACCACATGAATATTTTTTCACTTTGGTTGAAGTTTATAATTCTTTGGTTTAATTTTGGTTTAAAAGAGTGTTAAACACCTATATTATTTTCTTATTTGGTCACAAAAATTAGTTTGTAAAATATTTGTTAATGTTTGGACCCATTTTATGAGAAATTGTAACGTTTATAACTTTTGAACTGTAACTCAGATTTGAGTTTTACTTTTTTTTAAAGTGCATGGTTTTTTATTATCTATCCATTGTGATCCTTTAACTACAAATAATTACCATACATGGAGACATCAAATAGAAACAATCATAAACCACAAAGGATTATGGTCCCTAATGAATGAAACATAACCATAATTTATGCATAAATTTAAAAAAATTCAACACCAATGTAAGTTTGAAGAGTGTATGGGTTTGATTGGGGGTTATGTGAATGACAAGATTTTGTTATACTTGGATAGTTGTGCCCATTCAAAATATAGGTTAAAATAAAATGTTTTTTTGTGAAAAAAATATCACTTGAGAGCCATGCAGCCTGAATTCAAGTTAACTTCACTCAATCTGAATGACTTTACATCTATTTTAGAATACCTCACCAAGTTTAAGAAATTTTTGACATAGTTGAAGGGAGTGGATGAGATAAAAATGATGAAGAGTGTATGTAGTTGATTTTTTCTAAGTTGAGTGACCCATTATAAGTATTTTTTTCCACCTTTTTCTCTAGTATGGATGCCTTAGGTGCTTCATTCAAAATCCCACATCTAGATTTGTTTTGTGAATGACTTACTAGGGAGGAATCCAAATTGTCTCACCTTAAGTCTTGAACCTCTCAAAACACATTAGTTGCATCACATCCTAAGAACAAGGGAAAAAATATGGGTAAGAAGAAGAACACTCCACTTCCATCTCAAAATACACCTAAACCCAACACTAAGACATCTAAACCCAAGTCATCATTCAAATTCAAGATTAAGTCTAACCTATCTTGATCCTATTGTGGGGGGATTGGTCATGAAGAATATATTTATTTTAAGAGAATGTAAGCCGTAGAGGATGTCATTAGGAAACACAAAACTTATATCTCCACTCCTCCATTTCATGACCATGGAAAAACACTTAATGTTATCGAGAGATAACAGTTACGTATTTTAGACATTTGGGTTCTAGATTATGGTGCTTCACACAATGTGACTTCTTCCAAGGAGTCCTTTGTATCTCTTGGTTTGTGTTCTACTTCTAAAATTGAGATTGGGTATTCTTACTTCATATCTGTTAAGGGGAAGGGTGTCATATAGATAGATGGTGGCCACATTAATGATGCATTATATGTTCCAAACATCACCACCAATCGACTTTTAGTTTATCAAATTTATCATTTTGGTCAGGGTAAAACAATGAATTTCACACTATAGGGTGTTAAAGTTTGACATTTGTTAGAGCCACATACACTTATTTTAGAGGTTGTTGTTGATCATATATTTTGACTCTATTATTTTGAGGGTTTTGATGATAGTCCTCCTATAAGGACATGTTTAGTTTCTTTTGCAGATTCTTAGAGTCATTTTTGGCATGAGAGATTTGGACACCTAAACTATATATATTTAAAGGAATTGAGCACTCACATTATGGTAAAGGGTATTCCTACAATTTCATGTCTTGATAGAGTTTGCCTTAGTTTTGCATTAAGGAAACAACATTAGAATCTATTTTCTATGGCTATGTCCATGAGAGCTTCTTCACCACTTGAACCTGTGCACATTGATTTGATGGTATTTCTTACTCCTTTAAATAGAGATAAGTATGCACTTACTTTCATTGATAATTTCTCGAGGTGTACTTGTGTTTATTTTCTCAAGTACAAGAGTGATGTCTTTGCTCACTTCAAAGTCTTTAAGGCTTTGGTCAAGAAATAGTATTCGAGTTGCATCAACAATCTTCATGTAGATAATGAGGGGAGTACTTCAGTTGAGAGTTCTCTAATTTTTTATCATCCAATGGTATTGTTCACTAGCATTCTATTGCACATACTCTATAGTAAATTGGCTTAGAAAAAAGGAAGAACCAAACTCTGAAAGAGATGGCTAATTGCAAAATGCATTCATTGGATTTACCTCATATCTATTGGGCAGAGGCAATTAATTATGTGGGATACATCAGAACCACACACCACATCAAGCACTTAAGCATATGACTCCAAAGGAGGCTTGGTTTGGATCCAACCTGATGTCTCATTTTTTCAATTCTTTGGGAGCCTTGTTTGGGCATCTATACCAAAGAATAAAAATAAATCATTGGATAAGAAGAACAAAACTTTGATTTTTTTAGGATATTATGAGGACATGAGAGCTTATCATCTTTTAGATCCTGATACTCATCATTTTTATTTTTAATCACATGTACATTTTGATGAACACTTCACATCTCATGACTCCATCTTCTTCCATGCCTTTTTCTTCTTCTTTCGATGATTCACATCCTCTAAAGGATTCATTCTTTCATGAGCAATTTCATGAGATTTTTGAGAAGGTTATAGAGTATGAGTATCCTATTTACATTAATGTTGCCACTATGCCTAGATGGGCTAGTATTATAATTTCTGAGGTAGTACTTTTCATATAAGATCTTCCACCTACTCGACATCATCATACACATTCTATGAGTAATGGGATTTCATGTCAAGCATTCTCTTGAGATCCACAATAATTTTCATAGCCTCATGGGATATAAGAGTGGGATTATGTGATGATAGATGAGTATTATTCAATGATGAAAAATCACACTTGGGATTTGGTCACTCTTCTTAAAATAAGAAAGTTAGTTAGGTGTAAGTAGATTTACTACACCAAGTATGCATATGATGGGTCCATTGATAAGTATAAGCCATGTCTTATTGTAAAAGAATTCTTGTAGGTAAAAGTTATTGAATACTCTAGTACTTTTGCACCTATTGCTAAGATGGATTCTATTTACCTTGTAATTTATCTGATTGCATCATAGGGTTGGCTAGTGTATCAGATAGACAATAAGAGTTCTTTTTTGCATGGAGACTTGTATGAGGAAATCTATAAGGAATAGCCTGATAGTTTGCTCATGATTCTTGTCTTGTTTGTCAATATAGGAGGTCTCTTTATAGTCTCAAATATCCCCATTAGGATTGGTATGAGAAGATGGATTCATTTGTTCTCTCCACTAGGTTTGTTTTTTCCCACTCCAATCGCACAGACTATACTTAATGTATTAGGGATGACATTGTTATACTGGTCTTGTATGTTGATGATTTTATTATCAAAAGAAGCTCCTTATCTGATATTTAGACTATTCAGTAAGCATTTTGATTATAGTTTGACATGATAGATCATGCCCTTTTGCATTTCTTCTTTGGTTTATAGATCTCACAGTTAGACACAAGGATATTTTGAGTTAGTATAAGTATACCCTTGACATTCTTCAGCATTTTGACATGGTTGATTGCAAGCCAAGTCCTTATCCTTTTTAGTCTGGAGTGACTCTCACTTATTTTTTAATTACTCTACTTTGTGATCCTACATTTTATAGGTAGATGGTTAAGAGTCTTATTTATTTGACCCATAAAAACTGTGACATTTCATTTTGAATCTAGCTTATATCTAGGTTTACACATGACCCTCATGATAGTCATTGGCAGGCTGTCATGAGTATTTTATAATTTCTGCAAGGCACTACACATTTTGGATTACACTACACCAGGGGTTCTAATCAGTTGGTTAGATATAGTGATTTAGATTGGGTAGGTTATCTTGATGATAGGCATTCCACTTTTGGCTACATATTTTGTCTTGGTTCTTCACCTTTTAATTTATTGTGCAAGAAGCAGTCAGATATTACACTATAATCTATAGAGGTTAAGTACAGGGCAATAGTTATAATGATTTAGTAGGTATTTTGGCTTCATCACTTATTGATAGAGTTTGACTTCACATAGGATTCACCCACTGTAGTTTGGTGTGACAACCAAATTATAATTCACATATCTCATAACCCAGTTGAGCATCAATGGACCAAACATATTAAGGTACATATGCACTTAATTTTTCATCACATTCAGGATGGAGTTCTTATCTTTGAGTACATTCTGACTCAGCACCAGGTTGCAGACTTTTTCACAAAGCCTTTTGTATCATCTCATTTCCTTGAATTGTGTGGCATGCTTAGGGTTTTAGAAGTTGTCATTGACCAGTGTTCAGGAGGACATCTTCCTCCTTCATTTCATGGATACATATTTTATATGAGTACCTTATGAGGCCTATATTTTGGGACTCATACTTTGGATATGCCACTATTTTTCTGGTAATTTTTAGCCCTTAACTTCACTTGAGGGGGTGCTATAGTTTGTATTTCATTTATTTATCATGTTTGTTAGTGTAATAGCTAGTTATTTTGTCATTTTGTGATTTTTTATTGTGTGAGGATTTATCCCACATTAGTTAGTTAAGATATTTCTATGTTTTACATAGCCTTCTTATGCAAGGTCTTTCCTTTTTACTAGTATATCTTATTTTTGAATAACACTTGATTAGCTTTGCTTTGTAATCAATTGTCTATAGCTTTATTGTGTGATGTCTTTGGTGTTATCACTTTTGAATCTTGGGTTGGAATGCTATTTCACAATTCCTAACATGGTTCAGTATTTTAGATATCATCTATTTACAAAAAATTAAGATTTTCATATTTGTTTGGCAATCCTTTCGGAGTAGCATATGGTCTAACGCATCTCAATATTATAATTCACATTAAGAGGGATGTAGTAAAACCAATATTTTAGTTTCACCAAAATTTCCCACCTTAATAATTACCTCAAAGAAGATCCCTCACATTGAATATTTTGGGTATTACTTGAAATTGATGTTCATTCCCTGGGGTTCTCAATGTTTACACCCCTAGTGATGGCCCTAACAAAACAAAATTATGGAGATGGATTGATGATAATATATGCCTTTTCATAGAGCTAAATTTTTGTAACTTTAATATGATAGAGATTCTTGATGACAAAATCAGTGCCCTCTTTATGAGATGGTGCATTGAGGAACTTTAATCATGGTATCATTTTAAACATCGACAAGGTTAGGTAGACCCACTATTTTGGTGACATTCATTAACTAATAAACAATTATTCACTTTGTCCAATTTACATACCATAACTAATCTAAACCTCAAATGATTAGACCATATGATGCTTTCTAAACATCAAGTGTTCTCCCTTTGTGTTTTTAATGGGCTACCTATAATTACCTGTCTAAAAATTGTCATATCTGACCTTTTTCCTATCACCTATAGATATGTGTTGAGTGGAATCTATATTAAATTCCCCTAATATTAGTTTATTCATTAACACATCCCTTCTTAACCATGAGGCACTATATGGAATTTGTCTCCACCTCCATAGTGTGGAATTTGTCTCCACATCCATCATATGTTACTAACTGGATTGAGTTACAAAATGATGCAATTAGATACGCCACCACCTTCCTTTGGCTAGGTTCATTGGTGGTTTGATGGTAATATCATTAAGGAATACTGGAGAATTTCTTCCATCCTTGATCAAAACCCTTTCAACTTGTAGCTTCAAGCCATGGTTACTTACCTCAAGAAAAAGATTAAACTAGTAGATATCCATGAAATAAGAGTGGCACAAATTATGGCATGTTTGTATTGGATTAAGATTCAAAGTTGTGCCTTTATGTATTTTTTCAAGTCTCTTAGAGCCAAACATGTGACATCAAGTTTATTCATAATTGCCTCACTAGTCAACCAAAAAATTACTTAGCTATATTGCATCACTATAAATTTGTGTTGTAAGCTTAAGAAGGTTCAATGGAGATAAAACATGCATTACAATAAATTTGTGATGCAATGCCTACAAGTTAATCTTTTTAACTTATAAATAATGAAATTCCCCTCTCTGTCATGATGGTATTTTTGATATAGTAAAATAGATGGCCAATGATAAAGCACCAGGGATTGATGACATTCCTTGCAAACTCCAAAAACTACTTTGAAATTTGTGGGGTCTAACTTGTTGCAGGTTCACAAAGAAGACCTAAAAAATAAGTCATTGCAAACTATCATCAATAAAATTAATATTATATTCATCCCTAATTTTAGTGACCTATAAATTATTACCAGTTATTGATCGATTAACATTTTTAATATATCTAATAAAATTCTTAGAAAATCCATAGTAAATTACCTCTACCATATACTCTATCCAATCGTCAAACCAGAGTAAATAAGCTACATTAAAAAATAATTATATATTATATTATATAATTTTAGTTCAGCATATTTGATATAAGAGCATCTTTGAAAACATTCATGGAGGACATGGACAATTGGAAATCATCCTTTTCCCAAGCATGTAATGTTATAATCATGTTTGGATTAAAATTCAAATTATTTATTCCCTCCAAAATGTTGTCTTGAGAAGGTTCCAACCCTTACCTTGGAAGAATAAATGTAATTGTCAAAATTGTAAAAAGTAAAATGTTGGAGGCTAGAGAGAATCCCTACATTAGAATCCAATCTTGGCTTGTGATGTAAATAAAGGAGATGGTTGAAATCCTCCAACCTTAGGATATTAGTTTTTTAAATAATCTTTCACAATTAGCATGTTGCTTTAGAAAATCTCTCTTATTTGTTTGTCTTAGAGCCAAAGTTGGGCATAGGAGAGAGAAAGGATATCCTTCAAGGAGAGTGAGGATAGATAGAGAGGCATGACATATCTTTAATAATTAGAGAGAGGAGATAACCAAAAGAAAAAAAATGTAAGAATGTAAGGAAGAAAGTGGAGATTGCATGTGCAGAAAATGAGAATGACATGAAGTGTCTAATAAGACTTTTGGAAGCCATGGAGCATGGATCTAATAACTGAGTAATTATATTGTAAGTATATTTTATTGTTTAATAAGTAATTATTTTTTATCCCCATGATTATGTTATGCAAATAATAGGGGTTTGGTTATACAGTATACAGGCCTGAGTGTGAGTATTTTCTTTAAGGGCCTAAGGAAACAATAAACTTATATTGGCACAAATTATGTATGGGGAACCTTTAAGCATTGTGTAGAAAAAAAATTTTAATAATGATATGTTTGAGAGTGTTTATAATTATTTAAATGTCATGAGAATGAATGAGCATAGTATAAGCAACCCACTCAGGCATACCCACAATCCATTGTACAAAGGTCAATCAATGTGAAACTATATGCATGAGGCTTATAAAAGATTAGGAATAGGTTTTTGAGGTAAGTAATAAAAATAATAAATATAAATTAATATTATAAAACCCTCTGGTGTTTTAATATACTCAAAACCCCACTCTCGGGCCTGTAGGTGACAGGGACAGACAAATGCACAAAATTTTACATGTTAGAAGAAACAAATGGATTGATCTTATCATGAGAACATGAGTATGAGGAATAATGTAGTTTTTTAAATATGCTAGGATGATTAATAATCATTTTAATACCTATTTTATAAAGATATTTTAAGGAAACCCTTAGAAACCCTGTTGACTGGCATATACATACAGTCAAGACAACTGAAGTTTCCTATTTGGGATGAATAGAGGTATAGCTTGACTAATTTGGTGAATGAGAAATATGAAGGACACTTATTCAGACCCTAAAAAATAGGTTAAAACCCTTGAAACATCACATAACTCTCACAATCAAAATATCTTTGCTCTAGGCTTTGTGAAGGCCTTGGAAAGCCCTAAACTAGGGTTTGGAGGCTAGAAAGAGTTTCAACCATTGGAATTACCTTAAAAAAATTAATATTACCCTTGATGAATTTATACAACTATTAGAAGTGGTTTCATGTTGGTATGGTATGGGAAAGTATGGAAAACATCACTTGCAATTCAGTCCTAGGTGAATGCATGCAAAAGAGAGTAGGCCTATCTGAGAAAAGTAATTTTGTCTAAAGGATATGTACAATAAATGATTAATTCCCATGTAAGGTCATAATGGGTATCTGAAAAGATGTTTTTTTTAGCTATAACGTCTATACTTTGTTCAGGACAAGGATCTTTCCATAAAAGGAAGGGTAATTGGAGCAAGGCCTAAAGAAGGAAGTACAAATCTATAAAAAAGAAGCCTATCTAAGTTTCATTTATGTTATATAAGAGGTTAATGGGTATCCAAAATTTTATTTACATTCATGTTTTAACTAACCTATGGAGATATATTCCCTAAAAATAGGAAAAAAAGGGCTATAAGGAACACACTTCAGTGAACTAGTAACTTGAGGGCCTTAAACCTCCTACCAAAGAATGAAAGATATAATTATGTTTATGTAAGTTTATTAAGGTGTGTTAAGATATATAGAGAGGTTAGATAATCAAAATAAGTGATCCTTCATAAGTGAGGTTTTATGAATCCATAAGAAAGATTTACAAGAGGTGTCGGTGGGTTGACATTAGTTTTTGTATCAGAGCAAGTTGTCTAAGCTAGATGTCTGGCATCAATATCTCACTAGAGGACCATATTTATAAATCTTGAAATTAAAAAATATTATGATTAGAGAGAGGACAATTCTTAAGATTCTGGGTTTTTCTCAATTTTTTCTCTAGCTGCCATCACCAATATTGATGTGTCTATGGATATAGTAACATCATTGTACAAGTGTATTTACCCCTCATTGTATTGACTAGTAGTGTCATTACCACCTCGTCAAGTTTTCCAAAATTTTAAAACTTTATCAATCACTTGTCATTCGACCCTTGAAGCTGATGTTGAATGACTAGGGCTCTTGATTGCATAATGGTGGTTGGATCTAGGTTGAACAAATATATCTCAAATATATCCACAAAATCAAAGTGCTTGAGGTCATTATACCTTGTTTTTATATATATTAATCTTATTCCCATCTCCTCCTTATGTTTTTTATTCAATAGTATGAGGAGCTCTGATCGAGTCATTCTTACTATGTTATGGTGAAAGCTTGGACATATATGTGCTCAGGTGAATAGCTCAATCTCATATCACAAAAGGATCTTCTATTCTAAGGGGTTTGAAATGAATTATGATATGTCTACCCTATGTTTATATATCTTTGCTTCACTCCACTCATCTAACACTTCACATTGAATTGTGTTGAGCTATTTTTCACATCATTTTTCTCTTGGTTTAAATTCCATCAGTTATTGTGATGTGTTATTTGTGCTTCAATGGATATATTCAGTGTTTTTTTTGATGACATTGTTTGATGTGATTCACCACTTGTCTTCTTATAAAAATTTTGTTTACTGAACATTATTTGAGTCTAACACCCCAATCAGATTTTGGAAAGGTGTAATCTTTGTAGTGCTTTGTTATTAACCAATTTATGAGTGATTGTTTGTTAAATATTCTCCGTACCCCTTTTGTCAGTGCTTCCTTCTAAGACTTAATTGATTGACCCTTGTTCATGTTGGTATTTCATTTCTTTTTTTATTTTCCTTTCATATTCTTTGACATTTAACTTTTTATACTATTTCTAATTTATTATGGTAAATAAATTGCATTACACATAGCTACACTAAAAACCTACAAAAAGATAAGAAAATCATATATGAAACACAAACCCTAACTACCTAATGTTACTCTAAACCCTCTCAATCTTTCAACATGATATTAATAGAGATCATTGGAGGTAAGGCTAAATCCTACAACCATTTACATGCCTTAGGAGGATGACTCCTCAAAGGTCCCTTATCACTAGTTTTCCTTGTTCAATACTTCATAGATGACATTGGTCCTTTCCACCAAATGCGCCGTTTATGAGGATGTGCATGAAATCTATTACCATATAATAAAACCATATTCTATGAATAATTTTATTTAGATCACAAATTGTAATCACGCCATGATTTTTGACTTTGCTTATTTATTTACTACATCCAACTCACTCTTTGCTTGATTTCCTCCATTGGAGTTATATCTAGAAACCTTACCTAAAGTGAATCTGTATCTCCTATTTGTATTATCAATGTGATTCATAGAATACACACTATATATTCCATAGGTATAATTTATTTTATTCCATAGACCAACTACAAAGGTTTGAACATTATTTAACATTTATAATTACTATTGTATGCCCATAGGATACCAAGAATTTTATCCTCCCAGTGGTCTCTTTCCACATTGTATATTTTGGTAAGGATATTTTCTAGGATGTTTTTAGATTCCTTTTCTTGACCATTAGATTGAGGATGATAGGTTGTGTGATTATGGTGCACTATCATAAATTATTTTGTTAGAGTCTTGACCATACTATTGAGGAAGTGTGTTCCTCTATCACTGACCAAATTCACAAGACATCCAAGTCCTATTATGATGTTTTTGTCCAATAATTTAGTAGAGATTTTTAGTTCTACAGCTTGGTTTTGCAATAGCTTCTACCAATTTCGTGAAGTAATTCATTGTAGTTATTATATATCTAACATAATTGTGTTTTCTTGGTGAATTAATAGGTCCTATAAATTAAATTCCCCATTGCTCAAATGGTTGTACTGCTAGCATTGGGTTCAAAGGAATTTCATCCCATTGATTTATGATTTCATGTGCATCCTCAAACAAATTATTGTCATATACCACTTTATTAATCTTCCTCAATTGATTTTCTTATGAAGTGTCCTCTTATGTCTCCTTGATATGCTTCTTCCAAGAATTATGGTTACTCATGATCTAGGTCTAATCTACACAACACATCATCTTTATCCATCTTTTTAAAAAACCCATTGATAATGCTAAATAGTATAGCTCATGTGACTAACTAATTTTTATCTTTCTCAACATAATGTGTAGGAAAAACTCCTAGTTTTAGGAAATTGTCTATATCTTCCATATTCTTTAGAATTACATAGAATCTAAATAAGTGTGCATCCGGTGACTCATCTTGCAATTATTCTAACTGCTTTCCATTATTTATTTAGCTAAGATGATATGATCCCACATTATATGTTATTCATTTCACAGTGATCTTAAACTCACAATATTTCAATAACATTTACCAACTGGAGATCCTACCACCTAGCATGGGCTTACTTACTTGATATCTCAGAGCTTGGTGATGTATAAGTAATTTAAATGGTGTCATTAAGAGGTAATCCCTAAATTTTTATAGTTAAAACATCATAGCTAGGGTCTCTTGCTCTATTCTAGTGTAATTATTCTCTGTTGCTAACATATTTTGGCTTCAAAAGTGAAGTAGGTGATCCAAACCTCTTATCCTAGCTAAGCCATTAAAAATTCTACTATAATTCTTGAAGTGTCTCTATTCACATGAAATAGCTAGCTCCAATTTTGGAAAACCAATATTGGGGTTTCTAATAACCTCTATTTAAAATCAAATTGAAGCCCCTAACACTCAGCAATCCATTCAAAGTTTTATATTTTCATAATAATTTATCCATTGGGGTGGATATGGTTGTTTACACTTTGATAAACTTGTGATAATATCACGTATGTCCTAATAATGATCACACTTCAGTAGAGCTTGTAGGATGTGGAATACTCACAGTTACTATCATTTTATTTTTATCAATCAAAATACTGTCATTGAATATTATGTGACCCAAGAGAACATCAGATAGTGTAAAGAACAAACATTTTTTTTTAAATTCAATGCGATGCAAAAAGCTCAAAATAATTATAACATGAATCAAGGCCTAGATATGTATTCTATAAATAAAAACAATACAACCCAGTCATCAAGATAGACTTCCAAATTCATCGAGAAAATATTTGAATGCAGTGATGACAGCCCTAGAGAAAACAATAGTAGCATTCTTCAGATTAAAGGGCATTACCTTATATGCAAAATAGACACATTCTATTGTAAAGGTGATTTTTTCCTAATATTTATCATTTTGTGAGTTTTTTTTATGTGAATATTTATCCAACATTAGTTAGTTAGGTTACTTCTATGTTTTGCATTGCTTACTTATGCAAGGGCTTTTTTTTGTACTAGTATATCTTATTTATGAATAACACTTGATTAGCTTTGCTTTGAAATCAATAATCTATAGATTCATTGTGTGATGTTTTCAGTGTTATCACTTATTAATATTGGGTTGGAATGCTTGTTCATCATTCCTAACATGTTTTAGTATTTTAAATTTTATCTATTTACAAGAAATTAAGATTTTCATATTTTTTTAGCAATCCTTTACCCATCTTGTTTAAAATCCCATTGAGAATGATAAATGGTATAGCTCATGTGACTAACTACTTTTTATATTTCTCAACATAATGTGTAGGAATAACTCCTTGTTTTAGGAAATTGGCTATATCCTCCATATTCTTTATAATTGCATAGACTCTAAATAAGTGTGCATCTGATGACTCATCTTGCAATTATTATAGCTCATTTCTATTATTTATTTAGATATGATGATATGATCCCACATTATATCTCATTGGTTTCACATTGATCTTAAACTCAAATTATTTCAATAACATTTACCAACTAGAGATAATACCACCTAGCATGGGCTTATTTACTTGATATCTCAGAGCTTGGTGATGTATAAATAATTCAAATGGTGTCACTAAGAGGTAATGCCTAAATTTTTGTAGTTAATACATCATACCTAGGGCCTCTTTCTTTGTTGTAGTGTAATTATTCTCTATTATTGACAAATTTTGGCTTGAAAAGTGAATTAGGTGATCCAAACCTCTTATCCTAGCTAAGCCAATACAAATTTTACTATAATTCTTGAAGTGTCTCTATGCACAGTAAATAGCTAGCTCCAATTTTGGAACACCAATATTGGGGTTTCTAATAACCTATATTTAAAATCAAAATGATATTCCTAACACTCAATAATCCATTCAAACTTTTTATATTTTCATAATAATTTCTCCATCGAGGTGGATATGGTTGCTTACGCTTTCATAAACTTGTGATAATATCATGTATGTCCTAATAATGATCAAACTTCAATAGAGCTTGTAGGATGTGGCATACTCATAATTACTATGATTTTATTTTTATCAATCAAAATACTGTCGTTAAATATTATGTGACCCAAGAGAACACTAGACAAGGTAAAGATTTTTTTTTTTTTTAAATTCAATGCGATGCATAAATATCAGCATCATTATAACATGAATCACGGCTTAGATATGTGTTCTATAAATAAAAATAATACAACCCAGTCATCAAGATAGACTCCCAAAATCATGGAGATAATATTTTAATGTATTGACCATAGCCCTATAGAAAACAACATCAACATTATTTAGACTAAAGGGCATTACTTTGTATGAAAAGTAGCCACATTCTATTGTAAAGGTGTTTTTTTCATGATCTTCAACTACAATTGATAGATGGTAACCACTAAATCCATTTAAAAATGATTAAACATTATGCCCTATGATTGACTCTAAAACTTTATGTGTGAATGGATTTGGAAATGGGTCATTAACACGTGAATTACTTAATACCATATAATCCCCACAAAATCTGATCTCTCTTGACTTTTTGGGTTTTACAACCATTAGACTTACCTAGTCTACATTTTCTAATAGATAAATAATCTATGCTTACTGCATCCAGTCAATTTTAACTTTAACCTTAAGTTTCATATTGGATTTAGTCTATATGGTAGTTGAATGATAGGTTGTGAAAAAACTTTGAGTTATATGTGCATCTCTCACACTGAATGATCTACACCTTTGACTTTTTTAAAACTTTAATGGGAACATATATTGATATTATAGCATCAATTTCAAACCTTTTGACACCCAAATTCACAAGATTTGGCACAAACTCAGTACCAACGTTAGTTATTTGTTTATTTAATGGCTCTTGATATATATATATATATATATATATATATATATATATATATATATATATATATATTTGCCCCACTTTGCATAGATTTGAATAGTGTCTTATGCCCTTATTTTTCTTGAATGTTTAAATTGTGTAGCTATACATTTTGAGTTTCTATCACAATTTTATCTTTTAGTTCCTTTGCATCTCATTTAGGTTCAAAGAAACCATTTGAATCTAAACCTTCCTCATTGTCGCTAGATTCTATCTATTCTTTTTTGTCCATGATCCTATTAAATGATTTCATAGAAAACTACTCTTTCTTCTTATTAACCTTGTAATTCTTTACAGTTGTGTTCAAATATATAGTTGTTTCTTCCTATGAAGAGAAGTGTTGAGTGTTACTTAGATCTTATGCTCACCCATGACATAAAAATATTTTTAGTTTCTACAAATCTAGATACACCATGGGATTCTCATCTTTAAAGACAAATGTTTGATTAAAATGCTACTAGGCTTGCATCCAAGTCATAGTTTCCCACTTGCATTCTTGGTGCATGTACCATGTTATGGGAAGAGGTTCTAGTGTATACCTAAATACATGTACCCAGTATTTGGGTTCCACACCCTGAAAAGACCATACATCAACACATCTAGGAATATGCATTTTAGGACATTAGATTTCTATGGAAAATGGCCATTGACTTATGATTATAGGTGATAATTAAAAATAAGCTTTCAACAATTCACAACTATCATCCTAGTGCTATTGATTTGACCTCCGTACTTCCCACTATTACACAATAATACATTTCAGTACATAATTTAGTGCACTGACTCATTGATATATATATATATATATATATATATATATATATATATATATATATATAATGTTATTCTAATCTAGATATAAATTAGCCCAAGTGCTTAGTTACAAAGTATTGAGGTAATTTTTCCTCTATATTGAAAAAAAATCAAAGGGGTCACACATCATGGTCTCCTCTTATCCAATTCATCGTATGAGTATCTAAATCACTACTTACTAAAGATACAACTTCCCAACATAGAACACATTCTTTAATTGGCTTAGTATTCTATCGCACCCACTTGATATAATAAATCTACTTCAAACCTTGTTGGAAACTACACATACGGAGACCTACATTCCCCTATATGGAACTATGGGACATGTTCCATTTTCATCACTGGTCTAAAAAAAGGATGCTCTAGGTTTTGTAACTCCATAAGTGGTTCTATTTTAGATGGAATATTTTTCACTATCCTGTTCATATTGCATTATGGTTAGACTTTATGCCAGCCTTAAACAAGGTGATGTCCCCATAGACATATGGTGAGTCAAGATCCTTTAGACCTTAGATTTGGGCCTATTAATTTCATGCAACCCATCCATGTTGCATAAAAAAACATCCATATTTATATGAGTTTTCACAGTAGGCTATGGACTATCCCAATAATACTTTATTTTCTCTACTCAGAGGGTTGTTTCTTTAGCATCCACCTTACGAGAGAACCAATATTTGGTAATGATAAACCTAATATGAGGTCATGATCCATCTACAAATAATGTAACCTTATCAATATCTAAAAATAGAAAATCCACTATATTATTCACATCAGAGAACCTACAATCATAATCCATAATAATTCACATGATTTTTACCAAATCTCTTTTAGATCTTTGATTGTTTGACTCATACATTTATTAATTTAAAATTATCCTATCATCTGATCCTTGACATTCTGAATACTCAATTTGATAGCATCATTTTTGTACATGAACTCAATTGCTCTACCTTTTAGAGCTCATATGAATTCACACTTTTTTTCATACTCTGTAGTTACACTCTTAACCTATCATTTAACTTGCATGTTAATAGGTATTGATCGAGGTCAGAAGACACATCATATGGGTCCAAGGTGAAAAATTTCCTATAGTGAGAGCCATGCTTCCTATGCTCATACCTAACACCACTGACTACTATGGAATAAAAAAATTTGGCATCTTAAATCTTCATGTGATATGAAAACCAACCTCAATCAATTTATTCTTATAAAACACTTTCTTAGTTTCTTCACTGTGTTTACCAATTTTATCTATAAAATGTCAAAGAACATACGATATTTACCAACTTATACACTTCTTCTTCTTCTCTTTGTTGATAAATTAGGAACAGGGGATGTATAAACTTAAAAAAAATGATCCTTATCTATGATGTTTTCTTCATTTGAACTTGAACCTACTTCAATCCTAGGACTTACCATAACTTCTTTAAAAAATTGTTACTTCTCTTTTCCAAACAATATTCTCCCTTGTAACTATGACCTAAAATTTCCTTCTAGTTTATATAAATACTCGTCTACTATCTTTCCATTTTATCTTTCATCACTCTCCTCTATATCCTTTGAATTCATTTTCAAATCTCTATCCATCTTTGTGCTCTCGTCTGCACCTTCTCCTCTCTTGGGCCCTCTCATTTTTGTATCTCCATAATCTCTAGCTCCTATTTGAACTCTCATTCCATCTTTATCTTCTAAACTCTCTTCTCTATTCCTACTCATATCTATATAAGGATTGGTCTAATTTTTCCATCTCTTATGTTGTCAAAAGTTTCCCTCTAGCCCCATAATAGTGAAAAAATTTCCATCTAAACTATAACCTTATCAAATACCAGAACCTGCAATCATAATCCCATACTGATTCACCTGATTTTTACCAAATCTCTTTTATATCTTCAATTGTTTGACTCATACATTTATTCATTTTAAATTATTTCATCATCTGATCCTTGACATTCTGAATACTCCATTTGATAACATCTTTTTTGTAACTAAACTCTAGTGCTCTACCTTTTAGAGCTCATATGAATTCACACTTTTTTGCATCCTTTGTATTTATAACCTTAACCTATCATTTAACTCACATGTTAACAACTACTGATCAAGGTCAAAAGAAACATCATATAAGGCCAAGGTGAAAAAGTTCCTACAGTGAGATACATTCTTCCTATACTCATACCTAAAACCACTTACTATTATGGACTAAAATTTTTTGGCATCTTAAAACTTGATGTGATATGAAACCTAAAAACAATCAATTTCTTCTTATAAAACATTTTCTTAGTGTCTTCACTATATTTAACAAATTTATCTGTAAAATGTCAAAAAACAAATGCTCTTTACCAACTTATGCACTTCTTCTTCTTCTTCTATTTGTTGATAAATTACGAATAGGGAATGTATGACCTTAAAATGAATGATCCTTATCTATGATGATTTCTTCATCTAAACTTGAACCTACTTTAATCCTAGGACTTACAATAACTTATTTAAAAAATTGTTCCTTCTCTTTTCCAAATAATATTCTCCCTTGTAACTATGACCTAAAATTTCCTTCTATTTTATCTAACTACTCCTCTACTATCTTTCCCTTTTATCTCTCATCACTGTCCTCTATATCCTTTGAATTCATTTTCAAATCTCTATCCATCTTTGTGCTCTCATTTGCACCTTCTCCTCTCTTGGGCCCTCTCATTTCTGTAATCTCCATAATCTCTAGCTAATCTTTGAACTCTCATTCCATATTTATCTTCTAAACTCTCTTCTCTACTCCTACTCATATCTATATAAGGATTGGTCTACTTGTTCCATCTCTATCACAAGTTTCCCTCTAGCCCTAGAATAGTGAAAAATATTCCATCTAAACTGGAACCTTATCGGATACCAAAACTTGCAATCATAATCCCATACTGGTTCACCTAATTTGAACCAAATCTCTTTTAGATCTTTGATTGTTTGACCCATACATTTATTCATTTTAAATTATCCGATCATTTTATCTTTGACATTCTGAATACTCAATTTGATAACATCATTTTTGTACATGAACTCTAGTGCTCTACCTTTTAGATCTCATACGAATTCACACATATTTGAATACTCTATAGTTACACTCTTAATCTATCATTTAACTTGTGTGTTAATAGGTATTGATGGAGGTTAGAATACACATCATATGGGGCTAAGGTGAAAAATTTCCTACACTAAGAGCCATGCTTCTTATGCTCATACCTAAAACCATTGACTACTATGGACTAAAATTTTATGGCATCTTAAATCTTGATGTGATATGAAACCGAACCTCAATTAATTTATTCTTATAAAACACTTTCTTAGTGTCTTTACTATGTTTACCAAATTTATTTGTAAAATGTCAAACAACATACACTCTTTACCAACTTATACACTTTTTCTTCTTGTCTTTATTGATAAATTAGGAATGGGGGATGTATGACCTTAAAATGAATGATCCTTATCTATGATGTTTTCTTCATTTGAACTTCAACCAAATTTAATCATAAGACTTAACATAATTTATTTAAAAAATTATTCCTTCTCTTTTCCAAATAATATTCTCCCTTGTAACTTTGACCTAAAATTTCCTTCTAGTTTATCTAACTACTCCTCTACTATCTTTCCCTTCTATCTCTCATCACTATCTTCTATATCCTTTGAATTCATTTTCAAATCTCTATCCATCTTTGTGCTCTCATCTGCATCTTCTCCTTTCTAGGGCCCTCTCATTTCTGTAATCTCCATAATCTCTAGCTCCTCTTTGAACTCTCATTCCTTCTTTATCTTCTAAACACTCTTCTCTACACCTACTCATAGCTATATAAGGATTGGTTTGCTTGTTCCATCTCTTATGTTGTCACACGTTTCCCTCTAGCACAAAAATTCTCTTCTAATTTTGTTTCTCTATGTCTTTTATATTGTGGGTAAAATTCAAGCCTTTCCTCTCAATTCTTCATCATTCACTTCATCATCACACACATCCCCATAACACCTGAAGTGATTACTCCATGTTATCCAAGATAGGCGCCACAGCCTTTTCTAAAACCAATATTTTGAGCATAGTAGATAGTTGTTGCATAAATTTATCTTTGATGCCTCTTATGAGTAAATATTAGATAGTCTCAAACACAATAAATCTTTGCATGAAAACTCGATAATGTATGCATCAATTGTGGTTTTCATCTAATGGTCTATCACATGCATCCACTCAGTATCTAAGCTTCATAATCATTCACCTTATCTTCAGTCCAAATAAATCACTATGTTTCTCCCATAATTGTGATTTTATATTTCTATTTTATATAGTGGATACCAATAAGGCTGCATAGAATAGTGAAAAGAAATATATTTTAGTACAGTATATTTTTATAATAATTTATAACCTACTATCACATCCTAAAACTTACATCTGAACATGCGTAAAATAAACTATTCTAAATCTATGTGAAAATAGATAAAAATAAAACTACTAACTGCAAAACAAAGTAATATAATCCATAACTTTTATATGGCTTTATTTTCTTTCTCTAAAACTAAAATAAAAACCTACAAGTTCGATTAGCAACATTTATCCAAGACTAAGTTATAAACTTCACACTTGAACAAAAGAATATAACACTCAAAATGACAAGTTATAATATAAATCTGATCAAGGAAAAGATTCACGAGTTGATGATAGTCATATTGAAAAAGAAGAATAGGACCCCAAGCAGAGAATACTGTAGTCTGTGGTTATGAATTATTCAGTGACAATTACCGGTCATGTATAAGCTAAAAAATGTGTTCCATTTATAGAAAATGGTATAGAATTATCCTTGTAAAATAATAGTTTAAATGTATTTTTATTGAAAACCAAACTAATACATCGATTCATGCTTGAAAAGGAACATCTAACATGTGCTTATGAAGACAATCGTAGATTCCTCTCTTCCGAAAGTAATTTGGTAAATTTGTCAATCAAAATAAAATGAGCCAAATGTTTTTGGCATCCACCATATCATAATTGGTTTCTATAAGTTTAACAATACTATAAAAATAAATGGACATATAGAATAATATTGTAGGTGATACATAGTCAATGCATCTTTGTTGGTTCCCTCATCCTGAACTTCCCCAGGAATACCAGTTTCTAGATTCACTTTGCTCACCAGCTTATCCAATAGCTTTTTCTCAATCTCCACAAGACTTTCAAGGTTTTCCTTGCTAGAAATGTCTGGACTTGCTGTATCTCCACTTAAATTTGCTTCCTATTCAATAAAACAAAGGAACATGTTATTCATACGAAACTATCCTTTATCCTACAAGTCAATGGATCTAAAAAATACATCCATGCATGATAAACAAGTGTTAGTGAAAAGAGTACCTCAACTTCTACTCTTACTTTAAATCAATACCAAATCTACATGGATAAACCAAGGCCTACATCATGTATGATAAACTTAGGTCGTGCTCACACTTTTTCTAGAAATTGGTATCTCATGTAAAGCGATGGAGTAAAAGATAAGCCATCATCCTCAATCACTTCAAAAAGGTCAATACAAGATCTATTGGTGTTCGCAATGGTAAAGACATGGGATTGAAAGTTAATTAGAATTATGGTTATTTAAGGCTCTTTCGGAACTCCTTTGGATTGATAAGAAGTTTTCTCTTGGGATGTGATTGGTAATAGAAAATATTTTCTAATCAAAATTGAATATCAATCTTTTGTACCAGTATTTCAGGTTAAAAGGGGGAAAGAGAAGATAAGAACCTAGATTCTGAGATAGTTCTACTTGTATGAAGTAGATGTGAAAATCACAGCTATATATATATATATATATGTCCACCATGTCTGCACTTGCATTCATGAAGACGTCTACAATTGGAACTCTACCATTGTGTTGAATCCAACTGAAACTACCCCATTGAGTAGCCTCTTTTGCATCATAACTTGAATTGCTTGAAGCTTCTTGTCCAGTTCCAAGTGAAAGCACCAGGAATTTACCACAATCCTAGAAAAACCCAACTCTCTTCACTCTTTCCTCCTTAAACACAAATGTAAACCAAATTTATATATAATCATTATATTGAAAAATATTAAGTACCTGAGGTCTGGTATTCATGAACTCTGGATTCTCTTTGAAGTTCTCTTTATGAATTTGATTCATTTATAGCAAGGTCTGCATTACTAATTTGTTATTAGTAAATTTCATTGAGAATGATAGCTTTTATAGTGCAAAGGTGCATCATTTGAGGTTGGCTCATAATCAAGCATCTCTTAAAACATAGCAATTTAATTTAAATGCTTCTCTTAAATGTAACCTAAAATTTAAGAATATGATTTTTTTAATTATTCTCAAGATTTCTAGTATAATTTATCAAATTAAACATTTAATTTGTATTTTAATAGATCTTATGATATCCTACACTAATGAAGTTTTTATTTCATTATATTTTCTTACAAGATTGTTAGCAGCAATTCCTCCATCTATCAAGTTAAAAATTTGAGACATTTTGGTTGATTCATCATTAGTGGTAAAGTAGTGAGGTGGGAGATAAGTAGGAGCTGCAGATGTGCCGATGCATACATCCTTTAGAAATGGATTATTTAAAGAACTTTCCTTATCCTGCAAAACATAACAATTAGTTGAATTGTAAGAGACTTTTGATGGTGATAGTAAATCATGTTGGGTGATTCCCAACCTCAATCTAAAAAAAATGGATACACATATTTCTATATGGATTGTGGAAGCTTAAGAACTCTAATCATAATAGTGATTCTCTATTAGGTAGGTAAATAGTAAATAGATGATCTAATATGTATAAATTTTTAGGTTTACAAAACACTAAAATATATTATTCATCTTGATTAATTTACATCAAATTGTTTTTATGAGATATTTTGGATCTTAATATTATATCTGTCTTTGAGAAATGAAAGATATGAATTATACTTCATTCTAAAATATAAAACATTGGACAAAAACAATTTAAACACAAATAAATTAAGAATGACATCATTCATTATTACCCTGCAAAGAAACTAGGTTAAAATGAAAGATATTACTTAAAAGAAATTAAGCTTACCTCAAATGTAGAGAAAATAGCTGGCTATTGCAACTTAATATCATAAGTGGGTATCACTATATTGGTCATTATCTCACTCAGACGTAGATTAGGAATCATTTAATTAAGGATTTGACGAAGATATTCCCCTAAGTACTTGGGTTGGCTGAGGAGCCTTTTAGCTACTTCAACTAATTGGAAGAAAATTCTAAATTTTGTTGTTGAAGTAATTGTTAGTTCTTTTGAGCAAGAATGTCAAAGTTTATCAAGCTCCCTTAAAATATTAAGAAATTTATTAAAACCATATATACAATCCATAAGCAAGCTTACTAAATTACTAAACTTATGGGGACATGATCATATTATGAGTGGATAATACATCTGATGAAGTCTTGTCTATTCTATTTTTGGGTATGAAGAAACTTTGGATGAAAGATATATTTAATAATCTATACTTAGTTCTTTATATATATATATATATATATATATATATATATATATATATATATATATATATATATATATATATATATATATATATATATATATATATATATATATATATATATATATATGTATATATATATATATGTATATGTATATATATATGTATATGTATATATATATGTATACATATGTATATGTATATATGTATACATATGTATACATATGTATATGTATACATATGTATACATATGTATATGTATACATATGTAGACATATGTATATGTATACATATGTATACATATGTATATGTATACATATGTATACATATGTATATGTATACATATGTATATGTATACATATGTATATGTATACATATGTATACATATGTATATGTATACATATGTATATGTATACATATGTATATGTATACATATACATATGTATATGTATACATATGTATACATACGTATATGTATATGTATATATGTATACATATGTAAATGTATATATGTATACATATTTTTATTTTTTGTTCAAATAATTATTTCTAAAAAAAAATGGTCTCTAAACTCTACCATATGCCAAATATATCATGATTCTTAGATTTCGTGTACTAGATAAGAATAAAAACTTATATGTGACGGTCAAATGGACTTCAAATTTAAGATCAAAATTACACAATGACAGTCAAATTTAAGGACCACCATTTTTTTCCTAATGAAATTCAAATTTATGGTGGAGACTTTAGTTGGGGAAGACATAAGACTTAAAAACTTGCTTTACTAGGGTTTACAAGCTTGTCTTACTTTTATATTAGCTTTTCTCGACCTCATTTCATATCACCTTCATTTGATTTCTAAGACTAGGCTTGCCTTTATTTCATTTTTATCTCTACCCTTTGGATGGATTGAATCTAGTTAAATTTTCCTCTACTAATCTATCACTAATGGTGTTTCTAAGATTGTTTTTTCAAGTTATTGGTGTCCATAATTTTCCTCTCTAGGTTAAGTTGTTGGTTCCTTAGGAATATCGTCATGATTGTGTACCCTTCAACTCGTAATTTAAAAGCATATAAATAGACCTTCCTTAAGGTGCCTATTCAGATTGAGCTTCCAATTATTTTGATTTATCTATGGGCATTGCTTGATGACATTATCAAACCCATAGGGTTGGTGTTTTTCCAAGAAGTTTTTAAATTTTAATCTACACACCCTATAAGTGTGTTTATGTAGAGTTTGATTTGAAAAATGACCAAAACATACATTTTATATGATAGGTGCTTGACCATAGGGTTCATGACTCTCCTCTTATGGTTCACTCAAGGCCACTCACTGAGTAGGCACTATTTGAAAAACAAAATGTGGTTTAAAATAATGATGGATGGACTATGATGGATACCAAAAAAACATCAGTGGGAATAATAACCCTAAGGCAACCCTTGTCCACCTCATTTTAAATCCTAACCAAGATGAGATAAATGTAGTTAATTATGTTACCCCCAACATCTAGTTAATCCTCCACAATCTCATAATGATCTTGTGGCCTCTCTGAGCCAAGTTTATCTAATTAATTTCTTTCCAATAAAAAAATTTCATGTTGGGTCCCCTTTTCAAGTGCTCCTACAACACATAGGTCATGCAATCCACCTCGTAGTAGTGGCAAATATCCATGCGAAGTGAATGGGCCAAATGTTACTCCATTTCACTTGGAGATTTGTTTTGCCAGACCATAAAGTATTATTGAAGATTTTTTTTGAGATTCTTGGTTTAGAAGAAGATATAGAATATGGGTAAATGAATCTTCTCTCCTAGGATGTTTAAGGCCTCGCATGTTCCTCTTGTAAAGTCTATGTGTATACCTGCCAATGATTTGCTAGAGTATGTATTTTATGAATTTCTCATGTTTGTTAGTGTATTAGCTATCTATTTCATCCTTTTATGAGTTTTTTTTTACATGAAGATTTATCCCACATTGGTTAGTCTAGTTCTATGTTTTTCCATGCCTACTTATGCAACGGCTTTCCTTTGTACTAATATATCTTATTTCTGAATAACACTTGATTATCTTTACTTGGCAATAAATTGTCTACAGCTTCATTATGTGATATTTTAGTTGTTACTAATTTTGAATATTTGGTTGGAATGCTTATTCACATTTCCTAACAAGGTACCAAAGCTTTGAGGTGTTGCTCCCATCCACATTTTTGCAATTTACTTTAGATATTTACCTTGTTGTTGATTCTTCCCTTGTCATCCTCAACCTTTTTTCCCCTCTTATAGATTTGGCACTTTATTGAAGCTTTGAAGAAAGTGTGTGGTTTTTATTCTTGGAGGGAAGGTAGAGAGGAAGTGGATCATTTATTTCCCTTGAGGAAAGAGGCATTCCTATTGTAAAATCATCAGGTTTGGAAGACACATCATTTCTTCAAGAGTTTTTGAAGCTTTTAAAGCTTTTTGTATTGGATTCTTCTTGATCTTGTTTTGGCATTGGAAATATTGACATCATCATTTAATATATAAGTTTTGATGTGAGGAAGGAGGCTTTATTTGTTTTAGATATACTTCTCACACCTTGGCATTGGAAGTCTATATATGGAATTTTTTACTTTGGTGCCATAGTCTTTAGACCTACGTTGGAGGAGAGAAGCTAAGGATCAGTGTTGGGACCTACTAAGGTGGATCATTAATTTTAGATTTGAGGCACCTTTTTCTATTGTAGTAAATTATATCTAAGGCATTTAGAGGATAAGGTCAGCATTGGCATTTCCTTTTCAGATCTAAGGCATTGAAAAGGAGGACAAGTCATTTTCTACGTGAAAGAAGTTGTAGCAGGTAGGAATTTAAATCTAAAAAATTAGCCTAAGTGCGGCATTGGAATATGTTAATAATGGTTTCCCTTATCTACCTTTAGTTTCCCAAGATCTAAGTGCAACATTCCTTTCTTTTATTTTTCTCTGTTGTATTGAAATTCTCAGCTTGGCATTGGAATTTATTTGTTGTGCTAAGGCACCACATTTTATCTTATTTGTATTAGAAGATAGAGGGAGATAATGGTGGGGAATCATCATTTTTTAAAACTACATTCCACATCAGAAGACAGATCTGATTTGTCTAAATTTTAAGTTCCAGACTTGTATCTAAGCGTTGGGTTGTTTAGAGAGAGGCATCTTAGGTGCGTGTTAGAGGAGGAGGAGAGAAGAATATAGTGGCATCATTTTAAAGATCTGATCTAATTGCAAATAGTGGCATCCTTTATTTCCTCTAAAAATATCCCATTAGTTCATTTTTTTTCTTTTATACGCTATATTTTCTCTTCAAGTGGAAACAAACTTCACTTGACACATATCAAGGTAAGTAGTTGAATATTTTTTCACTTTGGTTGAAGTTTCTAATTCCTTGGTTTAATTTTGGTTTCAATGAGTTTTAGACATGTATATTATTTTCTTAGTTGGTCACAAAAATTAGTTTGTAAAGTATTTGTTAATATTTTGACCCATTTTACAAGAAAGAATAATGTCTATAACTTTTGGACCATAACTCGGATTTGAGTTCTATTTTTTTCAAAAGTGCATAGTTTTCAATTATCTATCCATTGTGGTCCTTTAACTACACATAATTACCATACATTGATAACTCTAATGGAAACAATCATAAACCACAAAGGATTATGGTCCTTAATGAATGAAACATAACCTTAATTTATGCATGAATTTAAAAAAATTCAACGCCAATGTAAGTTTGAAGAGTGTATGGGTTTGATTGGGGGTTATGTGAATGACAAGATTTTGTTTTATTTTGATGGTTGTGAATCTCCATTCAAATTATGGATTAAAATAAAAGGGTTGTTTGAGAAAAAAGATCACTTGAGAGCCATGCAGCTTGAGTTGGAGTTAACTTCACTCAATCTAGATGACTTTACCTCTATTTTAGACTACCTCACTAATTTTAAGAATTTGTTGACATAGTTAAAGGGAGTGGACAAGATAAAAATGATGAATAGTGTGTGTAGTTAATTTTTTCTAAGTTGAATGACCCATTCTAAATATTTGTTTTTACCTTTTTCTCTAGTATGGATGCCTTAGGTGTTACATTCAAAATGCCAGATCTAGAATTGTTTTGTGAAAGACTTACTAGGGAGGAATACAAATTGTCTCACCTTGAGTCTTTCACCTCTTAAAATACATTAGTTGCATCACATCCTAAGAATAAGGGGAAAACTATGGATAATAATAATAACACTCCACTTACATCTCAAAATGCTCCTAAGCCCAACACTAACACATCTAAACCCAAGTCATCTTTCAAATCCAAGAATAAGTCTAACCTATCTTGATCGTATTATGGGGGGATTCGTTTTGAAAAATATAGCTATTTTAAGATAATTTAAGCCATAGAGGATGTCATTAGGAAACACAATATTTCTATCTCCACTCCTCCATCTCATGACCATGGAAAAAAACTTAATGTTATCGAGAGATAACAATTACCTATTTCAAGAATTTGGGTTCAAGATTCTGGTGCTTCACACAATGTGACTTCTTCTAAGGAGTCTTTTGTATCTCTTGGTTTGAGTTCTACTTCTAAAATTTAGGTTGGGTATTCTTACTTCATTTATGTTAAGGGGAAGGGTGACATACAGCTAGATGGTGGCCGCATCAATGATACATTATATGTTCCAAAGATCACCACCAATCTACTTTAAGTTTATCAGATTTATCATTTTGGTCAGGGCAAGACAATGACTTTCACACTATAGGGCATTAAATTTTGATATTTTTTAGAGCCACATACACTTATTTTAGAGATTATTGTTGATCATAATTTTTGACTCTATTATTTTGAGGGTTTTGATGATAGTCCTCCTATAGGGACGTGTTTAGTTTATTTTTAAAATTTTGAGAGTCATTTTTGGCATGAGATATTTAGACACCTAAACAATATATATTTGAAGGAATTGAGAAATCATATTATGGTAAAGGGTATTCCTACAATTTCATGTCTTGATGGAGTTTGCCTTAGTTGTGCATTAAGGAAACAACATCAGAATTTATTTCCTACAGCTATGTCCATGAGATCTTCTTCACCACTTGAACTTGTGCAAATTGATTTGATGGTCTTTCTTAATCCTTTAAACAGAGCTAAGTATGCACTTACTTTTATTGATAATTTCTCAAGGTGTACTTGGGTTTATTTTCTCAAGTACAAGATTGATGTCTTTGCTCACTTCAAAGTCTTTAAGGCTTTGGTCAATAAATAGTATTCGAGTTGCATAAACAATATTCATATAGATAATGAGGGGAGTAATTCAGTTGAGAGTTCTCTGATTTTTTATCAGCCCATGGCATTTTTCACCAACATTCTATTACACATACTCTATAGTAGATTGGATTAGCAGAAAGGAAGAACCAAAATTTGAAGGAGATGGCTAACTGCATAATGCATTCATGGGATTTACCTCATATCTATTAGGTGGAGGCAATTAATTATTTGAGCTACATTTAGAACCATACAGCACTTGAGCATATCACTCCAAAGGAGGCTTGGTCTAGAACCAAGACTGATGTCTGATTTTTTCAATTCTTTGGGAGCCTTGCTTGGGCATCTATACCAAAGAATAAAAAGAAAGCATTGGATAAGAAGAACAAACCTTTGAGTATTTTGGGATATTACAAGGACATGAGAGATTATCATCTTTTAGATCCTGATACTCATGATTTTTATTTTTAAACACGTGTACATTTTTTATGAACACTTCACATCTCATGACTCTTCATCTTCTTCCATGCCTTTTTCTTCTTCTTTCGATGATTCACATCCTCTCAAGGATTCATTCTTTGATGATCCAATTCAATATATTTATGAGAATGTTATAGAGTATGAGTATCCTATTTACATTGATGTTGTCACTATGCCTAGATGGGCTAGTATTATAATTTTTGAGGTAGTAATTTTCATACAAGATCTTTCACCTACTTAACATCATCATACACATTCTAAGAGTAGTGGACTTTCATGGAAAGCATTCTTTCGAGATCCATAGTAATTTTCATAGCCTCATAGGATATAAAAGTGGGATCATGCAATGACAGATGAGTATTATTTGTTGATGAAGAATCACACTTGGGATTTGGTCACTCTTCTTAAAATAAGAAAGTTGGTTAGGTGCAAGTAGATTTACTACACCTAACCAAGTATGCATCTGATCGATCAATTGATAATTATAAGCCATGTCTTATTGTAAAATAATTCTCGTAGGTTGAAGTTATTGAATACTTTGATACATTTACACCTATTTCTAAGACGGATTCTATTTTCCTTGTACTTTATCTTGTTGCATCACAGGGTTGGCTAGTGTATCAAATAGACATTAAGAGTGCTTTCTTGCATGGAGACTTGCATGAAGAAATCTATAAGAAATAGGCTGATGGTTTGTTCATGATTCTTATCTTATTTTTCAACATAAGAGGTCTCCTTATAGTCTCAAATATCCCCCTTTGGATTGGTATGAGAAGATGGATTAATTTATTCCCTCCATTGGGTTTGTTTGTTTCCACTCAAATCACACAGACTATATTCAATGTATTAGGGATGACATTGTTATACTGATCTTGTATGTTGATGATTTGCTTATCATAGGCATCTCCTCATCTATGATTTAGACTATTCATTAGGCATTTTGAGGATAGTTTGACATGATAGATCTTGGCCTTTTGCATTTATTCTTTAGTTTATAGATCTCACAGTCTAATACAAGGATTTTTTGAGTCAGTCAAAGTATACCCTTGACATTCCTCATGATTTTGACATGGTTGATTACAAGCCAAATCCTTCTCCTTTTCAATCTAGAGTGACTCTCACTTATATTTGAATTATTCCAATTTGTGATCCTACATTGTATAGGTAGATGGTTAAGAGTCTTATTTATTTAACCCATATACACTGTGACATTTCATTTTGAATCTAGCTTATATCTAGGTTTACACATGACCCTCATGATAGTCATTGGTAGGTTGTCATGATTATTTTATAATATATGCAAGGCACTACTCATTTTTGATTACACTACACCATGGGTTATACTCATTTGGTTAGCTATAGTGATTTAAATTGGGCAGGTTATCTTGATGATAGGGATTCCACTTTTGGCTACAACTTTTGTCTTGGTTATTCACCTATTAGTTTATTGTGCAAGAAGCAATAGGCTATTGGACTATCATCTATAGAGGTTGAGTACAGGGGAGCAATTATAATGAGTTAGTAGGTTTTTGGCTTCATCAGTTATTGATAGAGTTTGACTTCACACAGGATTCACCCATTGTAGTTTGGTGTGATAACTAGATTATAATTCACATATCTCATAACCCAATTGAGCATCAATAAACTAAACACATTAAGTTACATATGCACTTCATTTATCATCACATTCAAGATGGATTTCTTATCTTGGAGTACATTCTGTATCAACATCAAGTTGAAAATATTTTCATGAAGCCTTTTGTATCATCTCATTTCCTTGAATTGTGTGGCATGCTTAGGGTTTTAGAAGTTGTCATTGGCCAGTGTTTAGGATGACATCTTCCTCCTTCATTTCATGGATACATATTGCATATGAGTACCTTATTAGGCCTATTTTTTGGGACTCATACTATGGATATGCCACTATTTGTTTTGGTTATTTTTAGCCCTTAACTTAACTTGAGGGGGTGTTATAGTTTGTATTTCATTTATTTATCATGTTTTTTAGTGTAATCTCCAGTTATTTTGCCATTTTGTGAATTTTTATTGTGTGAGGAGTTATCCCACATTATTTAGTTAAGATATTTCTATGTTTTTAGTTGCCTACTTATGCGAGGGCTTTCCTTTTTACTAGTATATCTTACTTCTAAATAAAATTTGATTAGCTTTGCTTTGTAATCAATTGTCTATAGCTTTATTGTGTGATGTTTTTGGTGTTATCACTTATGAATCTTGGGTTGGAATGCTTGTTCACCATTCCTAACATGGTTCAGTATTTTAGATTTCATCTATTTACAAAAAAATAAGATTTTAATATTTGATTGGCAATCCTTTTGGAGTAGCATATGGCCTAACGCATCTCAATTTTATAATTCACATTAAGATGGATGTAGCAATGCCAATATTTTAGTTTCACCAAAATCTCTCATGTTAATAATTACCTCAAAGAAGATCCCTCACATTGAATATTTTGGTTATTACTGGAAATTGATGTTCATTCCCTAGGGTTCTCAATGTTTACACCCTTAGTGATGGCCCTAACAAAAAAAAATTATGGAGATGGATTAATGATAATATATGCCTTTTGATAGAGCTAAATTTTGGTAACTTTAATATGATAGAGAGTCTTGATGACAAAATCGGTGCCCTCTTGATGAGATGGTGCATTGAGGAACTTGAATCATGGTATCATTTTAAACATCGACAAGGTTAGGTGGACCCACTATTTCAGTGACATTCATTACATAATAAATAATTATTCACTTGATCTAATTTCTATACCATAACTAATCGAATCCTCAAATTAGTGGACCGTATGATGCTTTCCAAACATCACATGTTCTCTCTTTGTGTTTTCAATGGGTTACCTATAATTATCCATCTAAAAATTATCATATCTTAACTTTTTCCTATCACCTGTATATATTAGTGGAATGGAATCCATATTAAGTTCCCCTATAATTAGTTCATTCATTAACACATCCCTTCTCAACCATGAGGCACCATCACACTCATCTCCATAGTGTGGAATTTGTCTCCACATCCATCATATGTTACTAACTAGATTGAGTTACGGAATGATGCAATTAGATACACCAACACCTTCCTTTGGCACAATGGAAATAATATTTTGTATGTTCATAGGTGTTTTGATGGTAATACCATTAAGGAATACCAGAGAATTTATTCCATCCTTGATCAAAATACTTTCAACTCATAGCTTCAAGGCATGGTTACTTACCTCAAGAACAAGATTAAACTAGTAGATATCCATGAAATAAGGATGGCACAAATTATGGCATGTTTGTATTGGATTAAGATTCAAAGTTGTGCCTTTATGTATTTTCTCAAGTTTCTTAGAGACAAACATGTGACATAAACTTTACTCATAATCATCTCACTAGTCAACCAAAAAATTCCTTAGCTATATTGCATCACTATAAATTTATGTTGGAAGCTTAAGAAGGTTCAATGGAGATAACACATGCATAACAATGAATTTATGATGCAATGCCTACAAGTTAATATTTTTAACTTAAAAATAATGTAATTCCACTCTCTCTCATGATGGTATTTTTGATTTAGTAAAATACATGGCCAATGAATAAGCACCAGGGATTGATGACATTCCTTGCAAACTACATAAATCTAATTTGAAATTTGTGGGGTCTAACTTGTTGCAGGTTCACAAAGAAGACCTAAAAAATAAGTCATTACAAACTATCATTAACAAAATTAATATTATATTCATCCCTAACTTTAGTGACCTATAAATTATTACCAGTTGTTGATCGATTAACATTTTTAATGTATCCAATAAAATTCTTGGCAAAGCCTTAGAAAATTACCTTTTCCATATCCTCTATGCAATCATCAAACCAGAGCAATCAAGCTACATTAAAAAATAAATATATACTATATTATATAATTTTAGTTTAGCATATCTGATATAGGAGCATATTTAAAAACCTTCATGGAGGACATGGACAACTAGAAATCATCCTTTTCCCAAGCATGCAAAGTTATAATCATGTTTGGATTCAAATTCAAATTCTTGATTCCCTCAAAAATGTTGTCTTAAGAAGGTTCCAAACCTTTACCTTGGAGGAGTAAATGTAATTGTCAAAATTGTAAGAAGTAAAAGGTTGGAAGCTAGATACAATCCCCACATTCAAAGCCAATCTTGGCTTGTGAAGAAAATAAAGGAGATGTTTGAAATCATCCAACCATAGGATATTAGTTTTTTATCTTAATCTTTCATAATTAGCATGTTGGTTTAGAAAATCTCTCTTATTTGTTTGTCTTAGAACCAAAGTTGGGCATATGAGAGAGAAAGGATATCCTTCAATAAGAGTGAGGAGAGATAGAGAGGGAGGACATATATTTCAAGAAAGAGAGAGAGGAGATAACCAGAAGAAAAAAATTTAAGAATATAAGGAAGAAAGTGGAGATTGCATGTGAAGAAAATGAGAAAGACATGAAGTGTCTAATAAGGATTTTGGAAGCCATGGAGCATGGATCATGTAACTGAGAAATCAGCTTGTAAGTATATTTTATTGTTTAAGAAGGAATGATTTTTGATCCCCATGATTATGTTATGCAAACAATATGGGTCTGGTTATACAGTATACATGCCTAAGTGTGTGTATTATCTTTAAGAGCTTAAGGAAAAAATAAACTTCTATTGGCACAAATTATATGTGAGGAACCTTTAAAAATTGTGTATAAAATAATTTTTAAATCATGATATGTTTGAGAGTGTTTATAGTGATCTAAATGTCATGAGAATGAATGAGCAGAGTATAAGCAGGCCACTCATGCATACCCACAATCCATTGTATAAAGGTCAATCAATGTGAAAGTATATGCATGAGGCTTATAGAAGCTTAGGAATATGTTTTTGAGGCAAGTAATAACCATAATAAATATAAATTAAGATTTTAAAACCCTCTGGTGTTTTAAGATCCTCAAAACCCTACTCTCAGGGCTGTAGGTGACAGGGATAGACAAATGCACAAAATTTTACATGTTAGAAGAAACAAATGGATTGATATTATCATAATAACATGAGTATGATGAATAATGTAGTTTTTAAAATATTATAGGATGATTAATAATCATTTGAATACCTATTTTCTAAATAATTTGTAAGGAAACCCTTAGAAACCTTGTTGACTGTCATATATATACAGTTAAGACAACTGAAGTTTCCTATTTGGGATGAATAGAGGTATAAATTAGATAATTTGGTGAATGAGGACATTGAAGGACACTTACTCAAACCCTAAAAAATAGGTTAAAACCATTGAAACATCCTATAACTCTCACAATCAAAATATCTTTGCTCTAGGCTTTGTGCAAGCCTTAGAAAGCCCTAAACTAGGGTTTGAAGGCTAGAAAGAGTTTCAAACATTGGAATTACCTAAAAAAAATTAATATTACCCTTGATGAATTTATCCAACTATTATAAGTGGTTTAATGTTTTTATAGTATGGGAAAGTATGGAAAACATCACTTGTAATTTAGTCGGTGAATGCATGCAAAAGAGAGTAGGCCTATCTGAGAAAAGTGATTTTGTCCAAAGGAGAGGTACAATAAATGATTAATTAAAATATAAGTGCCTAATGGGTATTTGAAAATATGTTTTTTTTCTATAAATTCTATACTTTGTTGAGGACAAGGAGCTTTGCATAAAAGGAGGGGTAATTGGAGAAAGGCCTAAAGAAGGAAGTACAAATATGTAAGAAGGAACCCTATCTGAGTTTCATGTATGTTATATAAGAGATTAATGGGTATCCAAAAGTTTATTTACATTAATTTTTGAACTAACCTATGGAAATATATGGCCTAAAAATAGGGGGAAAAAGGCTATAAGGAATATACTTCAGCGAACATGTAACTTGAGGGCCTTAAACCTCCTACCAAAGAATCAAAGGTCTCATTATGTCTATTTAAGTGTATTAAGGTGTGTTAAGAGATCCATAGAGGTTAGATAATAAAAATAAGGGATCCTTCATAAGTGAGGTTTTAGGAATCCATAAGCAAGGTTTACAAGAGGTGTCGGTGGGTTGACATTAGTTTTTGTTTTAGAGCAAGTTGTTTGAGATAGATGGTTGACATGAATATCTCACTAGAGGACCATCTTTCTAAATATTGAATTTTAAAAATATTATGATCAGAGAGAGTCGCCCTTTAATATGATAATTCTTAAGATTCTAGGTTTTTCTCAAATTTTTCTCTAGTTGCCATCACCAATATTGATGTGTCTATGTATATAATAACATCATTGGATAAGTGTATTTATCCCTCATTGTATTTACTAGTAGTTTCATTACCACCTCGTCATGTTTTCCAAAATCTTAAAGCTTTATCAATCACTTGCCATTCGACCCTCGCAATTAATGTTGCATGACTAGGGCTCTTGATTTCACAATACTGGTTGGATCTAGGTTGAACAAATATATCTCAAATCTATCCACAAAATAAAAGGGGTTGAGGTCATTTTACCTTGTTTGTCTCAATCTTAAGCCTATTCCCATCTCCTCCTTATTCTTGTTATTGAACAATATGAGGAGATCTGATCGACTCATTCTTACTATGTTGTGGTGAAAACATGGAAATTTTTGTGCTAAGGGGAATAGCTCAATCTCATATCACAAAAGGGTCTTGTATTCTAAGGGGTTTGAAATGAATTATGATATGTCTACCCTATGTTTATATATATTTTCTTCACTCCACTCATCTAACAGTTCACATTGAATTGCGTTGAGCTATTTTCATATCATTATTCTCTTGGTTTAAATTCCATCAGTTGTTGTGATGTGTTATTTGTGCTTCAATGGATATATTTAGTGTTTTTGTTGATGACATTCTTTGATGTGATTCATCACTTGTCTTCTTCTAAAAAATTTATTTATTGAACATTATTTGAGTTTAACACCCAAATCATATTTTGGAAAGGTGTAATCTTTGTAGTGCTTTATTATTAACCAATTTGTGAGTGACTATTTGTTAACTATTCTTCGTACCCATTTTGTCAGTGATTCATTCTAAGAATTAATTGATTGACCCTTGTTATTTTTTTTATTTCATTTCTTTTTCATTTTCCTTTCATATTCTGTGACATTTAACTTTTTATACTATTTATAATTTCTTATGATAAATAAATTGGACTACACATAGCTACACTAAAAACCTACAAAAAGATAATAAAATCATATATGAAACACAAACCCTAACTACATAATGTTACTTTAAACCCTCCCAATCTTTCAACATTTACCAAATAGAGATCCTGCCACCTAACATGGGCTTATTTACTTGATATCTCAGAGCTTGGTGATGTATTAATAATTCAAATTGTGTCATTAAGAGATAATGCCTAAATTTTTGTAGTTAAAACATCATAGCTAGGGCCTCTTACTCTATTGTAGTGTAATTATTCTCTATTGCTGACAAATTTTGGCTTGAAAAGTGAATTAGATGATACAAACCTCTTATCCTAGCTAAGCCAATACAAATTCTACTATAATTCTTGAAGTGTCTCTATGCACAAGAAATAACTAGCTCCAATTTTGGAACACTAATATTGGGGTTTCTAATAACCTCTATTTCAAATCAAAATGATATTCCTCACACTCAGCAATCCATTCAAACTTTTTATATTTTCATAATAATTTCCCCTTTGGGGTGGATATAGTTGCTTACACTTTGATAAACTTGTGATAATATCATGTATGTCCTAATAATGACCACACTTCAGTAGAGATTCTAGGATGTGGCATACTCACTATTACTATGATTTTCTTTTTATCAATCAAAATAATGTCATTGAATATTTTGTGACCCAAGAGAACACCAGACAATGTAAAGAATAAACATTTTTTTTAAATTCAATGCGATGCATAAATATCAGCATCATTATAACATGAATCATGACTTGGATATGTGTTCTATAAATAAAAATAATACAACCTAGTCATCAAGATAGACTTCCAAAATCATGGAGAAAATATTTCAAAGCAGTGACCATAGCCCTAGAGAAAACAACATCAACATTCATCAGAATAAAGGGCATTACTTTGTATGCAAAGTAGCCACATTCTATTGTAAAGGTGTTTTTTTCCTGATCTTCAGCTACAATCGATTGATGGTAAACACTAAATCCATTTACAAATGATTAAACATTATGCCCTGTGATTGACTCTAAAACTTCATGTGTGAATAGATTTGGAAATGGGTCATTAACACATGAATTATTCAATGCCATCTAATCCCCACAAAATCTGATCTCCCTTGACTTTTTGGGTTGTACAACCATTAGAAATTCCTAGTCTACATTTTCTAATAGATAAATAATCTATGCTTACTGCATCCAGTCAATTTTAACTTTAACCTTAAGTTTCATATTGGATTTAGTCTATATGGTAGTTGAATGATAGGTTGTGAAAAATCTTTGATCTATATGTGCATCTGTCACACTAAATGATCTACACCCTTAACTTGTTTAAAACTTTAATGGGAACATATATTGATAATCTCACATCAATTGTAGACCTTTTGACACCCAAATTCACAAGCTTTGGCAGAAACTTGGTACCAATGTTAGCTATTTGTTTATTTAATGGCTCTTGATGTATATTTTTTGCCCCACTTTGCATAGATTCACATAGTGTCTTATTCAATTATTTTTCTTGAATGTTTAAATTGTGCAACTATGCATTTTGTGTTTTTGTCACAATTTTATCTTTCAATTCCTTTGCCTCTCATTTAGGTTCAAATAAACCATCTAAATCTAAACCTTCATTATTGTCACTAGATTCTATCTATTCTTTTTTTGCCATGATCCTATTAAATGATTTCAGAGAAAACTACTCTTTCTTCTTATTAACCTTGTAATTCTTTAGATTTGTGTTCAAATATATAGTTGTTTCTTCCTATGAAGATCAGTGTTGAGTGTTACTTAGATCTTATGCTCACCCACGACATAAAAATATCCTCAGTTTCAACAAAGCTAGATACACCATGGGATTCTCATCTATAAAGACAAATGTTTGAATAAAATCCTACTAGACTTGCATCCAAGTCATAGTTTCCCACGTGCATTCTTGGTGCATGTACCATTTTAATGGAATAGGTGCTATTGTATACCAAAACATATGTACCCAGTATTTGGGTTCCACACCCTAAAAAGACCATACATCAACACATCTAGGAATACGCATTATAGGACATTAGATTTCTATGGAAAATGGCCATTGACTTATTATTTTAGGTGCTATTTAAAATTAAGCTTTCAAAAATTCACAACTATCATCGTAGTGCTATTGATTTGACATATGTACTTCCCACTGTTTCACAATAATACATTTTAGTACATAATTTAATGCACTAACTCGATATATATAGAATATGTTATTCTAATCTAGAAATAAATTAGCCCAAGTGCTCAATTGCAAAGTATTGAGATAATTTTCCCTCTATATTGAAAAAAATTCATAAGGGTCACACATCATGGTCTCCTCTTATCCAATTCATCGTATGACTATCTAAATCACTACTTATTAAAGATGCAGCTTCCCAACATAGAACACCTTCTTCAATGGGCTTAGTATTCTATTCCATCCACTTGACATAAAAAATCTAGTTCAAAACTTCTTGGAAACCGCACATATGGAGACCTACATTCCCCTGTATAGAACTATGGGACATGTTCCATTTTCATCACTAGTCTAAAAAAAGGATGCTCTAGGTTTTGTAACTCCATAAGTGGTTCTATTTTGGATGGAATATTTTCACTATCCTATTCATAGTGCATTCTGGTTAAACTTTATGTCAGCCTTAAACAAGGTGATGTCCACATAGACATAGGGTGAGTCAAGATCCTTTAGACCTTAGATTTGGGACTATTAATTTCAAGCACCCCATCCATCTTACATAATAAAACATCTGTCTTTATGTTAATTTTAATACTAGGTTATGGAATATGCGCATAATACTTTATTTTCTCTACTTAGAGGGTAGTTTCTTTATCATCCACCATATAATCGAACCAATTTTGGTTAATGATAAACCTAATTTGAGGTCATGATCCTTCTACAAATAATCCAACCTTATCGATATCCAAAAATAGGAAATCCACTGTATTCATCACATCAGAGAACCTATAATCATAATCCCATACTAATTCACCTAATTTTTACCAAATATCTTTTAGATATTTGATTTTTTTACTCATACATTTATTCATTTTAAATTATCCTATCATCTGATCCTTGACATTTTGAATACTCAATTTGATAGCATCATTTTTGTACATGAACTCTAGTACTCTACTTTTTAGAGCTCATATGAATTAACACTTCTTTGCATCCTCTATAGTTACACTCTTAACCTATCATTTAACTTGCATGTTAATTGGTATTGATCGAGGCCATAAGACACATTATATGGGGTTAAGGTGAAAAAATTCTTGCACTGAGAGCCATGCTTCTTATGCTCATACCTACAACCATTGACTACTATGGACTAAAATTTTTTGGCATCTTAAATCTTGATGTGATATGAAACCCAACCTCAATCAATTTATTCTTATAAAACACTTTCTTAGTGTCTTCACTATGTTCACCAAATTTATCTATAAAATGTCAAACAACATACGATCCTTACCATCTTCTGCACTTCTTCTTTTTATTGATAAATTAGGAATAGGGGATGTATGACCTTAAAATAAATGATCCTTATCTATGATGTTTTCTTCATTTGAACTTGAACCTACTTTAATCCTAGGACTTACCATAACTTGTTTAAGAAATTGTTCCTTCTCTTTTCCAAACAATATTCTCCCTTGTAACTGTGACCCAAAATTTCCTTCTAGTTTATCTAACTACTCCTCTACTATCTTTCCCTTTTATCTCTCATCACTCGCCTCTATATCATTTGAATTCATTTTCAAATCTCTATCCATCTTTGTGCTCTCGTTTGTACCTTCTCCTCTCTTACGCCCTTTCATTTATGTAATCTCCATAATCTCTAGCTGCTCTTTGAACTCTCATTCCATCTTTATCTTCTAAACTCTCTTATCTACTCCTACTCATATTTATGTAAGGATTGGTTTGCTTGTTCCATCTCCTATGTTGTCACAAGTTTCCCTCTAACCCCAAAATAGTAAATAATATTCCATCCAAACTAGAACCTTATCGGATACCAGAACCTACAATCATAATCCCATACTAATTCACCTGATTTGAACCAAATCTCTTTTAGATCTTTGATTGTTTGACTCATATATTTATTCATTTTAAATTATCTGATCGTTTGATCCTTGACATTTTGAATACTCAATTTGATATCATCATTTTTGTACATGAACTTTAGTGCTCTACCTTTAAGAGCTCATACGAATTCACACTTATTTGCATCCTCTATAGTTACACTCTTAACCTGTCATTTAACATACATGTTAACAGGTATTGATCGAGGTCAGAAGACACATCATATGGGGCTAAGGTGAAAAAATTCCTACACTAAGAGCCATGCTTCTTATGCTCATACCTAAAACCATTGACTACTATGGACTAAAATTTTATGGCATCTTAAATCTTGATGTGATATGAAACCCAACCTCAATCAATTTATTCTTATAAAACACTTTCTTAGTGTCTTCACTATGTTTAACAAATTTATCTGTAAAATGTCAAACAACATACACTCTTCACCAACTTATACACTTTTTCTTCTTCTCTTTGTTGATAAATTAGAAATAGGGGATGTATGACCTTAAAATGAATGATCCTTATCTATGATGTTTTCTTCGTTTGAACTTCAACCTACTTTAATCATCAGACTTAAAATAATTTCTTTAAAAAATTGTTCCTTCTCTTTTCCAAATAATATTCTCCCTTGTAACTTTGACCTAAAATTTCCTTCTAGTTTATCTAACTACTCATCTACTATTTTTCCCTTTTTTCTCTCGTCACTATCTTCTATATCATTTGAAATCATTTTCAAATCTCTATCCATCTGTGTGCTCTATTCTGCATCTTTTCCTTTCTTGGGCCCTCTAATTTCCATAATCTCCATAATCTCTATCTCCTCTTTGAACTCTCATTCCTTCTTTATCTTCTAAACGCTCTTCTCTACTCCTACTCATAGCTATATATGGATTGGTATGTTTGTCCTATGTTTTCACAAGTTTCCCTCTAGCCCTAGAATTCTCTTCTCATTTTGTTTCTCTATGTCCTTTATATTTTGGGTAAAGTTCAAGCCTTTCCTCTCAATTCTTCATCATTCACTTCATCATCACACACATCCCCATAATGCCTGAAGCAATTACTCTAGGTTATCCAGGATAGGCACCATGGCCTTTTTTACAACAAATATTTTGAGCAGAGTAGATAGTTGTTGCATAAATTTATCTTTGATCCCTCTTACAAATAAATATTACATAGTCTCAAACACAATAATTTTTTGCATGAAAACTCTGTAATGTATCTGCCAATTATGGTTTTCATCTAATGGTCTATCACATGCATCCACTCGGTATCTAAGTTTTGCAATCATTTACCTTCTCTTCAGTCCAAGTAAATCACTAGGTTTCTCCCATAATTTTGATTTTCTATTTCTATTTTATATAGTGGATACCGATAAGGCTGCATAGAGTAGTGAAAAGAAATCTATTTTAGTACAATATATTTTTATAATAATTGATAACCTACTATCACATCCTAAAACTTACATGTGAACATGTGTAAAATAAACTATTCTAAATCTATCTGAAAATAGATAAAAATAAAACTACTAACTTCAAAACAAACTAAAATATATTATTCATCTTGATTAATTTACATCAAATTGTTTTTGTTAGATATTTTGGATCCTATTATTATATCCGTCTTTAAGAAATGAAAGATATCAATTATACTTCATTCTAAAATCTAAAACATTGGACAAAAACAATTTAAACACAAATAAATTAAGAAGGATATCATTCATTATTAGACTGCAAAGAAACCAGCTTAAAATGAAAGATATTACTTATAAGAAATTAAGCTTACCTTAAAGGTAGAGAAAATAGCTGGCTGCTGCAACTTAATATCATAAGTGCGTATCACTATATTGGTCATTGTCTCACTCAGACGTAGATTTGGAATCATTTCATTAAAGAGCTGACGGAGATATTCCCCTGAGTACTTGGGTTGGCTGAGAAGCCTTTTAGCTCCTTCCAAAAGACCCCAACTACGCAATAGCATATCTGCAACAAATGAATATATTAGAATGAAATACCATAATAATACAATACTTTGTAGGGTATAAAGACTAACTCTGATAGTGGAAAAATATCTGAAAGTTTTCGTAAGTAGAAATCAGTAATTTCTTGGGCAGAAAACATAGGACGGTTGTAAGCATTGGGAGAGGTTAACATGGCAGTCATCAGTCCTCCAGTGCTGGTACCACTTATAACATCAGAATAATCTGATAATCTGGCTTCTTCACCATCTAATTCCTTTGAAAAGAAACAAACAATGTAATTAATGTCATGTGGATCATTCATGTTTATAAGAGATTAGCCGTAAAAACGATTACTCATAAAAAAATTAATTATATAAACAATTACTAGAAAATTAATCCTTAACATCACAACTTTTGTGGAATACTTTTAAACACTATTTTGTATATTTTGTGATGGGTACCTGGAGTTTAGCCTCTAAAAACTGAAGAGCTTGTGCGGGTATAAGTCCTCTAACTCCTCCTCCTTCTATGCTTAAGATTGTAGTCATCTTTCCCTGTAGTGGAGAGGCAGGTGCAATAGCCATTGGTTGCTTTATCTATCTGGAAAACAACTGATAACATAGATTGTTAGATTGCACAACTGTAACTATGGATACATTACTCAAAAATAAAGACATGACTCTAAGTGAAAACAATTAATGCAATTTGTCAGGGACAGTTTTCATTAAAACTAATTAATATGGTACGTTAACGCAAACACACTGACTGTTTAAGCTTTACCCTCTCAACCCTCTGGAACTTAAACCCAATCAATCAGTTGCATTCTACACCATTCCACCAGTCCACATATAAATAGGAGAAATAAAATTTAGGAATAAAAAATGGCACACAGCTGAAGTTGCATCAGCTTGCAATCTAAGGGAAGACACTTTCTAAGATTTGCATCAACTTGTATTGTAAGGGTAGATGCCTTCTGATATTTGCATCAACCAATTGGAAGAGAATTCTATATTTTGGTGTTGAAGTAATTGTCAGTTCCTTTGAGCAAGAATGACAGAGTTTATCAAGCTCCCTTAAAATATTGCGAATGATATTAAAACCATATATACAAGCCATAAGCATGCTTAATAAATTTCTAAACTTATGGGGACATGATAGTATTATGAGTGGATAATACATCTAATGAAGTCTTGTCTATTCGATTTTTAGGTATGCAGAAACTTTGGATGAAATATATATTTAATAATATATACTTAGTTCTTATATATATATATATATATATATAATGGAGAGAGAGATTTATTTTAGATTTGTTATATATTATGTTATTTAAGGATTTTTTTAATTTTTTTTTCTAAATTTCTCTTTAATTGTTTATGGTTGGCTTCAATCTAGTTATATTATTTTTTCTGGTTCAAATAATTATTTCTAAAAAAATAAATGGTCTCTAAACTCTACCATATGCCAAATATATCATGATTTTTAGATTCCTTGTACTAGGTAAGAAGAAAAAATTATATATGACGGTCAAATGGACTTCAAATTTAAGATCGAAATTACACAATGATGGTCAAATATAAGGACAGCCATTTCTTTTCTTAATGAAAGTCAAATTTATGGTTGAGACTTTAGTTGGGGAAGATATGAGTCTTGAGAAACTTTCTTTACTAGGGTTTACATGCTTGTCTTACTTTTATATTACTTTCCTCGACCTAATTTCATATTGCCTTCGTTTGATTTCCAAGACTAGGCTCGCCTTTATTGCTTTTTTATCTCTACCCTTGGATGGATTGAATCTATTTAAATTTTCCTCTACCAATCTATCACTAACAGTGTTTCTAACATTGGGTTTTCATTATTGGTGTCCATAACCTTACTAAGGGATTTTTTTTGTTCTTATTTTAGTAACCCTTTCAAGTGAAGGGTCTCCTCTCTGGGTCGAATTGTTGGTTCCTTAGGAATATCCTCATGATTGTGTATCCTTCGACTCATAATTTCAAAGCATCCAAATAGACCTTCCTTAAGGTGCCTATCTAGATTGAGCTTCAAAGTCTTTTGAATTATCTATGGGCATTGCTTGATGACATTATCAAACCCATAGCGTTGGTATTTTTTCATGAAGTTTTTAAATTTGAATCTACACACCCTAATAAGTGTGTTTATGTCGAGGTTGATTTGAAAAATGACCTAAAAGCATTTGTTGATATTCAAGAAGGGACATAATTCTTCTCATAGAATATCACCTTCTTCAATATATAAAATATACATTTTATATGGTAGGCGTCTGACCATAGGGTTCATGATTCTCCTCTTATGGTTCACTCAAGGCCATTCACCGAGTAAGCACCATTTGAAAAACAAAACGTGGTTTAAAAGAATGATTGATGGACTATGATGGATAACTGAAAAACATCAGTGGGAATAAGAACCCTAAGGCAACCCCTACCCCCCCTCATTTTTAAGCCTCGCCTAGATGAGATAAATCTAGTTAACTATGTTACCCCCAACATCTAGTTAGTCCTCCACAATCTCATAATGATCTTACAGCCTCTCTAAGCCAAGTTTATCCAGTTAATTGCTTTCCAATAATTTTTTTTCATGTTGGGACCCCTTTTGCAAGTGCACCTACCACACATAGGTCATACAATCTACCTCGTAGCAGTGGCGAATATCCGTGGGAAGTGAATGGGCCAAATGTTGCTCCATTTCGCTTGGAGATTTTTTTTGCCAAACCATAAATTATTATTGAATAATTATTTTGAGTTTCTTGGTTTAGAAGAAGATATAGAAGACAGGTAGGAAGAGATAGTCATGGATGATTCATCTCAATGAATCTTCTCTCCTAGGATGCATAAGGCCTCAGATGTTCCTCTTTTAAATTCTATATGTATACCACCTGTCAACAATTTGTTAGAGTATGTATTTGATGAATTTCTCATGTTTTTTAGTGTAGTTCTAGGTTTAGCTAGGCTAGTTCTATGTTTTTCCATGCCTACTTATGCAAGGGCTTTCCTTTGTACTAATATATCTTATTTTTGAATAGCACTTGATTAGCTTTACATGGAAATAAATTGTCTACAACTTCATTCTGTGATGTTTTTGGTGTTACAAGTTTTGACTATTTGGTTGGAAAGCTTGTTCAACTTTTGACTTTTGACATTGCTACATTTTGCTTCAAAAATTTACCTTGTCACTGATTCCTCCCTTGTCATCCTCAACCATTTTTTACCTCTTATAGATTTGGCACTTTATTGAAGCTTTGAAGAAAGTGTGTGGTTTTTATTCTTGGAGGGAAGGCAAAGAGGAAGTGGAGCATTGATTTCCCTTGAGGAAAGAGGCATTCCTATTCGAAAAGCGTAGGGTTTGGAAGAGACATCATTTCTTCAAGAGTTTTTGAAGCTTTGGAAGCTTTTTGTATTGGATTCTTCTTGATCTGGATTTGGCATTGGAAATCATGACATCATCCTTGAATATCTGAGCATTGATAGCGTAGAAGGAGACTTTATTTGTTTTAGATCTACTTCTCATACCTTGGCATTGGAAGTCTATATATGGAATTTTTTACTTTTGTGCCCTAGTCTTCAGATTTGCGTTGGAGGAGAGAAGCTAAGGATTAGTGTTGGGACCTGCTAAGGTGGAGCATTAATTATGAGTGTAGGTTTTTATTTTTCCCTATTTATTAATTAGGAAATATTATATATTTGTGCATACATGGAGTTTTCCTACATTCGTGGGATAGGCTAGCTTATGTGGAGATTGTGTGTCATATTTGTGTCATAAGGTGTCATAAGAATGTCATAAGATACTCCTATTCTGGGTATGGGAGTTACTTCTCTATTCTTGGCACCTTGTCACCACCTTTTTTGGAGGAGTCTATTCTTGGGGTGCTTTGAACACCTTTTGTGGAGGAGTCTATTCTTGGGGTGCTTTGACCACCATTTGTGTAGGAGTTACTTACTAGCTCTCCTATATGTATTCTTCATTTTGGCCATTTCATGTTAATAATCAGATTTTGGTTTTCTCCATTTTGTCTTGTGCAATTTCTCTAATTGTGTTAATTTCAAATTACTTTAGCATCTTGTGGTGTGCACTTGCTTCAACTAGTGTGATCACGTCTCCATTGCACTTGCATTATCCAGATTCGGGCAACAACTCCGATATGGTATCAGAGCAAACCAGGTAATCTTGTGTCTGGTTATGCTAGTAGTTTATTTTTAAATTCTCACTTTGCTTTCTTAGTTTTTTTTTAAAAAAATATGTTGCATTTGAGAGCTTTGGTAGAGTTTTTTGAAAACTCATGTAAATCCATACAGAATTTGTTTTAAAAAATTTACTTCTAAGTTAGTACTTGCCAAGACACTTTGTCTAGATCTGTGGTTTTCTTCAGCAAGGCAGAGGAATTTTGGCTTTGTCATTCTGCAGAAAAAAAATCTCTAGAAATCAATCCCCTCTGTGGTGAAAAACTATTCAAACCTGATGCTGACATACTCCCCTCCATTATCAGTTCGAAGAACCTTGATGGATTTCTCACTCTATTTCTCAACAAAAGCCTTGAAGTCTAGAAATTTTTCAAACACTTCAGACTTTTGTTTGAGAAAATATATCCAAGTGTACCTAGAGAAATCATCAATGAAAGTGAGGATGTACTTGGCCCTTGTGAACGATGGTTTGGGAAAGGGTCCCGATACATCACTATGGACTAACTCTAAATGTTGTGAAGCCCTCCAAGCTTTGCCTTTGTCAAATTTTGCTTCGGGATGCTTCCCAAGGGAGCACCCCTCACAAAGTCCTTTTGAGAATTGAGCAACTTTGCAAAAATGACATGGTCATTGGCTTGCCTCGAGTCCAATTCAAGTACCCCCGATGCCTCTCACTTAGGTACCCCCGATGCCTCTCAAAAAGTCTATGGATCCAAAACTGTAGCAAAGAAGGCATGTGGATCTCTCTGAAAATCCCCCCTAGTACGTCTGTCATCTGTGGGATCTCCTACCCAAGTGCCAGCACTCTCAAGTGTCTGTCTAGCCTAAAGTGGCCCAAAAGTGGGGGAGTCAGGTGCTAACTCCTTATCCTCTAACTGACTAGAGGTGGATGACACTGCATCACTATCCTTACTATCTGAACTCGAAGAAGAAGATGTCTCTGGCTCAAGAACCTGTTGTGGCTGATCTGAATCTGATGAGGAATCATCATGATGAAGTAGATCCAATGAGGGAGAAGAAGTGTCAAGTGTTGAGTCTCTAGGACTCTCCTGAAAATGGACACTTCTCTCGATGAACAACTCATGTGTGACTAGATCTAGAAGGCGATATCCCTTAATACCATCTGGATATCCTAGAAAGATGCAAGGCTTGGACTGACATTCCATAGCTTTGCATTTCTTCTTTGAAATGCAGGCCATGGCTAGGGATCCAAAAAATCTAAGGTGCTCAAGGTAGTGGTAGTTAAGGTGGCCAAACCGCTCAGGCCATAATTTGCTAACTCGATCTGAATGAGTCAGCAATGTTGTTGGAGAAAAATCTAATTCAAAATGTGAGAAGGTGTATAACCTAGCTTGGTGATTTGCCCTACCCACTGCCACTGTAGTATCACTATGCAACTCCCTGATAGCCACTGAATCTGGTGAAAACTCAACTCTCATGCCCCGACCAATGTGAGTGATTTGGTACACTAATAAGAGATTGGTTGAAAGAGAAGGAACACTTAGAACATTATTGAATGTTCCTCCTTTCATTTCAATTGACCCTCTCCCTGCAATGAAAATTGATGTGTCATCACCCAAACTAATTGAAGTCATGTTACAAGGCTCTAAAGATGAAAACTCAACTAGTGAAGAGCCCATGTGGTGAGAAGCACCCGAATCAATGACCTATGATGATGTAGAAGCTGCAGTTGCTACAAGGGCCTTACCCTTTTCTTTCTCCTTACCCTTGCCTTTTTCCTTAGTAGAATCTTCGGTGGATGAATTTTGCTTGATGGACTCAGGAACACCTATGTTGTTCTTCTCTAGAAGATGAGTAAGGTGATCTATTTGTTTCTTTATGCATTTGTGTTCATCATGCCCTGTCTTTTTACAATAGGCACACTTAACCTTCTCCTTAGTTTTAGCATTGAAAGAGGAAGTCTCAGAGTTGTTTTTGGCAGGATTGGTGTTTTCTTTCTTCTTCTATTGGTCCTTGTTCTTTTTCTTCTCCTTTGTTGAAATCTTATCCTTACCATTTCCAGCTATCAAATATTGGGGTTGAGTAGACTTCATTGTGCCCATTTGAATTAGCTTATCTTGCTCCCTAGTCAAGTCGAAAATGAATGAATCCAAAGAAGGCATTTTCCATGTAGTGCCAAGGGCACTTTTTGTGGCATGGAAAGTGGAGACAAAGACTGAATAGCTTGGACCTAACTTTACGAGAATAGAAAGAATGAGTTGATCATCTTTCTTCTCTATCCCACATTCTTTCAATTGCAATCTAAGGGCCTTAAACTTAGTGAAGAAGTCCTGTAGGGTGTCAAAGTTACTAGGACTTAGACTTATGAGTTCATTTTCGAGCTCATGACCTCTCATCTCATCAAGCTTCCCAAACAACGTTTCTAAGGTGTCCCATATGTCATTAGGAGTTTGGGAGGATTCTAAGTGGAAGAAAAGTTATGGAGACACAGACAAGCTCAGTAACCCAAAGGCTTCATCACTACGGTTGTACCACTTAACCTTTTCATCATATGTGTTGGATTCTAATTTTGTACCCATGGTGATCCTATACAACCCTTTGCTTTTAAGAATGATTGACATTTTGACTTTCCATTCATGATAGTTGAAGGGTGTTAGGGGTTTAAGTTGAAAATAATCCATTTTTAGCTGAATTTAGGTGAAGTTGAGTTGATTGCAAGTTGTGAATTTATGCAAAAAGGAGAATGAAAGCAAGTTGTGAAAAGTAATCACACCCCCCCCCCCCAAAATGTTGAGCCCCCCCCCCAAATATTCAAGTGCAAGCACAAAAGACATCCTAGGGGGGATTTTCAGAGAGATCCACATGCCTTATTTGCTACAGTTTTGGATCCACAGACTTTTCGAGAGGCATCGGGGGTACCCGAGTGGGATAGTGCTATGGAGGAAGAATATTTTTCCTCAATCAAAAAACACACTTGGGATTTGACTTCGCTTCCTAAGGGAAGAAAGATGGTTCAATGTAGGTGGATATATCAGACCAAGTTTACAGCAGATGGGTTGGTCGATAAGTACAAGGCGTGATTGGTCGCCAAAGGTTTCTCACAGGTGGCAGGCATTGACTACTCAGAGACCTTTGCACCCGTTGTAAAGATGACTTCTATCTGACTCACCTTGGCTATTGCCGCATCACATGGTTGGGATGTGCAACAGATGGATGTGAAGAGTGCCTTTCTTCACAGAGACCTAGAGGAGTAGATCTACATGGAGCAGCCGTCAGGATTTGTTCAGGATTCTTCCTTAGTATGCAGACTTAGGAAATCTATCTATGGCCTCAAATAGGCCCCTCAGGCTTGGTATGCCAAGATGGATTCCTTACTTCTCACAGTAGGTTTCACTAGGTGCCATTCTGATCCTAATGTCTATTTCTTACAGCAGGATGATTCACTTCTAATTTTAGTTCTATATGTTGATGACCTTTTGATCACTGGGAGTTCTTCATCGGCTATTGCAGTAGTGAAGGAAACTCTCTAGGATAGATTTGACATGACAGACTTAGGTTTGTTTCACTACTTCCTTGGCATCGAGATCTCATAGTCAAATTCAGGGATTTCTCTTTCACAGCCTAAGTATGCTCTTGACTTATTGGCTCGATTTCACATGGCTGATTGCAAGCCATCTCCAACTCCCTTTCTACCAAGATTCAAGCTTGAGGCTTATTGTTCTTCACCATTGGTTGATGCCACTCGGTATCGACAACTTGTTGGCAGTCTCATCTACTTGACTCACACCAGGCCCGACATATCATATGCAGTGGGACTTGTCTCCAGATTCATGTAGGAACCCCATGAGCTGCATTGGAAAGCAGCTAAGAGGATTTTGCATTACATACAGGGTTCACATAGATATGGGATTCATTATAGATTTGGCACAGAGGTTGACTTAGTTGGATATACAGATTTAGATTGGGCTAGCGATTCACAGACTCACAAGTCCACTTCTGGTTACAGTTTCTCTCTAGGTTCAGGTCCTATCAGTTGGTCTAGCAAGAAGCAGAATGATATTGCTATATCATCCACAGACGTAGAGTACAGGGGAGTTGTTAATGCAGCTACTAAGGCTATTTGGCTTCAGGGGATTCTTTCTAAGTTTGGCATTCCCATCAGGCAACCCACCATCATTTATTATGACAACTAGAGTACCATTCAGATTTGCAGGAATCCAGTTCAGCACTAGCGGACCAAGCACATAGAGATTCACATGCATTTCATTTAGGAGCTTATTCATAGTCAGGTCATTGACTTGATATTTTTCCAGTCTTTAGAACAGGTTGCAGATATCTTCACCAAACCTTTCACTGAGAGCAAGTTCATTCACCTACGAGCTCTTCTTGGGGTGCAGTCTACATCTGCAGCAGCATCATCTTCAGGGGGGCCTTCTAGCCTCTTCGTTTCTTTTATGTCTCTCTTTTTTTTGGGGGGGGGGAGTTTTTTCCTACGAGTTTTCTCCATTTCTCTATCTTATGGGAGATTCCATTTGTATATGGGTACCTCATCAGGCCTAGTTGTCGGGACCCATTTTATATTTCCACACTTCCCACCTAAGCTGCACTTATGGGGGGGTATTAGTGTAGGTTTTTATTTTTCCCTATTTATTAATTAGAGAATATTATATATTTGTGCATACATGGAGTTTTCCTACTTTTGTGGAATAAGATAGCTTATGTGGAGATTGTGTGTCATATTTGTGTCATAAGGTGTCATAAGAATGTCATAAGATACTCATATTCCGGGTTTGGGAGTTACTTCTCTATTCTTGGCACCTTGTCACCACCTATTTTGGAGGAGTCTATTCTTGGGGTGCTTTGACCACCTTTTGTGGAGGAGTCTATTCTTGGGGTGCTTTGACCACCATTTGTGGAGGAGTTACTAACTAGCTCTCCTATATGTATTCTTCATTTTGGCCATTTCATGTTAATAATCAGATTTTGGTTTTCTTCATTTTGTCTTGTGCAATTTCTCTAATTGTGTTAATTTCAAATTGCTTTAGCATCTTGTGGTGTGCACTTGCTTCAACTAGTGTGATCACGTCTCCATTGCACTTGCATTATCCGGATTCGGGCAACAACTCTGATATTAATTTCATATTTGAGGTAGCTTTTTCTATTGCAGCAAATGAGATTTGAGGCATTTGGAGGAGAAGGTCAGCTTTGGCATTTACTTTTCAACTCTAAGGCATTGGAAAGGAGGATAAGTCTTTCGCTACATGAAAGAAGTTGTAGGAGTTAGGAATTTCCATCTATAAAAGTACCCTAAGTGTGGCATTGGAATATTTTAATAGTGGTGTCCCTTCTCTACCTTTAGTTTCCCAAGATCTGAGTGCAACATTCCTTTCTTTTATTTTTCTGTGTTGCATTGAAATTCTCAGCTTGGCATTGGAATTTATTTGTTGTGCTAAGGCACCAAATTTTATCTTGTGTATATTAGAAGATAGAGGGAGATAATGGTGGGGCATCATCATTTTTTCAAACTACATTCCGCATCAGAAGACAGATCTGATTTGTCTAAATTTTAAGTTCCAGACTTGTATCTAAGTGTTGAACTGTTTAGAGAGAGGCATCGTAGGTGCGTGATAGAGGAGGAGGAGAGAAGAATATAGTGGCATCCTTTTCTAGATATGATATAATTGACAAAAATAAACCTCCTTTGTTTCCTCTCAAAATAGCTCATTAGTTCCTTTTTTTGCTTTTATACATTGTATTTTTGCCTCAAGAGGGAACAAATTTCACTTGCACACATATCAAGGTAACCAGATGAATATTTTTTCACTTTGGTTAAAGTTTCTAATTCTTTGGTTTAATTTTGGTTTCAAAGAGTGTTAGACACCTATATTATTTTCTTATTTAGTCATGAAAATTAGTTTTTAATGTATTTGTTAATGTTTTGACCCATTTTATGAGAAATTGTAACATCTATAGCTTTTGACCCTTAACTAGTATTTGAGTTCTATTTTATTTAAAAGTACATGGCTTTCGATTAGCTATACATTAGTGTCATTAATTTGTAAAAAGTCACTGCTTTTATAAAATGTCAAATTTGGGGGGGGGGGGGGGGGGGGGGGGGGGGGGGTAGGGGGGAGAGGAGGTCCTTAATACAATATTTTGGGGGATTATCTCAGTGTCAATTTTGTACACCTTTTTTGCATTCTTTCTACTCTTTGGTGATTAATTAGCATGGATTCTACTTTTGGTATTGACCATTGTGATCCTTTAACTACACATAATTACCATACATGGAGACCTAGAATGCAAAAAATCATAAACCACAAAGGATTATGGTCCCTAATGAACGAAACATAACCACAGTTTGTACATGAATTTAAAAAAATTCAACACCAATGTAAGTTTCAAGAGTGTATGGGTTTGATTGGGGGTCATATTAATGACAAGATTTTATTTGCTTTGGGTGGTTTTTATTCTCCATTCAAAATATGGGTTAAGATAAAAGGTTTTTTTTGAGAAAAAAATATCACTTGAGAACCATGCAGCTTGTATTGGAGTTAAATTCACTCAATCTTGATGATGTTACCTCTCTTTTAGACTAACTCACTAAGTTTAAAAATTTGTTGACATAGTTAAAGGGAGTGGATGAGATAAAAATGATGAAGAGTGTGTGTAGTTGGCTTTTTCTAAGTTGAGTGGCCCATTCTAAATCTTTGTTTCTACCTTTTTCTCCAGTATGGATGCCTTATGTACTACATTCAAAATGCGAGATCTAGAATTATTTTGTGAGAGACTTACTAGGGAGGAATCTAAATTGTCTCATGATGAGTATTCCACCTCTCAAAACACATTACTTGCATCACATCCTAGGAACAAGGGAGAAACTATGAGTAAGAAGAAGAACACTCCACCTCCATCTCAAAATGCACCTAATCCCAACACTAACACATCTAAACCCATGTCATCTTTTAAATCCAAGAATAATTCTAACCTATCTTTTAATCAGCCCATGGTATTATTCACCAGCATTCTATTACACATACTCTACAGTAAATTGGCTTAGCATAATGGAAGAACCAAACTCTAAAGGATATGGATAACTACGTAATGCATTCATGGGATTTACCTCTTATCTATTGGTCAGAGGCAATTAATTATGTGAACTACATTCAGAACCACACACCACATCAAGCACTTGAGCTTATGACTCCAAAGGAGGCTTGGTCTAGAACCAAGCCTAATGTTTCATTTTTGAATTCTTATGGAGCCTTGCTTGGATGCCTATACCAAAGAATAAAAAGAAAGCATTGGATAATAAGAACAAATCTTTGACTTTTTTAGGATATGATGAGGGCATGAGAGCTTATCATCTTTTAGATCCTGATACTCATGATTTTTATTTTTGAACACATGTACATTTTGATAAACACTTCACATCTCATGACTCTTCATCTTCTTCCATGCCTTTTTCTTCTTTCGATGATTCACCACCTCTCAAGGATCCATTCTTTGATGAGCCAATTCAGGAGATTTTTGAGAAAGTTATAGAGTATGAGTATCCTATTTACATTGATGTTGCCACTATGCCTAGATGGGCTTGTATTATAATTTTTGAGGTAGTACTTTTCATACAGGATCTTCCACCTACTCGACATCATCATATACATTCTATGAATAGTGGACTTTTATGTCAAGCATTCTCTCAAGATCCACAGTAATTTTTATAGCCTCATGGGATATAATAGTGGGATGATGTGATGACAAATGAGTATTTTGTATTGATGAAGAATCACACTTAGGATTTGGTCACTGATCTTAAAAGAAGAAAGTTGGCTAGGTGCAAGTAGATTTACTACACCAAGTATGCATATGATGGGTCCATTGATAAGTATAAGCCATGTCTTATTGTAAAGGAATTCTCGTAGGACAAAGTTATTGAATACTCTAAAACATTTTCACCCATTTCTAAGATGTATTATATTTACCTTGTACTTTATCTTGTTGCATCACAGGGTTGGCTAGTGTATCAGATAGACATTAAGAGTGCTTTCTTGCATGGAGACTTGCATTAGGAAATCTATATGGAATATTTTGATGGTTTTTTCATGACTCTTATCTTGTTTTTCAACATAGGAGGTGTCTTTATAGTCTCAAATATCCCCCTTAGGATTGGTATGAGAAGATGGATTCATTTATTCTCTCAAGTAGGTTTGTTTGTTGCCAATCTAATCGCATAGACAATATTCAACGTATTGGGATGACATTGTTATATTGGTCTTGTATGTTGACCATTTGCTTATCAAAGATAGCTCCTCATCTGAGATTAAGACTATTTAGTAGCCACTTTTAGGATAGTTTGACATGACAGATATTGGCCTTTTGCATTTATTCTTTGGTTAATAGATCTCACAGTCAGATACAAGGATTTTTTGAGTCAATAGAAGTATACCCTTGACATTATTTAGCATTTTTACATGGCTGATTTCAAGCCAGTAGGCTATTTTAGTATCATCTAGAGAGGTTGAGTATAGGGCACCAGTTATAGAGAGTTAGTAGGTTCTTTAGATTCATTAGTTCTTATTAGAGTTTGACTTCACATAGGATTCACCCACTGACGTTTGGTGTGATAACCAGATTATAATTCACATATCTCATAACCTAGTTGAGAAACAATAGATCAAACACATTAAGGTACATATGCACTTCATTTTTTAGTATATTCAAGATGGAGCTCTTATCTAGGAGCACATTCAAACTCAGCACCAGGTTGTAGACATCTTCACGAAGCCCTTTGTATAATCTCATTTCCTTGAATTTTGTGGCATGCTTAGGGTTTTAGAAGTTGTCATTGGGTAGTGTTTAGGAGTACATCTTCCTCCTTCATTTGGTGGATACATATTGTACATGAGGATCTTATCAGGCCTAGTTTTTGGGACTCATATTGTAGATATGCCACTATTTTTTTGGTTACTCTTAGCCCTTAGCTTCACTTGAGGGGGTGATATAGTTTGTGTTTCATGTAATTATCATGTTTCTTAGTGTAATATCTAGTTATTTTGTCATTTTATGATCTTTTATTGTGTGAGGATTTATCCCACATTAGTTAGTTAGGTTATTTCTATGTTTTACATTGCCTACTTATGTAAGGGATTTCTTTTTTACTAGTATATCTTATTTTTAAATAACACTTGATTAGCTTTGCTTTGTAATCAATTGTCTATAGGTTCATTATGTGATGTTTTTTGTCTTATCACTTATGAATCTTAGGTTGGAATGCTTGTTCACTATTCTTAACATGGTTCAGTATTTTAGATTTTATTTATTTACAAAAAATTAAGATTTTAATATTTGTTTGGAAATCCATTAAGAGTAGCATATGGCCTAATGCATCTCAATTTTATAATTCACATTAAGATGGATGTGGCAACACCAGTATTTTAGTTTCACCAAAATCTCCCCCCTTAATAATTACCTCAAAGAAGATCCATCACATTGAATATTTTGGGTATTACTTGAAATTGATGTTCATTCCTTGGGATTCTCAATGTTTACACCCGTAGTGATAGCCCTAACAAAACAAAATTATGGAGATGGCTTGATGATAATATACCCCTTTCCACGGAGCTAAATTTTGGTAACTTTAATATGATAGAGAGTCCTGATGACAAACTTGGTGCCCTCTTGATGAGATGGTGCATTGAGGAACTTGAATAATGATATCATTTTAAACATCGACAAGGTTAGGTGGACCCACTATTTCAGTGACATTCATTAACTAATAAAAAAAAAATCACTTGGTCCAATTTATATACCATAACTAATCAAATCCTCAAATGATTGGACTGCATGATGCTTTCTAAACATCATATGTACTCCCTTTGTGTTTTCAATGGGCTACCTGTAATTATCCATCTAAAAATTGTCATTTCTAAACTTTTTCCTATCACAGGTTTATACAAGTGGAGTGGATTCCATATTAAATTCCTATAATTAGTTTATTCATTAACACATCACTTCTCAACCATGAGGCACTATCACACTCATCTCTATAGTGTGGAATTTGTCTCTGCATCCATCATATGTTACTAATTAGATTGAGTTATGGAATGATGCAATTAGATACACCACCACCTTCCTTTGGCACTATGGAAATAAAATTGTGTAGGTTCACAATTGGTTTGATGGTAATATCTTCAAGGACTACTAGATACTTTCTTCCATCATTGAACAAAACCCTTTCAACTTGTAGCTTTAGGGCATGGTTACTTATCTCAAGAACAAGACTAAACTAGTAGATATTCGTGAAATAAGAGTGACACAAATTATGGCCTATTTGTATAGGATTTAGATTCAATGTTGTGCCTCTATGTATTTTTTCAAGTCTCTCATTGCCAAACATGTGACATCAAGTTTACTCTTAATCATCTCACTAGTCAACCAAAAAATTCCTTAGCTATATTGCATCACTATAAATTTTTGTTGTAAGCTTAAGAAGGTTCAATGGATATAACACATGCATTACAATAAATTTGTGATGTAATGCCTACAAGTTAATCTTTTCAACTTGAAAAAAATGTAATTCCCCTCTCTCTTATGATGGTATTTTTGATGTAGTAAAATACATGGCCAATGAAAAAGCACCAAGGATTGATGACATTCCTTGCAAACTACATAAATCTACTTTGAAATTTGTGGGGCCTAACTTATTGCAGGTTCACAAAGAAGACCTAAGAAGTAAGTCATTACAAACTATCATCAAAAAAATTAATATTAAATTCATCCCTAATTTTAGTGACCTATAAATTATTACCTGTTAATGATCAATTTACCTTTTTAATGTATCCAATGAAATTTTTGGCAAAGCCTTAGTGAATTACCTAAGCCATCTCCTCCATGCAATCATCAAACAAAAGCAAACAAACTATATAAAAAAATAACTATATACTATATTATATAATTTTAGTTCGGCATCTCTCACCAGAGGACCATCTTTCTAAAGCTTGAATTTGAAAAATCTTATGATCAGAGAGATTCGCCCTTTAATATGACAGTTCTTAAGGTTCTGGGTTTTTGTCAATTTTTTATCCAGTTTCCATCACAATTATTGATGTGTCTATGTATATGGTAACATCATTGGATAAGTGTATTTATCCCTCATTTTATTGATTAGTAGTGTCATTACCACCTCATCAAGTTGTCTAAAATTTTAAAGCTTTATGAATCACTTACCATTTGACCCTTGCCGCTGATGTTGCATGACTAGGGATCTTGATTGCACAATAGTGGTTAGATCTAAGTTGAAAAAATATATCTAAAATCCATCCACAAAATCAAATGGGTTGAGGTTAATGTACCTTATTTGTCTCAATCTTAGGCCTATTCTCATATCCTCCTTATGTTTTTTATTCAATAGTATGAGGAGCTCTGATCGACTCATTCTTACTATGTTGTGGTGAAAACTTGGACATTTTTGTGCTTAGGTGAATAGCTCAATCTCATATCACAAAAGGATCTTGTATTATAAGGGGTTTAAAATGCATCATGATATGTCTACCCTATGTTTATATATCTTTGCTTCACTCCACTCATCTAACACTTCACAGTGAATTGTGTTGAGCTATTTTTCACATCATTGTTCTCTTTGTTTAAATTCCATTAGTTGTTGTGATGTGTTATTTGTGCTTCATTGGATATATTCAGTTTTTTTGTTGATGACATTATTTGATGTGATGCACCACTTGTCTTCTTCTAAAATTTTCCTTTATTGAACATTATTTGAGTCTAACACCCCAATCAGCTTTTGGAAAGGTGTAATCTTTGTAGTGCTCTGTTATTAACCAATTTGTGAATGATTGTTTGTTAACTATTCTCCATACCCCTTTTGTCAGTGCTTTATTCTGAGACTTAATTGATTGACCCTTGTTCATGTTGGTATTTCATTTCTTTTTTTTTCCTTTCATATTCTGTGACATTTAAATTTTTATACTATTTCTAATTTCTTATGATAAACAAATAACACTACACATAGCTACACTAAAAACCTACTAAAAGAAAATAAAATCATGTATGAAAAACAAACCCTAACTACCTAATGTTATTCTAAACACTCTCAATTTTTTAGCATGAGATTAATAGAGCTCATTGGAGATAAGGCTAAAGCCTACAACCATTTACATGCCTTGGGAGGATGACTCCTCAAAGGTCCCTTAGCACTAATTTTCTTTGTTACAATACTTCTTAGATGACTTTGGTGCTTTCCACCAAATGCATAGTTTATGAGGATGTGCATGAAATTTTTTATCATATAATAACTCCATCTTCTTTGAATAATTTTCTTTAGATCACAGAGTGTAATCATGCCATGATTTTTGACTCTACTTATTTATTTATTACATCCAACTCACTCTTTGCTTTATTTCCTCCATTGGAGTTAGATCTAGAAACCTTAACTAAATTGAATCTTGATCTTCTAGTCATATTATCAATGTGATTCATAGACTACACACTATATATTCCATAGGCATAATTGTTTGTATTCCATAGACCAACTGCAAATGGTTGAACATTGTTTCACATTCATAATTACTATTGTATGCCCATTGGATACCAAGAATTTAATCCTCTTAGTTGTCTCTTTACACATTGTATATTTTGGTAAGCATATTGTCTATGACATTTTTAGGTGCCTCTTCTTTCCCATTAGCTTGAGGATGATAGGTTGTGTGCTTATGGTGCACTATCATAAATTGTTTTGTCAGAGTCTTGACCATGCTATTGAGGAAGTGTCTTCTTGTATCACTGACCAAATTCACATGACATCTAAGTCCTATTATGATGTTTTTGTAAAATAATTTTGTACATGTTTCTAGTGCTACAGCTTGGTCTTGCAATAGCTTCTACCAATTTTGTGAAGTAATTCATTGTATTTATTATATATCTAGCATAATTGGTTTTCTTGGTGAATTAATAGGTCCTAAAAAAACCATTCCCCATTGCTCAAATAGTTGTACTACTAGCATTGGGTTTAAAGGAATTTATTCCCTTTGACTTAGCCTTCCTATTATTTAACAAACACTGCATTGCTTTGTGATTTCATGTGCATCCTAGAACAGATTAGGCTACCATATACCACTTTATTAATATCTGCCTCAATTGATTTTCCTATGAAGTGTCCTCTTATGTCTCCTTGATATGCTTCTTCCAATAATTATGGTTGCTCATGATCTAGGGCTAATATACACAACACATCATCTTTGCCCGTCTTATTTAAAATCCCATTGATAATGCTAAATGGTATAGCTCATGTGACTAACTACTTTTTATCTTTCTCAACATAATGTGTAGGAAAAACTCGTTGTTATAGGAAATTGGCTATATCCTCCATATTATTTAGAATTACATAGACTCTGAATAAGTGTGCATCTGATGACTCATCCTGAAATTATTATAAATCCTTTCCATTATTTATTTAGTTAAGATGATATGATCACATATTATATCTCATTGGTTCCACATTGATCTTAAACTCAAATTATTTGAAAAACATTTACCAACTAGAGATCTTGCCACCTAGCATGGGCTTATTTACTTAATATCTTAGAGCTTGGTGATGTATAAATTATTTAAATGGTGTCACTAATAGGTAATGCCTAAATTTTTGTAGTCAAAACATCATAGCTAGGGCATCTTGCTCTGTTGTAGTGTAATTATTCTCTGTTACTCACAAATTTTATATTAAAAACTGAATTAGGTGATCCAAACCTCTTATCCTAGTTAAGCCAATAAAAATTCTACTATAATTCTTGAAGTGTCTCTATGCACATGAAATAGCTACCTCCATTTTCGAACACCAATATTGGGGTTTCTAATAACCTCTATTTCAAATCAAAATGATATTCCTAACACTCAGTAATCCATTCAAACTTTTTATATTTTCAAAATAATTTCTCCTTTAGGGTGGATATGGTTGCTTACACTTTGATAAACTTGTGATAATATCATGTATGTCCTAATAATGATCACACTTTAGTAGAGCTTGTAGGATGTGGCATACTCATAATTACTATGATTTTATTTTTATCAATCAAAATACCATCGTTGAATATTACTGACCCAAGAGAACACTAGATAGAGTAAAGAAAAAACATTTTTTTTTAAAATTCAATGCGATGCACAAAGCTCAAAAACATTATAACATGAATCAAAGCGTAGATATGTGTTTTATAAATAAAAATAATACAACCCTGTCATCATGATAGACTTCCAAAATCATGGATAAAATATTTGAATGCAGTGACCACAGCGCTAGAGAAAACACCATTAGCATTCTTCAGACTAAAGGGTATTACCTTGTATGCAAAGTAGACACATTCTATTGTAAATGTGATTCTTTCCTCATCTTTAGCAACAATAGATTGATGATAACCACTAAATCCATTTACAAATGATTAAACATTATGCCCTATGATCCAGTATAAAACTTCATGGGTGAATGGAATTGGAAATGGGCCATTCACACATGAATTATTCAATGCCATGTAATCCCCGCAAAATCTGATCTCCCTTGACTTTTTTGATTGTACAACCATTAGACTGATGGGGAATCTAGAACAAAAACAGCTCTGATTCCAACTTGTCAGTATCTTGATCCTTAATAAGAGCACAAAATGATTACCTTGTATAAGCAACTAAACACGAAATTATACCAGAATGAACAAGTAACTAGAATTCAAAAATAGCACAAAATATGAGAGACAATACACAATCTTGTATTAATACTCATGCCAGAAGGAAATACAATGAAGATGCCACAATCTTCCACACCTCTCAGATGTATAGATCTCTTTCCCTCAAGAGTTCACTCTCCTACCAAAAATGGTCCCAACACACAACTCAAACACAAAATTGGTGTTCACCTCCAACCAGTCAGTAATAACCCTACCAGTACACAAGTACGCAAAGTACTTCAAGCAGATCTCCCATGAACTTGCAACAACCTACAACTCAAATGATCTTACTTACCATGTAGAACTTCTCCTTGATCTTGCTGCCACCTATAGATCAACTATTCTTAAAATTGGAAGGATATCTTCCTTGCCTTAATCCTTGATTACAATACATGCTAATGGGTCTATAAATAGATCCCATACTAAACAATAACTTAGACTTCTAATTTACAATAATTAGACTCGCAACTCAAGACCAAAAATAGCCTTTACATGCAAACAATCAGTTCAACAAACTAACTATTCGTGCAACAAGCAGTTCTGGAACTGCACAGGTGACCGACGTCGGTCCCTATCTATCTAGAGGTGATTGACATCGGCCGACTCCTGCCAATGTTGGTTTCCCTTCTGTTTACCCCTAACCGACGTCAATTGCGCTACTGACGCTGGTATCCCTAGAACTCAGTAACCTCCTCCATGTTTGCAAACAATGAAGCTTTTAGCTCCACAACCTAAAAATCTCCCACTTGGAGATAAATAACTACACCTATACCTGTACCTGTACATCATCTAGTTGGTTCCCTTGGCTTTGTATCCCTCTTCAAGATCACTCTTGAAGACCAACCACCACAAATCTTATGGTGCACCTCCTATCATCCAAATCACCTGCCGCATCCACATCTACAAACCCATGTAGAAAAGACCTTGACTCTACATAGCATGTGCACCTGCTGCTGGTCCCTCTCAAATATCTGAGAATCCACTGAAATTCCCTCCAGTGCTTCTTTCTCAGATTGGCTCCAAACTTGCTTACAACTCCCACTGCTTGGGAAATCTCAGGTCTAGTATAGATCATGCACTTAACCTCATTATGTGAATTATGACACTATTCATAGAACTATCCAACCATCAGTGTGCTAACTGGTTTCACACAATCATCCAGAGACAAAGTCAACCTGTGACCTTTCATGTCCCTAGAACACACTCATGCCAAAGAATCTTTCTGCTCCTAGATTCCTCATGGCACACCTCTGAACTAACTTTACCTTTAATTTAGCAACTCCCTATATGTGTAACCCTGCAACAAGCACACAATACAGTAACAGGATAATGTAGCTAATATTATCCAACCTGTTAAAGAGAAACACAATGGTCAAACCTCCATTATCCTACAACTTACTCAAGACCATATACCCTGGCCTTCCATCTCACGTGTCCATTCCTGCTCTTCTTTATCCTGAACATCCATTCATCTCTCAGTGCTTTCTTCCAGCTGGCAACTCCACCAAAAAACTCCCCTTTGGTTCTTCTCTAAGGAATCACATCCTTCATCCATGCCAAGCTCCCACTATTTCTTGGATCTACCTGTTCTGCTTCTTTAATAACTTCCTGGTTCTTGACCATCAGTGAGCAACAAGTAGTGTAAAGAAGGAAAATAATGAATTTGAGGCTTACTTACCCTTTAAGTCCTCCATATGGGCGCTTGAGACTCCTTGACAACTTGTTGTCTGCCCAAAATCCTTCTCAGTGACCGATGCCAGTCACATCTCAGTTTGCACCTGACTGACATCGGTTCCATGCGAATGCCTCATCACTGATGTCAGTTCCCCCTGACTGACGCCGATGTTTATCTATCTAGAGTCACCGACATCAAGCTGCACATAGCTGACGTCGGTCCATGTCTGGATGCCGATGCTAGTTTTCTAATCGACATCAGTCTCTGTGTTTTACTTGTGAGCGATGACTTCTACACACGAGCTCCTTTTGGATCAAACCCTTGTCCATATCAACCTTTCTCTGCTCAGAATTCTTCAGCCCCTTACGTTGATCTCTGTGTGTCATCTTCTCTTTGAAAACCAAGGCTTTCCTATTCTTGTCATGAACATCAGATTTCTCAAGAAACGTCACTTTCTTCCTTTGCATACAAAAGTATCGATCCATGCTTTTAAAATCTGAAAGCATACCCTTTGACTCAAGAACATGCATCCCCTTCTTATTCATGTGACCAAGCCTATTAAGCCACATCTTTGAATCTACAGCTGAAGTAGATAAACCAGAAGGAGAATCGATAATACAAGTAGATAGATAAAGCATACCTACTTTCTTACCTCTTGCTACAACAAGTGCACCCTTGGTAACCTTCCAAGATTCTACTGTGAGAATTACTGTGCAACCCTCATCACCCAACTTTCCAATAGAAATCAAATTCTGCTTCAGGACTGGGATATGCATGACCTCCTTTAACACCCATGTGTTGCCCGACTGCAATTTCAGCATCACTTTCCCTTTGCCAACCATTTGACAAGGCTTACCATCCCCTAAATAAATTTCTCCAAAGTATCCCTAGACATATTCATGAAAAAATTCCCTATTTGGGGATGCATGGAAAGAGGCCCCAGAATCTAAAACCCAAGATTCTACTTTACCCAAAGAACATACTAGAGCATCATGTGTAACAATACCTACAATGATACCTTCAACATCTACAACATCTGCTTCTTTAGTTCCTTCTTGTTGATCTTCAACCAACCAACAATCTCTCTTTGCATGCCCTTGCTTTCCACATTTCCAGCAGGTTATTCTGCCATACCTGGGCTTGGATCTCCTGCCTATCTTTGACCTTGATCTCCCTTGCTCAATCTTCTCTCTTTGCCTTCCCCTACTTTCCACACTCAAAGCATTCCCTGATGATTCACCTGTGCTTTTCCAGTGAATTTCTTCATTCAAGATTACACTCACAACATCATCCACTTTTAAGATTTTAAAAGCAGACGCAGTATTACTAACTGTCATTACCAAACTCTCCCAAATTTTAAGTAATGAGCATAAGATTAAGAGAGCCTTAATTTCATCATCAAAAACAATATTTACTAAATTTAACTAGTTTACCAAACCATGGAAATCACTAAGATGACTATGTACAGATCCACCTTCCAACATTTGCAAATTAAATAATTGCTTCATAAGAAATACCTTATTCGAAGCTGAGGGTTTTTCATATAAATTTGCCAAAGATTCCATCAACTCTACCGTTGTCTTAGCCTGAGATAAGTTGGAAATCACAGACGATGCAAGGCTCAACCTTATAGATCCCAGAGCCTTTCGATCAAGAACCTCCCATTCTTCATCCTTCATATCCAGGGGCTTGCATGCAACCCCACCCAACGGTAAGTACAAATCTTTTTGATACAGATAATCTTCAATTTGCATCCTCCATAATTGATAGTTCTTGCCATTAAACTTCTCCATTCGTAGCTTAATTTCTTCTGCCATTGCTATACTCCCACTCAAATAGAAACCCCTGTGAGTAACCTGTAATCAACACACACTAACCAGATCTAAAACACCTGTTAGTAACCCAACCAAAAGCTTTGATACCAGTTGATGGGGAATCTCGAACAACAATAGCTCTGATTCCAACTTGTCAGGATCTTGCTCCTTAATAAGAGCACAAAATGATTACCTTGTATAAGCAACTAAACACAGAATTATACCAGAATGAACAAGTAACTAGAATTCACAAATAGCATAGAATATAAGAGATAATACACAATCTTGTATTAATACTCATGCTAGAAGGAAATACAATGAAGATGCCACAATCTTCCACACCTCTCAGATGTACAGATCTCTTTCCCTCAAGAGTTCACTCTCCTACCAAAAATGGTCCCAACACACAACTCAAACACAAAATTGGTGTTCACCTCCAACCAGTCAGTAATAACCTTGCCAGTACACAAGTACTCAAAGTACTTCAAGCAAATCTCCCATGAACTTGCAACAACCTACAACTCAAATGATCTTACTTACCATGTAGAACTTCTCCTTGATCTTGCTACCACCTGCAGATCAACTGTTCTTACAATTGGAAGGATCTCTTCCTTGCCTTAATCCTTGTTTACAATACATGCCAATGGGTCTATAAATAGATCCCATACTAAACAATAACTTAGACTTCTAATTTACAATAATTAGAATCACAACTCAAGACCAAAAATAGCCTTTACATGCAAACAATCGGTTCAACAAACTAACTATTCACGCAACAAGTAGTTCTAGAACCGCACAGGCGACCGACGTCGGTCCCTGTCTGTCTAGAGGTGACCAACGTCGACCGACTCCTGCCGATGTCAGTTGCCCTTTTGTTCACCCCTGACTGATGTCGGTTGCACTGCCAACGCCGGTATCCCTGGAACTCAGCAACCTCCTCCATGTTTGCAAACAGTGAAGCTTTTATCTCCACAACCTAACATAGACTTACCTAGTCTACATTTTCTAATGGATAAATAATCCATAATTCCTGCATTTAATCAATTTCAACTTTAACCTTAAGTTACATATTGGCTTTAGTCTATATGATCATTAAATGGTAGGTTGTGAAAAATCTTTAAGTTATATGTGCATCTCTCACACTGAATGATCTAAACCCTTGACTTTATAAAAAATTTATTGGGAACATATATTGATAATATCATATCAATAATAGACCTTTTGACACCCAAAGTCACAAGCTTTGACATAGACCCAGTACCAATGTTAGCTATTTATTTATTTCATGGCTCTTGATATATATTTTTTACCCCACTTTGCATAGATTATCATAGTGTCTTATTTCCTTATTTTTCCTAAATGTTTAAATTGTGCAGCTATCCATTTTTAGTTTCTATCACAACTTTATCTTTCAATTCCTTTACCTCTCATTCAGGTTCAAAGAAACCATTTAAATCTAAATTGTCATCATTGTTACTAGATTTTTGTCTATTCTTTGTTGTCCATGATCCTATTAAATGATTTCATAGAGAGATACTCTTTATGTTTATTAATATTGTAATTATTTAGAGTTGTGTTCAAATATATAGTTGTTTATTCCTATGAAGATAAGTGTTAAGTGTTACTTAGATCCTCTACTCACCCATGACATAAAAATATCTTCAGTTTCTACAAAGCTTGATACACCATGGGATTCTCATTTTTAAAGACAAATGTTTGAATAAAATCCTACTAGATTTGCATCCAAGTCGTATTTTCCCACATGCATTCTTGGTGCATGTATCATTTTAATAGAAGAGGTGCTAGTGTATACCTAAATACATGTACATAGTATTTGGGTTCCACACCCTAAAAATACCATACATCAGCACATCTAGGAATATGCATTTTAGGGCATTAAATTTCTATGGAAAATGGCCACTTACTTATGATAGCAGGTGCTATTTTAAATTAAGCATTCAACAATTCACAAGTATCATCCTAGTGCTACTAGTTTGACCTATGTACTTCCCACCATTTCACAATAATGTGTTTCATTATATAATTCATTGCACTAACTCATTGATATATATTTAGAACATGTTTTTCAAATCTATAAAGAAATCAGCCCAAGTGCTCGATTAAAAAGTATTGAGGTAATTTTCCCTCTATATTAAAAAATATTCACAGGGGTCACACCTCATTGTCTCCTCTTACCCAATTCATCGTATGAGTATCTAAATCAATGATTACTAAAGATGCAACTTCCCAATGTAGAACACCTTTTTCAATTGGCTTAGTATTTTATCGCACCTACTTGATATAATAAATCTACTTCAAACCTTATTGGTTACCCCACATATGGAGACCAACATTCCCCTATATGGAACTATGGGACATATTCTTATTTTTTCACTGGTCTAAAGGTAGGATGCTCTATTTTTTATAACTACATAAGTGGTTCTATTTTGGATGGAATATTTTTCACTAGCTTGTTCGTAGTGCATTGTTCTTAGATTTTGTGCTAGCCTTAAATGAGGTGATGTCCCCATAGACATAGGGTGAGTCAAGATCCTTTAGACCTTAGATTTTCACCTATTAATTTCATGCATCCCATCCATCTTGCATAAAAAACATCTATCTTTATATTAGTTTTCACAATAAGCTATGGACTATCCCCATAATACTTTATTTCCTCTACTAAAAGGGTAGTTTCTTTAGCATCCACCATATAAGTGATCCACTTTTGGGTAGTGATAAACCTAATCTAAAGTCACAAGCCTTATACAAACTGTGCATCTTTATTCGTATCCAGAAATAGAAAATTCACTATATTCATCACGTCTGAGAACTTGTAATCATACTCCCATATGTATTCATTTGATTTTTACTGAATCTCTTTTAGATATTCGATTTTTTAACTTATACATTTATTCATATGAAATTATCCTATCATCTGATCCTTGACATTCTTAATACTCAGTTTGATAACATATTTTTTGTATGTGTATCTAAATCACTACTTACTAAAGATGTAGCTTCCCAACGTAGAATACCTTCTTCAATTGGCTTAGTATTCTATCGCACCCACTTAATATAAAAAATATACATCAAACCTTGTTTCTGACCACACATATGGAGACCTCCATTTCCCTATATGGAACTATGGGACATGTCCCTTTTTCATCACTAGTCTAAAGGAAGGATGCTCTAGTTTTTGTAACTCCACAAGTGGTTCTATTTTGGATGGAATATTTTTCACTATCCTATTTGTAGTGTATTATGGTTAGACTTTATGCTAGCCTTAAACATGGTGATGTCCCCACAGACATAGGATGAGTCAAGATCCTTTAGACCTTAGATTTGGGCCTACTAATTTCATGCAGCCCATCAATCTTGCATTAAAAAACATCCATTTTTATGAGTTTTCATAGTAGACTATGGATTATCCCCGTAATAATTTATTTTCTCTACTCAGAGGGTAGTTTCTTTAGCATCCACCATAAAAGCAAACCAATTTTGGGTAATGATAAACCTAGTCTAACGCCATGATCCTTCTACAAATAATGTAACCTTATTGGTATCCAAAAATAAAAAATCCACTATATTCATCACATCAGAGAAGCTACAAACATAATCCCATAATAATTAACCTAATTTTTACATAATCTCTTTTAGATCTTTGATTGTTTGACTCATACATTTATTCATTATAAATTATCCTATCATCTGATCCTTGACATTTTGAATACTCAATTTGATAACATCATTTTTGTACATAAACTCTAGTGCTCTACCTTTTAGAGATCATATGAATTCACACTTATTTGCATCCTCTATAGTTTCACTTTTAACCTATCATTTAACTTTCATGTTAGTAGGTATTGATTGAGGTCAGAAGACACATCATATGGGGCCAAGGTGAAAAAGTTCCTACAGTGAGAGCCATGCTTCCTATGATCATACCTAAAACCACCAAATACTACGGACTAAAATTTTATGGCATCCTAAATCTTTCTATGATATGAAACCCAACCTCAATCAATTTATTCTCATAAAATACTTTCTTAGTGTCTTCACTATGTTTACCAAATTTATCTTTAAAATGTCAAACAACATACGATCTTTACCAACTTCTGCACTTCTTCTTCTTCTCTTTGTTGCTAAATTAGGAATAGGGGATGTATGACCTTAAAATGAATTATCCTTATCTATGGTGTTTTCTTCATTTGAACTTGAACCTACTTTAATCCTAAGACTTACCATAACTTATTTAAAAAATTGTTCCTTCTCTTTTCCAAACAATATTCTCCCTTGTAACTATGACCTAAAATTTTCTTCTTGTTTATCTAACTACTCCTATACTATCTTTCCCTTTTATCTCTCATCACTCTCGTATATATCTTTTGAATTCATTTTCAAATCTCTATCCATCTTTGTGCTCTCGTCTAGACCTTCTCATAGTGAGAAGCTAATCAATAAGGATAACAAGATTTGCTACTATTTTTGTAATCTCCATAATCTCTAGCTCCTCTTTAAACTCTCATTCCATCTTTATCTTCTAAACTCTCTTCTCTTCTCCTACTCATATCTATATAAGGATTGGTCTACTTGTTCCATATCCTATGTTGTCATAAGTTTCCCTCTAGCCCTAGAATAGTGAAAAATATTCCATCCAAACTAGATCCTTATCAGATACTAGAACCTGCAATCATAATCCCATACTGATTCCCTTGATTTCAACATAATCTCTTTTAGATCTTTGATTGTTTGACTCATACATTTATTCATTTTATATTATCTAATTTTCTAATCCTTGACATTCTGAATACTCAATTCAATAGCATCCTTTTTTTTAAATGAACTCCAGTGCTTTACCCTTTAGAGCTCATATGAATTCACACTTCTTTGCAGCCTCTGTAGTTACACCCTTAACCTATCATTTAACCACATGCTAACAGGTATTGATCAAGGTCAGAAGACACATCATATAAATCCAAGGTGAAAATCTTCCTACAGTGAGATCCATGCTTCCTATGCTCATAGCTAAAACCACTGACTATTATGGACTAAAAATTTTTGGCATCTTAAAACTTGATGTGATATTAAACCCAACCTCAATCAATTTCTTCTTATCAAACATTTTCTTAGTGTCTTCACTATATTTACCAAATTTATCTGTAAAATGTCAAACAACATACGCTCTTTACCAACTTATGCACTTTTTCTTCTTCTCTTTGTTGATAAATTAGGAATAGGGGATTTATGAACATAAAATGAATGATCCTTATCTATGATGTTTTCCTCATTTGAAATTTCACCTACTTTAATCATAGGACTTAACATAATTTCTATAAAAAAAATTTCCTTCTCTTTTCCAAAAAATATTCTCCCTTGTAACTTTGACCTAAAATTTCCTTCTAGTTTATCTAACTACTCCTCTACTATCTTTCCATTTTATCTCTCATCACACTCTTCTATATCCTTTGAATTCATTTTCAAATCTCTATCCATCTTTGTGCTCTCATCTATACCTTCTCCTCTCTTTCACCCTCCAATTTCCCTAATCTCCATAATCTCTAGCTCCTCTTTGAACTCTCATTCCTCCTATATCTTATAAACTCTCTTCTCTACTCCTACTCATAGCTATATAAGGATTGGTCTGCTTGTTCCATCTCCTTTGTTTTCACAAGTTTCCCTCTAGCCCCAGAATTCTCTTCTCATTTTATTTCTCTATGTCCCTTATATTTTGGGTAAAGTTCAAGCCTTTCCTCTCAATTCTTCATCATTCACTTCATCATCACACTCATCCCCATAACACCTGAAGTGATTACTCCATGTTATCCAGGATAGGCACCATGGCCTTTTCTACAACAAATATTTTGAGCATAGTAGATAGTTGTTGCATAAATTTATCTTTGATGCCTCTTACGAATAAATATTACATAGTCTCAAACACAATAAATCTTTGCATGAAAACTCAGTAATGTATCTGTCAATTATGGTTTTCATCTAATGGTCTATCACATGCATCCACTCGGTATCTAAGCTTCACAATCATTTACCTTCTCTTCAGTCCAAAAATATCACTATGTTTCTCCCATAATTGTCATTTTCTATTTCTATTTTATATAGTGGATACTGATAAGGCTACATAGAATAGTGAAAAGAAATCTATTTCAGTACAATATATTTTTATAATAATTGATAAACTACTATCACATCCTAAAACTTACATGTGAACATGCATAAAATAAACTATTCTAAATCTATCTGAAAATAGATAAAAATAAAACTACTAACTTCAAAACAAACTAATCTAATCCATAACTTTTAGATGGCTTTATTTTCTTTCTCTAAAACTAAAATAAAAAGCTACAAGTTCGATCAGCAACATTTATCCAAGACTAAGTTATCAGCTTCACACTCGAACAAAAGAATATAACACTCAAAATGACAAGTTATAATATAAAGCTGATCAAGGAAAAGATTCACAAGTTGATGATAGTCATATTGAAAAAGAAGAATAGGACCCCAAGAAAAAGAATACTGTAGTCTGTTATTATGAACTGTTCAGTGACAATTACCGGTCATGTACAAGCTAAAAAAACGTGTTCCGTTTATAGAAAATGGTACAGAATGATCCCTATAAAATAATACTTTAAATGTTTTTTTTTTGAAAACCAAACTAATCCATCCATTCATGCTAGAAAAGGAACATCTATCATGTGCTTATGAAGACAATCGTATATTCCTCTCTTCCGACAGTAATATCGCAAATCTGTCAATCGGATTAAAATGAGCTAAATTTTGTTGGCATCCACCATAACATAATTAGTTTCTATAAGTTTTAAAAAACTATATAAATAAATGGACATATAGAATAATATTGTAGGTGATACCTGGTCAATGCATCTTTGTTGGTTCCCTCATCCTGAACTTCCTCAGGAATACCAGTTTCTAGATTCACTCTGCTCACCAGCTTATCCAATAGCTTTTTCCCAATCTCCACAAGACTTTCAAGGTTTTCCTTGCTAGAAATGTCTGGACTTGATGTATCTCCACTTAAATTTCCTTCCTATTCAAACATACAAATGAACATGCTATTCATACGAAACTATCCTTTATCCTACAAGTCAATGGATCTAAAAAATACATCCATGCATGATAAACAAGTGTTAGTGAAAAGAGTGCCTCAAATTCTACTCTTACTTTAAATCAATACCAAAGCTACATGGATAAACCAAGGCTTGCATCATGTATGATAAACTTAGGCCGTGCTTACACTTTTTTCTAGAAATTGGTATCTCATGTAAAGCGATGGAGTAAAAGATAAGCCATCGTCCTCAATCACTTTAAAAAGGTCAATACAAGATCTATTGGTGTTCGCAATGGTAAAGAAGTGGGATTCAAATTTAATTAGAATAATGGTATTTAAGGCTCTTTCGGAACTCCTTTGGATTGATATGAAGTTTTCTCTTGGGATGTGATTGGTAATAGAAAATGTTTTTTAATCAAAATTTAATATCAATCTTTTGTACTAGTATTTCAGGTTAAAAGGGGGAAAGAGAAGATAAGAACCTAGATTCTGAGATAGTTCTGCTAGTATGAAGCGGATGTGAACATCACAGCTATATTTATGTCCACCATGTCTGCACTTGCATTCGTGAAGACGTCTACAATTAGAATTCTACCATTGTGCTGAATCCAACTGAAACTACCCCATTGAGCAGCCTCTTTTGCATCATAATTTGAATTGCTTAAAGCTTCTTGTCCAGTTCCAAGTGAAAGCACCAAGAATTTCCCACAATCCTAGCAAAACCCAACCGTCTTCACCCTTTCCTCCTCAAACACAAATGTAAACCAAATTTATATATAATCATTATATTGAAAAATATTAAGTACCTGAGGTCTGGTGTTCATGAACTATGGATTCTCCTTAAAAGTTCTCTTTATGAATTTGATTCATTGCTAGCAAGGTCTGCATTACTATTTTGTTATCAGTAAATTTCATTGAGAATGATAGCTTTTATAGTGCAAAGGTGAATCATTTGAGGTTGGCTCGTAATCAAGCATCTCTTAAAACATAGGAATTTAATTTAAATACTTCTCTTAAATGTGACCTAAAATTTAAGAATATGAATTTTTTAATTATTCTCAAGATTTCCAGTATAATTTATCAAATTACGCATTTAATTTGTATTTTAATAGATCTTAGCGTCTCCTCCACTATTGAAGTTTTTATTTCATTATATTTTCTTACAGGATTGTTAGCAGCAATTCCTCCATCTATCAGGTTGAAACTTCGAGACATTTTGGTTAATTCATCATCAGTGGTAAAGTAGTGAGGTGGGAGATAAGTAGGAGCTGCAGATGTACCGATCCATACATCCTTTAGAAATGGATTCTTTAAAGAACTTTCCTTAGCCTACAAAACATAACAATTAGGTGAATTGTAAGCGACTTTTGATGCTGATAGTAAATCATGTTGGGTGATTCCCAACCTCAATCTAAAAAAATGGATACACATCTTTCTATATGGATTGTGGAAGCTTAAGAACTTTAATCATAATAGTAATGCTCTATCAGATAGGTAAATAGTAAATAGATGATCTAAAATGTATAAATTTGTAGGTTCACAAAACACTAAAATATATTATTCGTCTTGATTAATTTACATCAAATTATTTTTGTTAGATATTTTGGATCCTATTATTATATCCGTCTTTAAGAAAGAAAGATATCAATTATACTTCATTCTAAAATCTAAAACATTGGACAAAAACAATTTAAACACAAATAAATTAAGAACGATATTATTCATTATTAGACTGCAAAGAGACCTGCTTAAAATGAAAGATATTACTTATAAGAAATTAAGCTTACCTCAAAGGTAGAGAAAATAGCTGGCTGCTGCAACTTAATATCATAAGTGCGTATCACTATATTGGTCATTGTCTCACTCAGACGTAGGTTTGGAATCATTTCATTAAAGAGCTGACGGAGATATTCCCCTGAGTACTTGGGTTGGCTGAGAAGCCTTTTAGCTGCTTCCAAAAGACCCCAACTACGCAATAGCATATTTGCAACAAATTAATATATTAGAATGAAATACCATAATAATACAATACTTTGTAGGGTACAAAGACTAACTCTGATTGTGGAAAAACATCTCGAAGTTTTTGCAAGTGGAAATCAGTAATTTCTTGGGCAGAAAACATACGACGGTTGTAAGCATTGGGAGAGGTTAACATGGCAGTCATCAGTCCTCCAGTGCTGGTACCACTTACAACATCAAAATAATCTGATAATCTGGCTTCTGCACCATCTAATTCCTTTGAAAAGAAACAAACAATGTAAAGAATGTCATGTGGATCATTCATGTTTATAAGAGATTAGCCGTAAAAAAGATTACTCATTAAAAAAAAAAATTATATAAACAATTACTAGAAAATTAATCCTTAATATCACAACTTTTGTGGAATACTGTTAAACACTATTTTTTATATTTTGTGATGGGTACCTGGAGTTTAGCCTCTAAAAACTGAAGAGCTTGTGCGGGTATAAGTCCTCTAACTCCTCCTCCATCTATGCTTAAGATTGTAGTCATCTTTCCCTGTCGTGGAGAGGCAGGTGCAATAGCCATTGATTGCTTTATCTGTCTGGAAAACAACTGATAACATAGATTGTTAGATTGCACAACTGTAACTATGGATACATTACTCAAAAATAAAGACATGACTGTAAGTGAAAATATTTAATGCAATTTGTCAAGGACAGTTTTCGTTAAAACTAATTAATATGGTACGTTAACGCAAACACACTGACTGTTTAAGCTTTACCCTCTCAACCCTCTGGAACTCCAACCCAATCAATCAGTTGCATTCTACACCATTCCTCCAGTCCACATATAAATAGGAGAAATAAAATTTATGAATAAAAAATGGCACACAGCTGAAGTTGCATCAGCTTGCAATCTAAGGGAAGACGCTTTCTAAGATTTGCATCAACTTGCATTGTAAGGGTAGATGCCTTCTGATATTTGCATCAACTAATTGGAAGAGAATTCTAAATTTTGGTGTTGAAGTAATTGTCAGTTCCTTTGAGCAAGAATGTCAGAGTTTATCAAGCTCCCTTAAAATAGTGCGAAAGATATTAAAACCATATATACAAGCCATAAGCAAGCTTAATAAATTTCTAAACTTATGGGGACATGATCGTATTATGAGTGGATAATACATCTGATGAAGTCTAGTCTATTCGATTTTTAGGTATGAAGAAACTTTGGATGAAAGATATGTTTAATAATATATACTTAGTTCATATATATATATATATAATTAATGGAGAGAGAGATTTATTTTAGATTTGTTATATATTATGTTGATTAAGGATTTTATTTTTTATTTTTTTCTAAATTTCTCATTAATTGTTTATTGTTGGCTTCAATCTAGTTATATTATTTTTTCTGGTTCAAATAATTATTTCTAAAAAAATAAATGGTCTCTAAACTCTACCATATGCCAAATATATCTTGATTCTTAGATTCTTTGTACTAGGTAAGAAGAAAAAATTATATATGACGATCAAATGGACTTTAAATTTAAGATCGAAATTACACAATGACGGTCAAATTTAAGGACGGCCATTTTTTTTCTTCATGAAAGTCAAATTTATGGTGGAGACTTTAGTTGGGGAAGATATGAGACTTGAGAAACTTTCTTTACTAGGGTTTACATGCTTGTCTTACTGTTTTATTAGCTTTCCTCAACCTAATTTCATATCGCCTTCGTTTGATTTCCAAGACTAGGGTGGCCCTGATTGCATTTTTATCTCTGCCCTTTGGACAAATTGAATCTATTTAAATTTTCCTCTACCAATCTATCACTAACAGTGTTTCTAACATTGGGTTTTCAAGTTATTGGTGTCCATAACCTTACTAAGGGATTTTTTTTGTTCTTATTTTAGTAACCCTTTCAAGTGAAGGGTCTCCTCTCTAGGTCAAGTTGTTGGTTCCTTAGGAATATCCTCATGATTGTGTACCCTTCTACTCGTAATTTCAAAGCATCCAAATTGACCTTACTTAAGGTGCCTATATAGATTGAGCTTCAAAGTCTTTTGACTTATCTATGGGCATTGCTTGATGGCATTATCAAACCCATAGGGTTGGTATTTTTTCATGAAGTTTTTAAATTTGAATCTACACACCCTAATAATTTTGTTTATGTTGAGGTTGATTTGAAAAATGACCTGAAAGCGTCTGTTGATATTCAAGAAGGGACATAATGCTTCTCATAGATTATCACCTTCTTCAATTTCCAAAACAAAGATTTTATATGGTAGGTGCCTGACCATAGGGTTCATGACTCTCCTCTTATGGTTCACTCAAGGCCATTCATCGAGTAGGCACCATTTGAAAAACAAAATGTGGTTTAAAAGAATGATGGATGGACTATGATGGATTAAAAAAAAACATTAGTGGGAATAAGAACCCTAAGGCAACCCTTGCCCCCCTCATTTTTAAGCCTTGCCAAGATGAGAGAAATGTAGTTAATTATGTTACCCCCAACATCTAGTTAGTCCTCCACGATCTCATAACGATCTTGCAGCCTCTCTAAGCCAAGTTTATCTAGTTAATTGCTTTCCAATAATTTATTTTCATGTTGGGACCCCTTTTACAAGTGCGCCTACCACACATAGGTCATGCAATCCACTTCATAGCAGTGGCGAATATCCATGGGAAATGAATGGGCCAAATGTTGCTCCACTTCGCTTGGAGATTTTTTTTGCCAAACCATAAATTATTATTGAACAATTATTTTGAGATTCTTGGTTCAAAAGAAGATATAGAAGATGGGTAGGAAGATATATTCATGGATGATTCATCTCAATTAATCTTCTCTCCTAGGATATTTAAGGCCTCACATGTTCCTCTTATAAATTCTATGTGTACACCACCTCTCAACGATTTTATTGAGTATGTATTTCATGAATTTCTCATCTTTGTTAGTGTAGTTCTATGTTTAGCTAGGCTAGTTCTATATTTTCCCATGCCTACTTATGCAAGGGCTTTCCTTTGTACTAATATATCTTATTTTTGAATAACACTTGATTACCTTTACTTGGCAATAAATTGTCTACAGCTTCATTATGTGATGTTTTTCATGTTACAACTTTTGACTTTTGCGTTGGAATTATTTTTCACCATCCTAACATGGTACCAGAGCTTTCAGGTGTTACTCCCATCCACATTGTTGCATTTTGCTTCAGAAATTTACCTTGTCACTGATTCTTCCCTTCTCATCCTCAACCTTTTTTTCCCTCTTACAGATTTGGCACTTTATTGTAGCTTTGAATAAAGTGTGTGGTTTTTATTCTTGGAGGGAAGGTGGAGAGGAAGTGGAGCATTGATTTCCATTGAGGAAAGAGGCATTCCTATTGGAAAAGCATTGGGTTTCAAAGAGACATCATCTCTTCAAGAGTTTTTTAATCTTTGGAAGATTTTTATATTGGATTCTTCTTGATCTGGTTTTGGCATTGGAAATCTTGACATCATCCTTGAATATCTGAGCATTGATTGCGTGGAAGGAGCCTTTATTTGTTTTAGATCTACTTCTCACACCTTGGTATTGGAAGTCTATATATGGCATTTTTTACTTTTGTACCCTAGTCTTAAGACTTTCGTTGGAGGAGAGAATCTAAGGATTAGTATTGGGACCTGTTGAGGTGGACCACTAATTTCAGATTTGAGGCACCTTTTTCTATTTCAGCAAATTATATCTAAGGCATTTGGTGGAGAAGGTCAGCTTTGGCATTTCCTTTTCAGATCTAAGGCATTGGAAAGGAAGATAAGTATTTTACTATGTGAAAGAAGTTGTAGGAGGTAGGAATTTCCATCTACAAAAGTAGCCTAAGCATGGCATTGGAATATGTTAATAGTGGTGTCCCTTCTCTACCTTTAGTTTCCCAAGATCGGAGTGCAGCAATCCTTTCTTTTATTTTTCTATGTTGCATTGAAATTCTTAGCTTGGCATTGGAATTTATCTATTGTGCTAAGGCACCACATTTTATCTTATCTGTATTAGAAGATAGAGGGAGATAATGGTGGGGCATCATAATTTTTTTAAACTGCATTCCACATTAGAAGATAGATCTGATTTGTCCAAATTTGAAATTCCAGACTTGTACCTAAGCATTGGACTATTTAGAGAGAGGCATCATAGGTGCATGTTAGAGGAGGAGAGAAGAATTTAGTGGCATCATTTTCAAAATATGATATAATTGACAACAATAAACCTACTTGCACACATATCAAGGTAACCAAATGAATATTTTTTCACTTTGGTTAAAGTTTCTAATTCTTTATTTTAAATTTGGTTTCAAAGAGTGTTAGACACCTATATTATTTTCGTATTTAGTCATGAAAATTAGTTTGTAATGTATTTGTTAATGTTTTGACCCATTTTATAAGAAATTGTAACATCTATAAATTTTGAAACTTAACTAGTATTTGAGTTCTATTTTCTTCAAAAGTGCATGGTTTTCAATTATCTATCCATTCTTGTCATTAATTTGTAAAAAATCACTACTTTTATAAGTGTCAACTTGGGGGGGTCCTTAATACAATGTTTTGGGGGATTATCTCGGTGTCAATTTTATGCACCTTTTGACATTCTTTCTACTCTTTGGTGATTAATTAGCATGGATTCTACTTTTGGTATTGACCATTGTAATCCTTTAACTACACATAATTACCATACATAGAGACCTAGAATGGAAACAATCATAAACCACAAAGGATTATGGTCCCTAATGAACGAAACATAACCACAGTTCATACATGAATTTAAAAAAATCCAACACCAATGTAAGTTTCAAGAGTGTATGGGTTTGATTGGGGGTTATATTAATGACAAGATTTTATTTCCTTTGGATGGTTGTGATTCTCCATTCAAAATATGGGTTAAGACAAAAGTTTTGTTTGAGAAAAAAAATATCACTTGAGAACCATGCAACTTGAATTGGAGTTAACTTCACTCAATCTTGATGACTTTACCTCTATTTTAGACTACCTCACTAAGTTTTAAAATGTGTTGACATAGTTGAAGGGAGTGAAAGAGATAAAAATTATGAAGAGTGTGTGTAGTTGATTTTGTCTAAGTTGAGTGGCCCATTCTAAATCTTTGTTTCTACCTTTTACTCTAGTATGGATGCCTTAGGTGTTACATTCAAAATGTCAGATCTAGAATTATTTTGTGAGAAACTTACTAGGGAGGAATCCAAATTGTCTCACCTTAAGTATTACACCTCTCAAAACACATTAGTTGCATCACATCCTAAGAACAATGGAAAAACTATGAGTAAGAACACTCCACCTCCATCTCAAAATGCACCTAATCCCAACACTAACACATCTAAACCCAAGTCATCTTTCAAATCCAAGAATAATTCTAACCTATCTTGATCTTATTGTGGGAGGACTGGTCATGAAGATTCTAGTTATTTTAAGATAATGTAAATCTTAGAGGATGTCGTTAGGAAACACAAGACTTCTATCTCTACTCCTTCTCCATCTCATGAGCATGGAAAAAAACTTAATGTTATCGAGAGATAATAGTTAACTATTTTAGACATTTGGGTTCTGAATTCTGGTGCTTCACGTGACTTCTTCCAAGGAGTCTTTTGTATCTCTTGGTCTAAGTTCTACTTCTAACATTGAGGTTGGGTATTCTTACTTCATTTATATTAAGGGGAAGGGTGACATACAGCTAGATGGTGGTTGCATCAATGATGCATTATATGTTTCAAAAATCACTACCAATCTACTTTTAGTTTATCAAATTTATCATTTTAGTCAGGGCAAGACAATGACTTTCACACTATAGGGTGTTAAAAGTTTGAGATTTGTTAGAGCCACATACACTTATTTCATAGGGTGTTGTTGATCATAATTTTTGACTCTATTATTTTAAGTGTTTTAATGATAGTCCTCCTATATGTACGTGTTTAGTTTCTTATGGATATTCTGAGAGTCTACTTTGGCATGAGAGATTTGGGCACTTAAACTATATATATTTGAAGGAATTGAGCACTCACATTATGGTAAAGGGTATTCCTACAATTTCATGTCTTGATGGAGTTTGCCTTGGTTGTGAATTAGGGAGACAACATCATAATCTATTTCCTAAGGCTATGTCCATGAGATCTTCTTCACCACTTAAACTTGTGCACATTGATTTGATGGTCTTTCTTACTCCTTTAAATAGAGCTAAGTATGCACTTACTTTCATTCATAATTTCTAGAGGTGTACTTGGGTTTATTTTCTCAAGTACAAGAGTGATGTCTTTATTCACTTCAACGTCTTTAAGGCTTTGGTCAAGAAATTGTATTCAAATTTCATCAAGAATCTTCATATGGATAATGAGGGGAGTACTTAATTTGAGAGTTCTCTAAATTTTTATTAGCCCATGGTATTTTTCACCAGCATTATATTGCACATACTCTGTAGTATATTGGCATAGCATAAAGGAAGAACCAAACTCTAAAGGAGATGGATAATTGCATAATGCATTCATGGGATTTACCTCTTATCTATTAGTCAGAGGCAATTAATTGTGTGATCTACATTCAGAACCACACACCACATCAAGCACTTGAGCATATGACTCCAAAGGAGGCTTGGTCTGGAACCAAGCCTGATGTTTTATTTTTGAATTCTTTAGTTGCCTTGTTTGGATGTCTATACCAAAGAATAAAAAGAAAGCATTGGATAATATGAACAAACCTTTGAGGTTTTTAGGATAGTACAAGGACATGAGAGCTTATCATCATTTAGATCTTGATACTCATGATTTTTATTTTTGAACTCATGTACATTTTGATGAACAATTCACATCTCATGACTCTTCATCTTCTTCCATGCCTTTTTCTTCTTCTTTCGATGATTCATGTCTTCTCAAGGATTCATTCTTTGATGAGCCAATTCAGGAGATTTTTGAGAAAGTTATAGAGTATGAGTATCCTATTTATATTGATGTTGCCACTATGCCTAGATGGGCTCATATTAGAATTTTTGAGGTAGTACTTTTCATACAGGATCTTCCACCTACTCGACATCATCATAAACATTCTACGAGTAGTGGACTTTTATGTCAAGCATTCTATCAGGATCCACAATAATTTTCATAGCCTCATGGGATATAAGAGAGGGATGATGTGATGACAGATGAGTATTATTCATTGATGAAGAATCACACTTGGGATTTGGTCACTTTTCTTAAAAGAAGAAAGTTGGTTAGGTGCAAGTAGATTTACTGCACCAAGTATGCATCTGATGGGTCTATTGATAAGTATATGCCATGTCTTATTGTAAACGAATTCTTGTAGGTCAAAGTTATTGAATACTATGATAGTTTTTCACCCATTGCTAAGATAGATTATGTTTACCTTGTACTTTATCTTGTTGCATCATAGGGTTGGCCAGTGTATCAAATAGACATTAAGAGTGCTTTCTTGTATGGAGGCTTGCATGAGGAAATCTATATGGAATATTATGATGGTTTGTTCATGATTATTATCTTTTTTGTCAACATAGGAGGTCTCTTTATAGTCTCAAATATCCCCCTTAGGATTAGTATGAGAAGATGGATTCATTTATTCTCTCCACTGGGTTTGTTTGCTGCCACTCCAATTGCACAAACTATATTCAACATATTGGGTATGACATTGTTATACTGGTCATGTATGTTGACCAGTTTCTTATAATAGATAGCTCCTCATCTAAGATTTAGACTATTTAGTAGGCACTTTCAGGATAGTTCAGCATGACAGATATTGGCCTTTTGCATTTCTTCTTTGGTTTATAGATCTCATAGTCAGATACAAGGATTTTTTGAGTTAGTAGAAGTATACCCTTGACATTCTTCAACATTTTGACATGGTTTTTTGTAAGCCAGTAGGCTATTGCACTATTATCTAGAGAGGTTGAGTATAGGGCACTGGTTATAGAGAGTTAGTAGGTTCTTTGGATTCATCAGTTATTGACAGAGTTTGACTTCACATAGGATTCACCCACTAATGTTTGGTGTGATAACCAAATTATAATTCACATATCTCATAAGCCAGTTGAGCATCAATGAATCAAACACATTGAGGTACATATGCAATTCATTTTTTAGCACATTCAAGATGGAGTTCTTATCTTGGAGCACATTTTGACTTAACACCAGGTTGTAGACATCTTCACGAATCCCTTTGTATCATCTCATTTCCTTGAAATTTGTGGCATGCCTAAGGTTTTAGAAGTTGTCATTGGGTAGTGTTCAGGAGGACATCTTCCTCCTTCATTTCATGGATACATATTGTACATGAGTACCTTATTAGGCCTAGCTTTTGGGACTCATGTTGTAGATATGCCACTATATTTTTGGTTATTCTTAGCCCTTAGCTTCACTTGAGGGGGTGATATAGTTTGTATTTCATGTATTTATCATGTTTCTTAGTGTAATAGCTAGTTATTTTGTCATTATGTGATCTCTTAATATGTGAGGATTAATTCATATTAAATTATCCTATCATCTAATCTTTGACATTCTTAATAGTCAATTTGATAACATCTTTTTTGTATGTGTATCTAAATCACTGCTTACTAAAGTTGCAACTTCCCAACGTAGAACACCTTCTTCAATTGGCTTAGTATTATATCATACCCACTTGATATAAAAAATCTACTTCAAACCTTATTGGTGACCACACATATGGAGAAATCCATTCCCCTATATGGAACTATGGGACATGTTCCTTTTTCATCACTGGTCTAAAGGAAGGATGCTCTAGTTTTTTAACTCCATAAGTGGTTCTATTTTGGATGGAGTATTTTTCACTATCCTATTCATAGTGAATTATGGTTAGACTTTATGCTAGCCTTAAACATGGTGATGTCCCCATAGACCTAGGGTGAGTCAAGATCCTTTAGACCTTAGATTTGGGCCTAATAATTTCATGCAACCCATCCATCTTGCATAAAAAAACATCCATTTTTATGAGTTTTCATAGTAGGCTATCAACTATCCCCATAATACTTTATTTTCCCTACTCAGAGGGTAGTTTCTTTAGCATCCACCATAAAATCAGACCAATTTTGGTTAATGATAAACCTCATCTAAGGTCATGATACATCTACAAACAATGCAGCCTTATCGATATCTAAAAATAAAAAAATCCACTATATTCATCACATCAGAGAACCTGCAAACATAATCCCATAATAATTCACCTAATTTTTACTAAATATCTTTTAGATCTTTGATTATTTGACTCATATATTTGTTCATTTTAAAGTATCCTATCATCCGATCCTTGACATTCTGAATACTCAATTTGATAGCATCATTTTTGTACATGAACTCTAGTACTCTACGTTTTAGAGCTCATATGAATTCACACTTATTTGCATCCTCTATAGTTACACTCTTAACCTATCATTTAAATTCCATGTTAGCAAGTATTGATCAAGGTCCGAAGACACATCATATGGGGCCAAGGTGAAAAAGTTCTTGTAGTGAGAGCCATGCTTCCTATATTCATACCTAAAACCACTAACTACTATAGACTAAAATTTTCTGGCATCTTAAATATTTGTGTTATATGAAACCCAACCTCAATAAATTTATTATTATGAAACACTTTCTTAGTGTCTTCACTATATTTACCAAATTTATCTAAGAAATGTCAAACAACATACAATCTTTACCAACTTCTGCACTTCTTCTCTTTGTTGATAAATTAGGAATAGGGGATGTATGACCTTAAAATGAATGATCCTTATCTATGATGTTTTCTTCATTTGAACTTGAACCTACTTTAATCCTAGGACATACCATAACTTGTTTAAAAAATTGTTCCTTCTCTTTTCCAAACAATATTATCCCTTGTAACTACGACCTAAAATTTCCTTCTAGTTTATCTAACTACTCCTCTACTATCATCCTTGATTATCTGAGTGTTGATAGTGTCGAAGGAGCCTTTATTTGTTTTAGATATACTTCTCACACCTTGGCATTATAAGTCTATATATGGCATATTTTACTTTTGTGCCCTAGTCTTCAGACTTGTATTGGAGGAGAGAAGCTAAGGATTAGTGTTGGGATCTGTTGAGATGGAACATTAATTTCATATTTGAGGCACCTTTTTCTATTGCAACAAATTAGATCTGAGGCATTTGGAGGAGAAGGTCAGCTTTGGGATTTCCTTTTCATATCCAAGGCATTGGAAAGGAGGATAAGTCTTTTACTATGTGAAAGAAGTTGTAGGAGGTAGCCATTTCCATCTACAAAAGTAGCCTAAGTGTGGCATTAGGATATGTTAATAATGATGTCCCTTCTTTGCCTTTAGTTTCCCAAGGTCTGAGTGCAGCATTCCTTTCTTTTATTGTTCTGTGTTGCATTGAAATTCTTAGCTTGCCATTAGAATTTATTTGTTGTGCTAAGGCACCACATTTTATCTTACCTTTATTGGAAGATAGAGGGAGATAATGGTGGGGCATCATCACTTTTTCAAACTACATTCCACAAAAGATATATCTGATTTGTCTAAATTTTAAGGTCCAGACTTGTATCGCAGCGTTGGACTATTTAGAGAGAGGCATCGTAGGTGCGTTTTAGAGGAGGAGAGAAGAATATAGTGGCATCTTTTTTCAGATCTGATATAATTGACAACAATAAATCTCCTTTATTTCCTCTCAAAATAGCCAATTACTTCATTTTTTTCTCTTATACATTATATTTTTGCCTCAAGAGAAAACAAATTTCACTTGCACGCATATCAAGGTAACCAGATGAATATTTTTTCACTTTGGTTAAAGTTTCTAATTCTTTGGTTTAAATTTATTCACCTATATTCTTTTCTTATTTATTCATGAAAATAAGTTTGTAATGTATTTGTTAATGTTTTGACCCATTTTACGAGAAATTGTAACATCTATAACTTTTGAACCTTAACTAGTATTTGAGTTCTATTTTCTTCAAAAGTGCATGGTGTTTTATTATCTATCCATTAGTGTCATTAATTTGTAAAAAATCACTACAAAGTGTCAACTTGGGAGGGTCCTTAATACAATATTTTTGGGGATTATCTCGGTGTCGATTTTATGCACCTTTTGCATTCTTTCTACTCTTTAGTGATTAATTAGCATGGATTCTACTTTTGGTATTGACCACTGTGATCATTTAACTACACATAATTAACATACATGGAGACCTGGAATGGAAAAAATCATAAACCATAAAAGATTATGGTCCCTAATGAACAAAACATAACCACTGTTTATACATGAATTTAAAAAAAATCAACACAAATGTAAGTTTCAAGAGTGTATGGGTTTGATTGGGGGTTATATTAATGACAAGATTTTATTTTCTTTGGATGGTTGTGATTTTCCATTCAAAATATGGGTTAAGATAAAAGGTTTGTTTGAGAAAAAAATATCACTTGAGAACCATGCATCTTGAATTGGAGTTAGCTTCACTCAATCTTGATGACTTTACCTCTATTTTAGACTACCTCACTAAGTTTAAAAATTTGTTGACATACTTGAAGGGAGTGGATGAGATAAAAATGATGAAGAGTGTGTGTAGTTTATTTTGTCTAAGTTGAGTGGCCCATTCTAAATCTTTGTTTCTACCTTTTTCTCTAGTATGGATGCCTTAGGTGTTACATTCAAAATGCCATATCTAGAATTATTTTGTGAGAGACTTACTAAGGAGGAATCCAAATTGTCTCACCTTTAGTATTCCACCTCTCAAAACACATTAGTTTCATCACATCTTAATAACAAGAAAAAAAATATGAGTAAGAAGAAGAAAACTCCACCTCCATCTCAAAATGCACCTAATCCCAACACTAACACATCTAAACCGAAGTCATCTTTCAAATCCAAGAATAAGTCTAACCTATCTTGATCATATTGTGGGGGGACTAGTCACCAAGATTCTAGTTGTCTTAAGATAATGTAAGCCGTAGAGGATGTCATTAGGAAACACAAGATTTCTATCTTCACGCCATCTCATGAGCATGGAAAAACACTTAATGTTATCGAGAGATCACAGTTACCTATTTCAGACATTTGGGTTCTAGATTCTAGTACTTCACACCATGTGACTTCTTTTCAAGAGTCTTTTGTATCTCTTGGTCTGATTTCTACTTCTAAAATTGAGGTTGGGTATTTTTCCTTCATTTCTATTAAGGGGAAGGGTGACATACAGCTAGATGGTGGCCGCATCAATGATGCATTATATGTTGCAAACATCAACAACAATCTACTTTTATTTTATCAGATTTATCATTATTGTCAGGGAAAGACAATGAATTTCACACTATAGGGCATTAAAGGTTGAGATTTGTTAGACCTGCATACACTTATTTTAGAGGTTGTTGTTGATCATAATTTTTGACTCTATTGTTTTGAGGGTTTTGATGATAGTCCTCCTATAGGGACATGTTCAGTTTCTTATGTAGATTTTGAGAGTCATTTTTGGCATGAGAGATTTGGACACCTAAACTATATAAATTTTAAGGAATTGAGCACTCATATTATGGTAAAAGGTATTCCTACAATTTCATGTCTTGATGGATTTTGCCTTGGTTGTGCATTAGGGAAATAACATCAGAATCTATTTCCTAAGGCTATGTCCATGAGAGCTTCTTCACCACTTGAACTTGTTCACATTGATTTTATGGTCTTTATTACTCTTATAAATAGAGCTAAGAATGCACTTACTTTCAATCATAATTTCTAGAGGTGTACTTGGGTTTATTTTCTCAAGTACAAGAGTGATGTCTTTTTTCACTTCAACGTCTTTAAGGCTTTGGTCAAGAAATAGTATTCAAATTACATCAAGAATCTTCACATAGATAATGAGGGGAGTACTTCATTTGAGAGTTCTCTGACTTAATATAAGCCCATGGTATTTTTCACCAGCATTCTATTGCACATTCTTTGCAATAGATTGGCTTAGCATTAAGGATGAACCAAACTCTAAAGGAGATGGATAACTTCATAACGCATTCATGTGATTTACCTCTTATCTATTGGTCAGAGGCAATTAATTGTGTGAAATACATTCAGAACCACACACCACATCAAGCACTTGAGCATATGACTCCAAAGGAGGCTTGGTCTGGAACCAAGTCTAATGTTTCATTTTTGAATTCTTTGGGAGCCTTGCTTGGACGTCTATACCAAAGAATAAAAAGAAAGCATTGGATAATAAGAACAAACCTTTGAGTTTTTAGGATATTATGAGGACATGAGATCTTATCATCTTTTAGATCCTGATACTCATGATTTTTATTTTTGAACACATGTACATTTTGATGAACACTTCACATCTCATGACTCTTCATCTTCTTCCATTCCTTTTTCTTCTTCTTTCGATGATTCACCTCCTCTCAAGGATTCATTCTTTGATGAGCCAATTCAAGAGATTTTTTAGAAAGTTATAGAGTATGAGTATCATATTTACACTGATGTTGCCACTATGCCTAGATGGGCTCGTATTATAATTTTCAAGGTATTACTTTTCATACAGGATATTCTACCTACTCGACATCATCATAAACATTCTACGAGTCATGGACTTTTATATCAAGCATTCTATTAGGATCCATAGTAATTTTCATAGCCTCATGGAATATAAGAGTGGGATGATGCGACAACAAATGAGTATTATTCATTAATGAAGAATCACACTTGGGATTTAGTCACTCTTCTTAAAAGAAGAAATTTCGTTAGGTGTAAGTAGATTTCCTACACCAAGTATGCATTTGATGGGTCCATTGATAAGTAAAAGCCATGTCTTATTGTAAAAGAATTCTTATAGCTCAAAGTTATTGAATACTCTAATACATTTTCACCCATTTCTAAGATCGATTATGTTTACCTTCTCCTTTATCTTATTGCATCATAGGGTTGGCCAGTGTATCAGATAGACATTAAGAGTGATTTCTTGCATGGAGACTTGCATGAGAAAATCTATATGGAATATTCTAATGGTTTGTTCATGATTCTTATCTTGTTTGTCAACATATGAGGTCTCTTTATAGTCTCAAATATCCCCCTTAGGATTGGTATGAGAAGATGGATTCATTTATTCTCTCCAACTGGGTTTGTTTGTTGCCAATCTAATCACAGAGACTATATTTAACGTATTGGGGATGACATTGTTATACCGGTCTTGTATGTTGATCATTTGCTTATCAAAAATAGCTCCTCATCTGAGACTTAGACTATTTAGTAGCCACTTTCAGGATAGTTCGACATGACAGATATTGGCCTTTTGTATTTCTTTGGTTTATAGATCTCATAGTCATATGCAAGGATTTTTTAAGTCAATAGAAGTATACCCTTGACATTCTTTAGCATTTTGACATGGCTGATTCCAAACTAGTAGGCTATTGCACTATCATCTAGAGAGGTTGAGTACAGGGCACCAGTTATAGAGAGTTAGTAGGTTCTTTGGATTCATCAATTATTGATAGAGTTTGACTTCACATAGGATTCACCCAATGAATTTTGGTGTGACAACTAGATTATAATTCCTACATCTCATAACCCAATTGAGCATCAATGGATCAAACACATTGAGGTACATATTCACTTCATTTTTTAGCAAATTCAAGAAGGATTTCTTATCTTAGAGCACATTTAGACTCAGCACCAGGTTGTACACATCTTCATGAAGCCCTTTGTATCATCTTGTTTCCTTGAATTTTGTGGCATGCTTAGGGTTTTAGAAGTTTTCATTGGGTAGTGTTCACGAGGACATCTTCCTCCTTCATTTCATGGATACATATTGTACATGAGTACCTTATCAGGCCTAGTTTTTGGGACTCATATTGTAGATATGCAACTATTTTTATTGTTATTCTTAGCCCTTAGCTTCACTTGAGGGGGTTGCTATAGTTTGTATTTCATGTATTTATCATGTTTCTTAGTGTAATAACTAGTTATTTTATCATTTTATGATATTTTACTATGTGAGGATTTATCCCACATTAGTTAGTTAGGCTATTTCTATGTTTTACATTGCCTACTTATGAAAGGGCTTTCCTTTTTACTAGTATATCTTATTTTTAAATAACACTTGATTAGATTTGCTTTGTAATCAATTGTCTATAGCTTCATTGTGTGATGTTTTTTGTCTTATCACTTATGAATCTTAGGTCAGAATGCTTGTTCACCATTCTTAACATGGTTCAGTATTTTATATTTTATCTATTTACAAAAATTAAGATTTTAATATTTGTTTGGAAATCCATTCTAAGTAGCATATCACCTAATGCATCTTAGTTTTATAATTCACATTAAGATGGTTGTGGCAACAAGAGTATTTTAGTTTCACCAAAATCTCCACCCTTAATAATTACCTTGAAGAAGATCCATCACATTGAATATTTTGGATATTACTTGAAATTGATGTTCATTCCTTGGGATTCTCAATGTTTACACCCCTAGTGATGGCCCTAAAAAAACAAAATTATGGAGATGGCTTGATGATAATATACCCCTTTCCATAGAGCTAAATTTTGGTAACTTTAATATGATAGAGAGTCCTGATGACAAAATTAGTGTGCTCTTGATGAGATGGTGCATTGAGGAACTTGAATCATGGTATCATTTTAAACATCGACAAGGTTAGGTGGACCCACTATTTTATTGACATTCATTAACTAATAAACAATTATTCACTTGGTCCAATTTCCATACCGTAACTAATCAAATCCTCAAATTATTGGACCGTATGATGCTTTCCAAACATCACATGTTCTCCCTTTGTGTTTTCAATGGGCTACCTATAATTATCCATCTAAAAATTATCATATCTTAACTTTTTCCTATCACCTATATATACGAGTGGAGTGGAATCCATATTAAGTTCCCCTATAATTAGTTTATTCATTAACACATCCCTTCTCAACCATGAGGAACTATCACACTCATCTCCATAGTGTGGAATTTGTCTTTGCATCCATCATATGTTACTAATTGGATTGAGTTATGGAATGATGCAATTAGATACACCACCACCTTCCTTTGGCACTATGGAAATAAAATTGTATAGGTTCATAGGTGGTTTGATGGTAATATCTTTAAGGAATACCAGAGAATTTCTTCCATCCTTGAACAAAACCCTTTCAACTTGTAGCTTCAGGGCATGGTTACTTATCTCAATAACAAGACTAAACTAGTAGGTATCCATGAAATAAGAGTGACACAAATTTTGGCCTATTTGCATTGGATTAAGATTCAAAGATGGGCCTCTTTTTTTCAAGTCTCTCATTGCCAAACATGTGACATCAAGTTTACTCTTAATCATCTCACTAGTCAACTAAAAAATTCCTTAGCTATATTGCATCACTATAAATTTATGTTGTAATCTTAAGAAGGTTCAATGGAGATAACACATGCAGTAAAATAAAATTTTGATGCAATGCCTACAAGTTAATATTTTTAACTTGAAAAAAATGTAATTCCCCTCTCTTTTATGATGGTATTTTTGATGCAGTAAAATACATGGCCAATGAAAAAGCACCAAGGATTGATGACATTCCTTGCAAACTACATAAATCTACTTTGAAATTTGTGGGGCGTAACTTATTGCAGGTTCACAAAGAAGACCTAAGAAATAAGTCATTACAAAATATAACCAAAAAAATTAATATTAAATTCATCCCTAATTTTAGTGACCTATAAATTATTACTTGTTAATGATTGATTAACCTTTTTAATGTATCCAATGAAATTTTTGGCAAAGCCTTAGTGAATTACCTCTGCCATACCCTCCATGAAATTGTCAAACTATAGCAAACAAGATACATAATATATATATATATATAATTTTAGTTTGGCATCTCTCACTAAAGGACCATCTTTCTAAAGCTTGACTTTGATAAATCTTATGATCAGAGAGAGTCGCCGTTTAATATGACAATTTTTAAGGTTCTAGGTTTTTGTCAATTTTTTGTCTAGTTGCCATCACCATTATTAATGTGTCTATGTATATGGTAACATCATTGGATAAGTGTATTTACCCCTCATTTTATTGACTAGTAGTGTCATTACCACCTTGTCAAGTTGTCCAAAATTTTAAATCTTTATCAATCACTTACCATTCGACCCTCGTAGCTGATGTTGCATGACTAGGGATCTTGATTGTACAATAATTGTTGCATCTAGGTTGAAAAAATATATATATAATCCATCCATAAAATGAAAGGGGTTGAGGTCTTTGTACCTTGCTTGTCTCAATATTAAGCCTATTCCCATATCCTACTTATATTTTTTATTCAACAATATGAGGAGCTCTGATTGACTCATTCTTACTATGTTTAGGTTAATATCTCAATCTCATATCACAAAAGGATCTTGTATTCTAAGGGGTTTGAAATGCATCATGATATGTCTACCCTATGTTTATATATCTTTGCTTCACTCCACTCGTCTAACACTTCACATTGAATTGCGTTGAGCTATTTTTCACATCATTGTTCTCTTGGTTTAAATTCCATTAGTTATTGTGATGTGTTATTTGTGCTTCAATGGATATATTCAATTTTTTTGTTGATGACATTATTTGATGTGATGCACCACTTGTCTTCTTCTAAAACTTTCCTTTATTGAACATTATTTGAGTCTAACACCCCAATCAGCTTTTGGAATGGTGTAATCTTTGTAGTGCTTTGTTGTTAACCAATTTGTGAGTGATTGTTTGTTAAATATTATCCATACACATTTTGGCAATGCTTCATTCTAAGACTTAATTGATTGACCCTTGTTGATGTTGGTATTTCATTTCTTTTTTTTTCCTTTCATATTCTGTGGCATTTAACTTTTTATACTATTTCTAATTTCTTATGATAAATAAATCACACTACACATAGCTACACTAAAAACCTAGAAAAAGACAAGAAAATCATATATGAAACACAAACCCTAACTACCTAATGTTACTCTAAACCCTCTCAATTTTTCAACATGAGATTAATAGAGCTCATTGGAGATAAGGCTAAAGCCTACAACCATTTACATGTCTTGTGAGGATGAATCCTCAAAGGTCCCTTATCACTAGTTTTCTTTGTTACAATAATTCATAGATGACTTTGGTCCTTTCCACCAAATGCATAATTCACGAGGATTCGCATGAAATTTGTTATCATATAATAATACCATCTTCTTTGAATAGTTTTATTTAGATCACATATTGTAATCATGCCATGACTTTTGACTCTACTTTTTTATTTACTACTCCCAACTTGCTCTTTGCTTGATTTCCTCCATTGGAGTTATATATAGCAACCTTACCTAAAGTGAATCTTGATATTCAAGTCGCATTATAAATGTGATTCACAGACTACACACTATATATTCCATAGGTATAATTGTTTTTATTCCATAGACCAACTGTAAATGGTTGAACATTATTTCACATTTATAATTACTATTGTATGCCCATAGGATACCAAGAATTTGATTTTCCTAGTTGTCTCTTTACACATTGTATATTTTGGTAAGCATATTCTCTACGAAGTTTTTAGACGCCTCTTCTTTCCCATTAGCTTGAGGATGATAGGTTGTGTGCTTATGGTGCACTATCATAAATTATTTTGTCAAATTATTGACCATTCTATTGAGGAAGTGTGTTCCTATATCACTAACCAAATTCACATGACATCCAGTGTCCTATTATGATGTTTTTGTAGAATAATTTAGTACATGTTTCTAGTGCTACATCTTGGTCTTGCAATAGCTTCTACTAATTTTTTGAAGTAATTCATTGTATTTATTATATATCTAGCATAATTGTGTTTTCTTGGTAAATTAATAGGTCCTAAAAAATCCATTCCCCATTGCTCAAATGGTTTTACTACTAGCATTGGGTTCAAAGGAATTTCATCCCTTTGATTTAGACTTCCTATTATTTAACAAACACCGCATTGCTTTGTGATTTCATGTGCATCCTAGAACAAATTAGGCTATCATATACCACTTTATTAATATCTTCCTCAATTGATTTTCCTATGAAGTGTCCTCTTATGTCTCCTTGATATGCTTCTTCCAACAATTATGGTTGCTCATGATCTAGGACTAATATACACAACACATCGTCTTTACCCATCTTGTTTAAAATCCCATTGATAATGCTAAATGGTATAGCTCATGTGACTAACTACTTTTTATCTTTCTCAACATAATGTGTAGGAAAAACTCCTTGTTTTAGGAAATTGGCTATATCCTCCATATTATTTAGAATTACATAGACTCTGAATAAGTGTGCATCTGATGACTCATCCTGAAATTATTCTAAATCCTTTCCATTATTTATTTAGTTAAGATGATATGATCCCACATTATATCTCACTGGTTTCACATTGATCTTAAACTCAAATTATTTGAAAAACATTTACCAACTAGAGATCCTACCACCTAGCATGGGCTTATTTACTTGATATCTCAGAGCTTGGTGATCTATAAATTATTTAAATGGTGTCACTAAGATGTAATGCCTAAATTTTTGTAGTTAAAACATCATAGCTAAGACTTGTTGCTCTGTTGTAGTGTAATTATTCTTTGATACTGACAAATTTTGGCTTGAAAAGTGAATAAGGTGATCCAAACCTCTTATCCTAGCTAAGCCCATAAAAATTCTACTATAATTCTTAAAGTTTCTCTATGCACATGAAATATCTAGTTCCAATTTTAGAACACCAATATTGGGGTTTCTAATAACCTCTATTTCAAATCAAAATTATATTCATAACACTCAACAATTTATTCAAACGTTTTATATTTTAAAAATAATATCTCCTCTAGGGTGGATATGGTTGCTTACACTTTGATAAACTTGTGATAATATCATGTATGTCCTAATAATGATCTCACTTTAGAAGAGCTTGTAGGATGTGGCATACTCATAATTACTATGATTTTATTTTCATCAATCAAAATACCATCGTTGAATATTAGTGACCCAACAGAATACCAAACAGTGTAAAGAACAAACATTTTTTTTAAATTCAATGTGACACACAAAGCTCAGAAACATTATAACATGAATCAAAGCTTAGATAAGTGTTCTATAAATAAAAATAATACTACCTTTTCATCACGATAGAAATCCAAAATCATGGATAAAATATTTGAATGTAGTGACCACAACTCTAGAGAAAGCAACATCAACATTCTTTAGACTAAAGGGCATTACCTTGTATGCAAAGTAGACACATTATATTGTAAAGGTGATTTTTTCCTCATCTTTACCAATAATAGATTGATGGTAACCACTAAATCCATTTACAAATTATTAAACATTGTACCCTATGATCCACTATAAAACTTCATGTGTGAATGGAATTGGAAATGGGTCATTAACACAAGAAGTTTTCAATGCCATGTAATCCTCAAAAAATCTGATCTCCCTTGACATTTTGGGTTGTACAACCATTAGACTTACCTAGTATACATTAACTAATGGATTAATAATCCATAATTCCTGCATTTAATCAATTTCACACTGAATGATCTAAACCCTTGACTTTTTTAAACATTTATTGGGAACAAATATTGATAATATCACATCAATAATAGACCTTTCGACACCCAAAGTCATAAGCTTTCACTTAGACTCGGTACCAATGTTAACTATTTATTTATTTCATGGCTCTTGATATATATTTTTTTCCCCACTTTGCATAGATTCTCATAGTGTCTTATGCCCTTATTTTTCTTGAATGTTTAAATTGTGCAACTATGCATTTTCAGTTTCTATCACAGTTTTATCTTTCAATTCCTTTACCTCTCATTCAAGTTCAAAGAAACCATTTAAATATAAACTTCATCATTTTCACAAGATTTTTATCTATTCTCTGTTGTCCATGATCCTATTAAATGATTTCATAGAGAAATACTCTTTTTGTTTATTAATCTTGTAATTATTTAGAGTTGTGTTCAAATATATAGTTGTTTATTCCTATGAAGAGTAGTGTTGAGTGTTACTTAGATACTCTGCTCACCCATGACATGAAAATATCTTCAGTTTCTAAAAATCTTGATACACCATGGGATTCTCATCTTTTAAGGACAAATGTTTGAATAAAATCCTACTAGATTTGCATCCAAGTCATATTTTCCCACTTGCATTCTTGGTGCATATATCATGTTATTGGAAGAGGTGCTAGTGTATACCTAAATACATGTAGATAGTATTTAGGCTCCACACCTTGAAAAGACCATACAACAGCACATCTAGGAATATGCATTTTAGGGCATTAGATTTCTATGGAAAATGGCCACTGACTTATGATAGCAGGTGCTACTTTAAATTAAGCTTTCAACAATTCACAAGTATCATCCTAATGCTACTGATTTGACCTATGTACTTCTCACTATTTCACAATAATGCCTTTCATTATATTATTCATTGCACTGACTCATTGATATATATTTAGAACATGTTATTCTAATCTATAAAGAAATTAGCCCAAGTGCTCAATTAAAAAGTATTGAGGTAATTTTCCCTCTATATTGAAAAACATTCACAGGGGTCACACCTCATTGTCTCCTCTTACCTAATTCATCGTATGAGTATCTAAATCAATGCTTACCAAAGATGCAACTTCCCAATGTAGAATACCTTTTTCAATTGGCTTTGTATTCTATTGCACCTACTTGATATAACAAATCTACTTCAAATCTTATTGGGTACCCCACATATGGAGACCTACATTCCCCTATATGGAACTATGGGACATACTCCTATTTTGTAACTGGTCTAAAGGCAAGATTCTCTATTTTTTGTAACTACATAATTGGTTCTATTTTAGATGGAATAATTTTCACTAGCTTGTTTGTAGTGCATTATTCTTAGACTTTGTGCCAGCCTTAAATTAGGTGATGTCCCCATAGACATAGGGTGATTCAAGATCCTTTAGACCTTATATTTTCACCAATTAATTTCATGCATCCCATCCATCTTGCATAAAACACATCTATCTTTATATTAGTTTTCACAATAGGCTATGGACTATCCCCATAATACTTTATTTCCTCTACTCAAAGGGTAGTTTCTTCAGCATCCACCATATAAGCGTACCACTTTTGGGTAGCGATAAACCTAATCTAAAGTCACGACCCTTATACAAACTATGCAGCCTTATTGGTATCTAGAAATAGAAAATTCACTATATTCATTGCATCAGAGAATGTGTAATCATAATCCCAAATTGATTCACTTGATTTTTATTTAATCTCTTTTAGATCTTTGATTGTTTGACTTATACATTTATTCATATTAAATTATCCTATCATCTAATCTTTGACATTCTTAATACTCAATTTCATAACATATTTTTTGTATGTGTATCTAAATCACTGCTTACTAAACATGCAGCTTCCTAACATAGAACACCTTCTTTAATTGGCTTAGTATTTTATCACGCCCACTTGATATAAAAAATATACTTCAAAAATTGTTAGTGACCACACGTATGGAGACCTCCATTCACCTATATGGAACTATGGGACATGTTCCTTTTTCATCACTAGTCTAAAGGAAGGATGCTCTAGTTTTTATAATTTAACTTTCATGTTAGCAGGTATTCATTGAGGTCAGAAGACACATCATATGGGTCCAGGGTGAAAAATTTCCTGTAGTGAGAGCCATGCTTCCTATGCTCATACCTAAAACCACCGACTACTACGGACTAAAATTTTCTGGCATCTTAAATCTTTGTGTGATATGAAACCAAACCTCAATCAATTTATTCTTATAAAACACTTTCTTAGTGTCTTCATCATGTTTACCAAATTTATCTGTAAAATGTCATACAACATATGATCTTTACGAACTTCTGCACTTCTTCTTCTTCGCTTTGTTGATAAATTAGGAACATGGGATATATGACCTTAAAATCAATGATCCTTATCTATGATGTTTTCATCATTTGAACTTGAACCTACTTTAATCCTAGGACTTACCATAACTTGTTTAAAATATTGTTCCTTCTCTTTTCCAAACAATATTCTACCTTATAACTATGACCTAAAATTTCCTTCTAGTTTATCTAACTACTCATCTAATATATTCCACTTTTATCTCTCATCACTCTCCTCTATATACTTTGAATTCATTTTCAAATCTCTATCGATCTTTGTGCCCTTGTATGCACCTTCTCTTCTCTCGGGCCCTCTCATTTATGTAATCTCCATAATCTCTAGCTCCTCTTTAAACTCTCATTCCATCTTTATCTTCTAAACTCTCTTCTCTACTCCTACTCATATCTATATAAGGATTGGTCTACTTATTCCATCTCCTATGTTGTCACAAGTTTCCCTCTGGCCCCAGAATAGTGAAAAATATTCCATCCAAACTAGAACCTTATCAGATACTAGAACCTGCAATCATAATCCGATACTGATTCCCCTGATTTTAACCAAATATCTTTTAGATCTTTGATTGTTTGACTCATACATTTATTCATTTTAAATTATCCTATCATCTAATCCTTGACATTTTGATTTACTCAATTTGATAGCATCTTTTTTCTAAATGAACTCTAGTGCTCTACCATTTAGAGATCATATGAATTCACACTTCTTTGCATCCTTTGTACTTACACCCTTACCCTGTCATTTAACTCGCATGTTAACAGGTACTGATCAAGGTTAGAGACACATCATATAAGGCCAGGGTGAAAAAGTTCCTACAGTCAGATCCAAGCTTCCTATGCTCATACCTAAATCGACTGACTATTATGGACTAAATTTTTTTGGCATCTTAAAACTTGATGTGATATGAAAACCAACCTCAATCAATTTATTCTTATAAAACACTTTCTTAGAGTCTTCACTATGTTTACCAAATTTATCTGTAAAATGTCAAACAACATATGCTCTTTACCAATTTATGCACTTTTCCTTCTTCTCTCTATTGATAAATTAGGAATAGGGGATGTATGACCTTAAAATGAATGATCCTTATCTATGATGTTTTCTTCATTTAAACTTTAACCTACTTTAATCATAGGACTTAACATAATTTCTATAAAAAAATTGTTCCTTCTCTTTTCCAAATAATATTCTCCCGTGTAACTTTGACCTAAAATTTCCTTCTAGTTTATCTAACTACTCCTCTCCTATCTTTCCCTTTTATCTCTCATCACTCTCTTTTGTATCCTTTGAATTCATTTTCAAATCTCTATCCATCTTTGTGCTCTCGTCTGTACCTTCTCTTCTCTTGGGCCCTCCAATTTACCTAATCTCCATAAACTCTAGCTCCTCTTTGAACTCTCATTCCTTCAATATCTTATAAACTCTCTACTCTACTCTTACTCATAGCTATATAAGGATTGGTCTACTTGTTCCATCTCCTATGTTTTCACAAGTTTCCCTCTAGCCCCAGAATTCTCTTCTCATTTTGTTTCTCTATGTCCCTTATATTTTGGGTAAAGTTCAAGCCTTTCCTCTCAATTCTTCATCATCACACACATCCCCATAACGTCTCAAGTGATTACTCCATGTTATCCAGGATAGGCACCATGGCCTTTTCTACAACCAATATTTTGAGTATCGTAGATAGTTGTTGCATAAATTTATCTTTGATGCCTCTTACGAATAAATATTACATAGTCTAAAACACAATAAATCTTTGCATGAAAACTCGGTAATGTATCTATCAATTATGGTTTTCATCTAATGGTCTATCACATGCATCCACTCGGTATCTAATCTTTACAATCATTTACCATCTCTTCAGTCAAATAAAATCACTATGTTTCTCCCATAATTGTGATTTTCTATTTCTATTTTATATAGTGGATACCGATAAGGCTGCATAGAATAGTGAAAAGAAATCTATTTTAGTACAATATATTTTTATAATAATTGATAACCTACTATCACATCCTAAAACTTACATGTGAACATGCATAAAATAAACTATTCTAAATCTATCTAAAAATAGATAAAAATAAAACTACTAACTTCAAAACAAACTAATCTAATCCATAACTTTTAGATGGCTTTATTTTTTTTCTCTAAAACTAAAATAAAAAGCTACAAGTTCGATCAACAACATTTATCCAAGACTAAGTTATCAGCTTCACACTCGAACAAAAGAATATAACACTCAAAATGACAAGTTATAATATAAATCTGATCAAGGAAAAGATTCACAAGTTGATGATAGTCATATTGAAAAAGAAGAATAGGACCCCAAGCAAAGAATACTATAGTCTGTGATTATGAATTGTTCAGTGACAATTGCCGGTCATGTATAAGCTAAAAAACTTGTTCCGTTTATAGAAAATGGTACAGAATGATCCTTATAAAATAATACTTTAAATGTTTTTTAATTGAAAACCAAACTAATCCATCCATTCATGCTCAAAAAGGAACATCTATCATGTGCTTATGAAGACAATCGTAGATTCCTCTCTTCCGACAGAAATTTGGCAAATCTATCAATCAGAATAAAATGAGCCAAATGTTGTTGGCATCCACCATAACATAATTAGATTCTATAAGTTTAATAAAATCATAAAAATAAATGGACATCTAGAATAATATTGTAGGTGATACCTGGTCAATGCATCTTTGTTGGTTCCCTCATCCTGAACTTCCTCAGGAATACCAATTTCTAGATTCACTCTCCTCACCGGCTTATCCAATAGCTTTTTCCCAATCTCCACAAGACTTTCAAGGTTTTCCTTGCTAGAAATATCTGGACTTGCTGTATCTCCACTTCAATTTGCTTCCTATTCAAACAAACAAACGAACATGCTATTCATATGAAACTATCCTTTATCCTACAAGTCAATGGATCTGAAAAATACATCCATGCATGATAAACAAGTGTTAGTGAAAAGAGTACCTCAACTTCTACTCTTACTTTAAATCAATACCAAAGCTACATGGATAAACCAAGGCCTGCATCATGTATGAAAAACTTAGGCCGTGCTTACACTTTTTTCGAGAAATTGGTATCTCATGTGAAGCCATGGAGTAAAAGATAAGCCATCGTCCTCAATCACTTCAAAAAGGTCAATACAAGATCTATTTCTGTTCGCAATGGTAAAGAAGTGGGATTAAAATTTAATTAAAATTATGGTTATTTAAGGCTCTTTCGGAACTCCTTTGGATTGATATGAATTTTTCTCTTGGGATGTGATTGGTAATAGAAAATGTTTTTTAATCAAAATTTAATATCAATCTTTTGTACCAGTATTTCAGGTTAAAAGGGAGAAAGAGAAGATAAGAACCTGGATTCTGAGATAGTTCTGCTTGTATTAAGCGGATGTCAACATCACAGCTATATATATGTCCACCATGTCTGCACTTGCATTCATGAAGACGTCTACAATTGGAACTCTACCATTGTGCTGAATCCAATTGAAACTACCCCATTGAGCAGCCTCTTTTGCATCATAACTTGAATTGCTTAAAGCTTCTTGTCCAGTTCGAAGTGAAAGCACCAGGAATTTCCCACAATCCTAGCAAAACCCAACACTCTTCACCCTTTCCTCCTCAAACACAAATGTAAATCAAATTTATATATAATCATTATATTGAAAAATATTAATTACCTGAGGTCTGGTGTTCATGAAATCTGGATTCTCCTTGAAGTTCTCTTTATGAATTTGATTCATTGCTAGCAAGGTCTGCATTACTAATTTGTTATCAGCAAATTTCATTGAGAATGATAGATTTTATGGTGCAAAGATGCATCATATGAGGTTGGCTCGTAATCAAGCATCTCTTAAAACATAGGAATTTAGTTTAAATACTTCTCTTAAATGTGATATAAAATTTAAGAATATGAATTTTTTAATTATTCTCGAGATTTCTAGTATAATTTATCAAATTACACATTTAATTTGTATTTGAATAGAACTTAGCGTATCCTCCACTAATGAAGTTTTTATTTCATTATATTTTCTTACAGGATTGTTAGCAGCAATTCCTCCATCTATCAGGTTGAAACTTCGAGACATTTTGGTTGATTCATCATCGGTGGTAAAGTAGTGAGGTGGGAGATAAGTAGGAGCTGCAGATCTACCGATGCATACATCCTTTAGAAATGGATTCTTTAAAGAACTTTCCTTCGCCTGCAAAACATAACAATTAGGTGAATTGTAAGAGACTTTTGATGCTGATAGCAAATCATGTTGGGTGATTCCCAACCTCAATCTAAAAAAAAATGGATACACATCTTTCTATATGGATTGTGGGAGCTTAAGAACTTTAATCATAATAGTAATGCTCTATCAGATAGGTAAATAGTAAATAGATGATGTAAAATGTATAAATTTGTAGGTTTACAAAACACTAAAATATATTATTCGTCTTGATTAATTTACATCAAATTGTTGTTGCTAGATATTTTGGATCCTATTATTATATCCGTCTTTAAGAAATGAAAGATATCAATTATACTTCATTCTAAAATCTAAAACATTGGACAAAAACAATTTAAACACAAATAAATTAAGAAGGATATCATTCATTATTAGACTGCAAAGAAACCAGCTTAAAATGAAAGATATTACTTATAAGAAATTAAGCTTACCTCAAAGGTAGAGAAAATAGCTGGCTGCTGCAACTTAATATCATAAGTGGGTATCACTATATTGGTCGTTGTCTCACTCAGACGTAGATTTGGAATCATTTCATTAAAGAGCTGACGGAGATATTCCCGAGTACTTGGGTTGGCTGAGGAGCCTTTTAGATGCTTCCAAAAGACCCCAACTACGCAATAGCATATTTGCAACAAATTAATATATTAGAATGAAATACCATAATAATAATATACTTTGTAGGGTACAAAGACTAACTCTGATTGTGGAAAAATATCTGGAAGTTTTTGTAAGTAGAAATTAGTAATTTCTTGGGCAGAAAACATAGGACGGTTGTAAGCATTGGGAGAGGTTAACATGGCAGTCATCAGTCCTCCAGTGCTGGTACCACTTATTACATCAAAATAATCTGATAATCTGGCTTCTGCACCATCTAATTCCTTTGAAAAGAAACAAACAATGTAACGAATGTCATGTGGATCATTCATGTTTATAAGAGATTGGCCGTAAAAAAGATTACTCATAAAAAAATTAATTATATAAACAATTACTAGAAAATTAATCCTTAACATCACAACTTTTGTGGAATATTGTTAAACACTATTTTGTATATTTTGTGATGGGTACCTGGAGTTTAGCCTCTAAAAACTGAAGAGCTTGTGCGGGTATAAGTCCTCTAACTCCTCCTAAATCTATGCTTAAGATTATAGTCATCTTTCCCTGTCGTGGAGAGGCAGGTGCAATAGCCATTGGTTGCTTTATCTATCTGGAAAACAACTGATAACATAGATTGTTAGATTGCACAACTGTAACTATGGATACATTACTCAAAAATAAAGACATGACTGTATGTGAAAACAATTAATGCAATTTGTCAAGGACAGTTTTCATTAAAACTAATTAATATGGTACGTTAACGCAAACACACTGACTGTTTAAGCTTTACCCTCTCAACCCTCTGGAACTCAAACCCAATCAATCAGTTGCATTCTACACCATTCCACCAGTCCACATATAAATAGGAGAAATAAAATTTAGGAATAAAAAATGGCACACAGCTGATGTTGCATCAGCTTGAAATCTAAGGGAAGACGCTTTCTAAGATTTACATCAACTTGCATCGTAAGGGTAGATGCCTTCTGATATTTGCATCAACTAATTGGAAGAGAATTCTAAATTTTGGTGTTGAAGTAATTGTCAGTTCCTTTGAGCAAGAATGTCAGAGTTTATCAAGCTCCCTTAAAATATTGCGAAAGATATTAAAACCATATATACAAGCCATAAGCAAGCTTAATAAAATTCTAAACTTATGGGGACATGATCGTATTATGAGTGGATAATACATCCGATGAAGTCTTGTCTATTCGATTTTTAGGTATGAAGAAACTTTGGATGAAAGATATATTTAATAATATATACTTAGTTATTTTTTATATATATAATGGAGAGAGAGATTTATTTTAGATTTGTTATATATTATGTTGATTAAGGATTTTTTTTTTTTTTTTTTTTTTTTTTTTTTTTTTTTTTTTTTTTCTAAATTTCTCATTAATTGTTTATGGTTGACTTCAATCTAGTTATATTATTTTTTCTGGTTCAAATAATTATTTCTAAAAAAATAAATGGTCTCTAAACTCTACCATATGCCAAATATATCATGATTCTTAGATTCTTTGTACTAGGTAAGAAGAAAAAATTATATATGATGGTCAAATGGACTTCAACTTTAAGATCGAAATTACACAATGACAGTCAAATTTAAGGACTGCCATCTTTTTTCTTAATGAAAGTCAAATTCATGGTGGAGACTTTAGTTGGGGAAGATATGAAACTTGAAAAACTTTCTTTACTAGGGTTTACATGCTTGTCTTACTTTTATATTAGCTTTCCATGACCTAATTTCATATCACCTTCATTTGATTTCCAAGACTAGGCTCGCCTTTATTGCATTTTATCTCTACCTTTCGGACGGGTTGAATCTATTTAAATTTTCCTCTACCAATCTATCATTAACAGTGTTTCTAGCATTGGGTTTTCAAGTTATTGGTATCCATAACCTTACTAAGGGAATTTTTTTGTTCTTATTTTAGTAACCCTTTCAAGTGAAGGGTCTCCTCTCTAGGTCGAGTTGTTGGTTCCTTAGGAATATCCTCATGATTGGTACCCTTTGACTCATAATTTCAAAGCATCCAAATAGAACTTCCTTAAGGTGCCTATCTAGATTGAGCTTCAAAGTCTGTTGACTTATCTATGGGCATTGCTTGATGACATTATCAAACCCATAGGGTTGGTATTTTTTCATGAAGTTTTTAAATTTGAATCTACACACCCTAATAAGTGTGTTTATGTCGAGGTTTATTTGAAAAATGACCTGAAAGCGTCTATTGATATTCAATAAGGGACATAATGCTTCTCGTAGAATATCACCTTTTTCAATATCCAAAACATACATTTTATATGGTAGGTGCCTCACCATAGGGTTCATGACTCTCCTCTTATGGTTCACTCAAGGCCATTTACAGATTAGGCACCATTTGAAAAACAAAATGTGGTTTAAAAGATTGATGGATGTACTATGATGGATAACAATAAAACATCAGTGGGAATAAGATCCCTAAGGCAACCCCTGCCCCCCTCATTTTTAAGCCTCACCAAGATGAGAGAAATGTAGTTAATTATATTACCCCCAAAATCTAGTGAGTCCTCCACAATCTCATAATGATCTTGCATCCTCTCTAAGCCAAGTTCATCCAGTTAATTACTTTCCAATAATTTGTTTTCATTTTGGGACCCCTTTTACAAGTGCACCTACCACACATAGGTCATGCAATCCACCTCGTAGCAGTGGCGAATATCCATGGGAAGTGAATGGGCCAAATGTTGCTCCATTTCGCTCGGAGATTTTTTTTGCCAAACCATAAATTATTATTGAACAATTATATTGCGATTCTTGGTTCAGAAGAAGATATAGAAGATGGGTAGGAAGTGATATTCATGGATGATTCATCTCAATGAATCTTCTCTCCTAAGATGTTTAAGGCCTCGCATGTTCCTCTTGTGAAGTCTATGTGTATACCACCTATCTATGATTTCTTAGAGTATTTATTTCATGAATTCCTCATGTTTTTCAGTGTAGTTCTATGTTAAGCTAGGCTAGTTCTAAGTTTTTCCATGCCTACTTATGCAAGGGCTTTCCTTTGTACCAATATATCTTATTTTTGAATAACACTTGATTAGCTTTACTTGGCAATAAATTGTCTACAACTTCATTGTGTGATGTTTTTCATGTTACAACTTTTGACTATTGGGTTGGAAATCTTATTCACCATCCTAACATGGTACCAGAGCATTCAGATGTTGCTCGCATCCACATTGCTACATTTTGCTTCAGAAATTTACCTTGTTGTTGATTCTTCCCTTGTCGTCCTCAACCTTTTTTTTTCCCTTACAAATTTGGCACTTTATTGAAGCTTTGAATAAAGTGTGTGGTTTTTATTCTTGGAGGGAAGGTGAAGAGGAAGTGGAGCAATGATTTATCTTGAGGAAAGAGGCATTCCTATTGGAAAAGCATCGGGTTTCGAAGAGACATCATTTCTTCAAGAGTTTTCGAAGCTTTGAAATCTTTTTGTATATGATTCTTCTTGATCTAGTTTTGGAATTGGAAATCTTGACATCATCCTTGAATATCTGAGAGTTGATAGCATGGAAGGAGCCTTTATTTTTTTTAGATCTACTTCTCACACCTTGGCATTGGAAGTCTATATATGGCATTTTTTAATTTTATTGCCTAGTCTTCAGACTTGTGTTGGAGGAGGGAAGCTAAGGATCAGTGTTGGGACCTACTAAGGTTCTAGATTCTAGTGCTTCACACCATGTGACTTCTTCCAAGGAGTATTTTATATATCTTGGTCTGAGTTCTACTTCTAAAATTGAGGTTAGGTATTCTTATTTCATTTTTGTTAAGGGGAAGGGTGACATACAGCTACATGGTGACTGCATCAATGATGCGTTATATGTTCCAAACATCACCACCAATGTACTTTCAGTTTATCATATTTATCATTTATGTCAGGGCAAGAAAATGGCTTTCACACTATAGGGAAATAAAGTTTGAGATTTTTTAGAGCCACATACAGTTATTTTAGATGTTGTTGATCATAATTTTTGACTCTATTATTATGAGGGTTTTCGTGATAGTTCTCCTATAGGGATGTGTTTAGTTTCTTATGTAAATTTTGAAAGACATTTTTGGCATGAGAGATTTGGACACCTAAACTATGTATATTTGAAGGAATTGAGAACTCATATTATGGTAAATGGTATTCCTACAATTTCATGTCTTGATACAGTTTGCCTTGGTTGTGCATTAGGGAATCAACATCAAAATCTATTTCCTAAGGCTCTATCCATGAGAGATTCTTCACCACTTGAACTTGTGCACATTGATTTGATGGTCTTTCTTACTCTTTTAAATAGAGCTAAGTATGCACTTACTTTCATTCATAATTTCTAGAGGTGTACTTGGGTTTATTTTCTCAAGTACAAGAGTGATGTCTTTGTTCATTTCAACATCTTTAATGCTTTGGTCAAGAAATAATATTCGAATTGCATGAAGAATATTCATATAGATAATGAGGGGAGTACTTCATTCGATATTTCTCTAAGTTTTTATCAGCCCATGGTATTATTCACCAGCATTTTATTGCACATACTCTGCAGTATATTGGCTTAGCATAAGACTCCTTTGAGCTTCCCAATTGAAAAAATGGTTAAGTGTTGAATCTATTTCTTTCCTACAGAGTCCGCAGAAACTAACCTGCAAAATTCCTAGAACTGAGTCTGTAGAAATCTTCTGTGAAGTCTGTAGATTCAAGCCTGCAGAGTCTGTAGATTTGAGTTCGTAGATCTGATGGAGTCCGTAGAAATGAAGTTAGCAGAGTCCATAATTTTCAAGCCTTGAAGTTCGTAGAAACTGAGTCTATCGATTTCTTCCTATAGAGTCCATAGAAATGAACCTACAGAGTCCATAGATTTGAGCCTACATATTTCATAGATATGAACCTGCAGAGTCCGTAGAAACCTACGGATTTCATAGATTTGATCCTACAGAGTCTGTAGATTTTGAAAATCTTGAAAAAAGGAGAATTTGAATGCAAAGAATAATTTTTGGGAAGGGAAGAGATAATTTTGGCCTATGGGGCCAAAATAGTTTAAATGTTGTCCAAAAAATGACTGATATTTTTGGGGGACAACACAATCCACCTCGTAGCAGTGGTGAATATCCATGGGAAGTGAATGGGCCAAATGTTACTCCATTTCGCTTGGAGATTTTTTTTTCCAAACCATAAATTATTATTGAATAATTATTTTGAGATTCTTGGTTCAGAAGAAGATATAGAAGACGGGTAGGAAGAGATGTTCATGGATGATTCATCTCAATGAATCTTCTCTCCTAAGAAGTTTAATGCCTCACATGTTCCTCTTGTAAAGTCTATGTGTATACCATCTATCAATGATTTGTTATAGTATGTATTTCATGAATTTCTCATTTTTGTTAATGTAGTTATATTTTTAGCTAGGCTAGTTCTATGTTTTTCCATGCCTATTTATGTAAGGGATTTCCTTTGTAATAATATATCTTATTTTTGAATAGCTCTTGATTAGCTTTACTTGGAAATAAATTGTCTGGTGTTTTTGGTGTTACAGCTTTTGACTATTGGGTTGAAAAGCTTGTTCACCATCCTAACATGCTACTAGAGCTTTCAGGTGATGCTCCCATCAACATTGTTGTATTTTGCTTCATAAATTTACCTTGTTTCTGATTCTTCCCTTGTCATCCTCAACCTTTTTTCCCCTCTTATAGATTTGGCACTATATTGAAGCTTTGAAGAAAGTGTGTGGTTTTAATTATTGGAGGGAAGGTAGAGAGGAAGTGGAGAATTGATTTCCCTTGAGGAAAGAGGCATTCCTAATGGAAAAGCATTGGGTTTGCAAGAGACATCATTTCTTCAAGAGTTTTTGAAGCTTTGGAAGCTTTTTGTATTGGACTCTTCTTGATATGGTTTTGGCATTGAAAATATTGACATCATCCTTGAATATATGATTGTTGATAGCGTGGAAGGATCCTTTATTTGTTTTATATCTACTTCTCACACCTTGGCATTAGAAGTCTATATATGGCATTTTTTACTTTTGTGCCCTAGTCTTCAGACTTGAGTTAGAGGAGAGAAGCTAAGGATAAGTGTTGGGACCTACTAAGGTGGAGCATTAATTTCATATTTAAGGCACCTTTTTCTATTAAATCAAATTAGATCTAAGGCATTTCAAGGAGAAGTTCAGCTTTACCATTTCCTTTTCAAATCTAAGGCATTGGAAAGGAGGATAAGTCTTTCGCTACGTGAAAAAAGTTGTAGGAGGTAGGCATTTCCATCTACAAAAGTAGCCTAAGTGTGGCATTGGAATATGTTAATAGTGGTGTCCCTTCTCTACCTTTAGTTTCCCAAGATCTGAGTGCAGCATTCCTTTCTTTTATTTTTCTATGTTGCATTGAAATTCTCAGCTTGGCATTAGAATTTATTTGTTGTGCTAAGGCACCACATTTTATCTTATCTGTATTGGAAGATAGAGGGAGATAATGGTGGGGCATCATCATTTTTTCAAACTGCATTCCACATCAAAAGACAGATCTGATTTGTCTAAATTTTAACTTCCAGACTTGTATCTAAGTAGTGGAGTGTTTAGAGAGAGGCATCGTAGGTGTGTGTAAGAGGAGGAGGAGAGAAGAATATAGTGGCATCATTTTCTATATCTGATAAAATTGACAATAATAAACCTCCTTTCTTTCCTCTAGAAATATCCCATTAGTTCATTTGTTTGCTTTTATACATTATATTCTTGCCTCAAGAGGAAACAAATTTCACTTAAACAGATATCAAGGTAACCAGATGAATATTTTTTCACTTTGTTTAAAGTTTCTAATTCTTTAGTTTAATTTTGGTTTTGAAGAGTGTTAGACACCTATATTATTTTCTTATTTAGTCATTAAAATTAGTTTATAATGTATTTGTTAACATTTTGACCCATTTTACGAGAAATTGTAACATCTATAACTTTTGAACCTTAACTAGTATTTGACTTCTATTTTATTCAAAAGTGCATGGTTTTTTAATAACTATCCATTAGTGTCATTAATTTTTAAAAAATCACTACCTTTATAAAGTGTCAAATTGAGGGGGTCCTTAATACAATATTTTGGGGGATTATCTCAATGTCAATTTTGTGCACCTTTTTGCATTCTTTCTACTCTTTGGTCATTAATTAGCATGGATTCTAGTTTTTGTATTGACCATTGTGATCCTTTAACTACACATAATTACCATACATGGAGACCTAGAATGGAAACAATCATAAACCACAAAGGATTATGGTCCCTAATGAATGAAACATAACCACAATTTATACATGAATTTAAAAAATTTCAACACCAATGTAAGTTTCAAGAGTGTACGGGTTTGATTGGTGGTTATATTAATGATAATATTTTGTTTCCTTTGGATGGTTGTAATTATCTATTCAAAATATGGGTAGAGATAAAAGGTTTGTTTGAGAAAAAAAGATCACTTGAGAACCATGTAGCTTGAATTTGAGTTAACTTCACTCAATCTTTATGACTTCACCTCTATTTTAGACTACCTCACTAAACTTAAAAATTTGTTGGCATAGTTGAAGGGAATGGACGAGATAAAAATGATGAAGAGTGTGTGTATTTGATTTTGTCTAAGTTGAGTGGCCCATTCTAAATCTTTATTTCTACCTTTTTCTCTAGTATGGATGCCTTAGGTGCTACATTCAAATGCTATACCTAGAATTGTTTTGTGAGAGACTTACTAGGGAGGAATCCAAATTATCTCACCTTGAGTATTCCACCTCTCAAAACACATTAGTTACATCACAACCTAAGAATAAGGAAAAAGCTACGAGTAAGAAGAAGAACACTCCACCTCCATCTCAAAATGCACCTAGTCCCAACACTAACACATCTAAACCCAAGTCATCTTTCAAATCCAAGAATAAGTCTAACCTATATTGATCCTATTGTGGGGGTACTAGTCACCAAGAATCTAGTTGTTTTAAGAGAATGTAAGCCATAGAGGATGTCATTATAAAACACAAGATTTCTATCTCCACTCCTCCATCTCATGAGCATGGAAAAACACTAAATGTTATCGAGAGATCACAGTTACCTATTTCAGACATTTGCGTTCTAGATTATGGTTCTTCACACCATGTGAATTATTCCAAGGAGTCTTTTGTATCTCTTGTTCTGAGTTCTACTTCTAAAATTGAGGTTAGGTATTCTTACTTCATTTTTGTTAAGGGCAAGGGTGACATATAACTAGATGGTGGCTGCATCAATGATGCATTATATGTTTCAAACATCACCACCAATCTACTTTCAGTTTATCAGATTTATCATTTATGTCAAGGCAAGATAATGACTTTCACACTGTAGGGCATTAAATTTTGAGATTTTTTAGAGCCACATACACTTATTTTAGAGGATGTTGTTGATCATGATTTTTGACTCTATTATTTTGAGGGTTTTGATGATAGTCCTCCTATAGGGACGTGTTTAGTTTCTTATGAAGATTTTTTGAGTCATTTTTGGCATGAGAGATTTGGACACCTAAAATATGTATATTTGAAGGAATTGAGCACTCATATTATGGTAAAGGGTATTCCTACAATTTCATGTCTTGATGGAATTTGCCTTGGTTATGCATTAGGGAAACAACATCAGAATCTAATTCCTAAGGCTATGTCCATGAGAGCTTCTTCACCAATTGAATTTGTGCACATTGATTGGATGGTCTTTCTTACTCCTTTAAATAGAGTTAAGTATGCACTTACTTTCATTCATAATATCTAGAGGTGTACTTGGGTTTATTTTCTCAAGTACAAGAGTGATGCCTTTGTTCACTTTAATGTCTTTAAGGCTTTGGTCAGAAAATAGTATTCAAATTGCATCAAGAATCTTCATATAGATATTGAGGGGAGTAATTTACTTGAGAGTTCTCTAACTTTTTATCAACCGATAGGTATTGTTCACCAGCATTCTATTGCACATACTCTATAGTAGATTGGCTTAGCATAAAGGAAGAACCAAACTATGAAGGAGATGGATAACTACATAATGCATTCATGGGATTTACCTCTTATCTATTGGTCAGAGGCAATTAATTGTGTGAACTACATTCAGAACCACACACCACATCAAGAACTTGAGCATATGACTCCAAAGGAGGCTTGCTCTGGAACCAAGCTTGATGTTTCATTTTTGAATTCTTTGGGAGCCTTGCTTGGATGTCTATACCAAAGAATAAAAAGAAAGCATTTGATAATAAGAACAAACCTTTGTGTTTTTTAGGATATTACGAGGACATGAGAGATTATCATCTTTTAGATCCTGATACTCATGATTTTTATTTTTGAACACATGTACATTTTGATGAACACTTCACATCTCATGACTCTTCATCTTCTTCTATGCCTTTTTCTTCTTCTTTAGATGATTCACCTCCTCTCAAGGATTCATTCTTTGATGAGTCAATTCAAGAGATTTTTTAGAAAGTTAAAGATTATGAGTATTCCTATTTACATTCATGCTCCCACTATGCCTAGATGGGCTCGTATTATAATTTTTCAAGTAGTAATTTTCATACAAGATCTTTCGCCTACTCAACATCATCATAAATATTCTACGAGTAGTGGACTTTTATGTCAACCAATCTCTTAAGATCCACTATAATTTTCATGGCCTCATGGGATATAAGAGTGGGATGATGCGATGATAGATGAGTATTATTCATTGATGAAGAATCACACTTGGGATTTGGTAACTCTTCTTAAAATAAAAAATTTGGTCAGGTGCAAGTAGATTTACTACACCAACTATGCATTTGATGGGTCCATTGATAAGTATAAGCCATGTCTTATTGTAAAATAATTCTCGATGTCAAAGTTATTGAATATTCTGATAATTTCTCACCCATTGCTAATATGGATTATGTTTACCTTGTACTTTATCTTTTTGCATCACAGGGTTGGCTAGTGTATCAAATAGACACTACGAGTGCTTTCTTGCATGGAGACTTGCATGAGGAAATCTATATGGAATATTCTGATGGTTTTTTCATGATTCTCATCTTGTTTGTCAACATAGGAGGTCTCTTTATAGTCTCAAATATCCCCCTTAGGATTGGTATGAGAAGATGGATCCATTTATTCTCTCCACTGGGTTTGTTTGTTTCCACTCCAATTGCACAAACTATATTCAATGTATTGGGGATGACATTGTTATACTGGTCTTATATGTTGACCATTTTTGTATCATAGATATCTCCTCATCTAAGATTTAGACTATTTAGTAGGTGCTTTTAGGATAGTTTGACATGATAGATATTGGCCTTTTGCATTTCTTCATTGGTTTATAGATCTCACAGTCAGATACAAGGATTTTTTGAGTTAGAAGAAGTATACCCTTGACATTCTTTAGCATTTTGACATGTCTGATTGCAAGCCAGTAGGCTATTGCAATATCATCTAGAGAGGTTGAGTGCAAGGCACCAGTTATAGAGATTTAGTAGGTTCATTGGCTTCATTAGTTATTGATAGAGTTTGACTTCACATAGGATTCACCCACTAAAGTTTGGTATGACAACCAGATTATAATTCACATATCTCATAACCCAATTGAGCATTAATGCATCAAATACATTGAGGTACATATGCACCTCAATTTTTACCACATTCAAGATGGATTTCTTATCTTGGAGCACATTCTGACTCAGTACCAAGTTGTAGACATCTTCACAAAGCCCGTTGTATCATCTCATTTCCTTGAATTTTGTGTCATGATTAGGGTTTTATAAGTTGTCATTGGGTAGTGTTCAGAAGGACATCTTCCTTCTTCATTTCATGGATACATATTTTACATGAGTACTTTATCAGGCCTAGTTTGTAGGACTCATATTGTAGATATGCCACTATTTTTTTGGTTATTCTTAGCCCTTAGCTTCACTTGAGGGGCTGATATAGTTTGTATTTCATGTGTTTATCATGTTTCTTACTGTAATAGCTAGTTATTTTGTCATTTTTTGATCTTTTACTATATTTATCATGTTTCCTACTTACGCAAGGGCTTTCCTTTTTACTAGTATATCTTATTTTTTAAAAACACTTGATTAGCTTTGCTTTGTAATCAATTGTCTATAGCTTTATTGTGTGATGTTTTTTGTCTTATCAGTTATGAATCTTAGTTTGGAATGCATGTTCACCATTCTTAAAATGGTTCAGTATTTTAGATTTTATCTATTTATAAAAAATTAAGATTTTAATATTTGTTTGTAAATCCATTCTAAGTAGCATATGGCCTAATGCATCTCAATTTTATAATTCACATTAAGATGGATGTGGAAACACTGGTATTTTAGTTTCACCAAAATCTCCCCCCTTAATAATTACCTTGAAGAAGATCCATCACATTGAATATTTTGGGTGTTACTTGAAATTGATGTTCATTCCTTGGGATTCTCAATGTTTACAGCCCTAGTGATGGCCCTAACAAAAAAAAATTATGGAGATGGCTTGATGATAATATACCCCTTTCCACAGAGCTAAATTTTGATAACTTTAATATGATAGAGAATCCTAATGACAAAATTGGTGCCCTCTTGATGAGATGGTGCATTGAGTAACTTGAATCATGGTATCATTTTAAACATCAACAAGGTTAGGTAGACCCACTATTTTAGTGACATTCATTAATTAATAAACAATTGTTCACTTGGTCCAATTTCCATACCATAACTAATTGATTCCTCAAATGATTGGACTGTATGATGCTTTCCAAACATCATATGTTCTCCCTTTGTGTTTTCAATGGACTCCCAGTAATTATCCATCTGAAAATTCTCATATCTGAACCATTTCCTATCACCTGTATATATGAGTGGAGTGGAGTCCAATAGTAATTATAAATGTGAAATAATGTTCAACCATTTGCAATTGGTCTATGAAATAAAAGCAATTATACCTATGGAATATATAGTGTGTAGTCTACGAATCACATTTACAATGCGACTAGAAGATCAAGATTCACTTTAGGTAAGGTTGCTAGATCTAACTCCAATAAAGGAAATCAAGCAAAGAGCGAGTTGGATGTAGTAAATATATAAGCAGAGTCAAAAATAATGGCATGATTACAATCTGTGATCTAAAGAAAATTATTCAAAGAAGATGGCATTATTATATGATAAAAAATTTCATGCACATCCTCATAAACAATGCATTTGGTGGAAAGGACCAAAGTCATCTATGAAGTATTGTAACAAAGAAAAATAGTGCTAAGGGACCATTGAGGAGTCATCCTCGCAAGGCATGTAAATGCTTGTAGGATTTAGCCTTATCTCCAATGAGCTCTATTAATCTCATGTTGAAAAATTGAGAGGGTTTAGAGTAACATTAGGTAGTTAGGGTTTGTGTTTCATATATTATTTTCTTATCTTTTTGTAGGTTTCTATTGTAGCTATGTGTAGTGCGATTTATTTATCATAAGAAATTAGAAATAGTATAAAAAGTTAAATGTCACAGAATATAAATGTCACATAAGTTGTCATTAGGTAGTGTTTAGGAGGACATTTTCCTCCTTCATTTCATGGATACATATTGTACATGAGTACCTTATCAGGCCTAGTTTTTGGGACTCATTTTGTAGATATGCCACTATTTTTTTGGTTATTCTTAGCCCTTAGCTTCACTTGCGGGGGTGTTATAGTTTGTATTTCATGTATTTATCATGTTTCTTAATGTAATAGCTAGTTATTTTGTCATTTTTGATCTTTTACCATGTAAGGATTTATCCCACATTAGTTAGTTAGGCTATTTCTATGTTTTACATTTCCTACTTATGCAAGGGCTTTCCTTTTTACTAGTATATCTTATTTTTAAATAACACTTGATTAGCTTTACTTTGTAATCAATTGCCTATAGCTTCATTGTGTGATGTTTTTTGTCTTATCACTTAAGAATCTTAGGTTGGAATGCTTGTTCACCATTCTTAACATGGTTCAGTATTTTAGATTTTATCTATTTACAAAAATTAAGATTTTAATATTTGTTTGGAAATCCATTCTATGTAGCATATCGCCTAATGCATCTCAATTTTATAATTCACATTAAGATGGATGTGGCAACACTAGTATTTTAGTTTCACCAAAATATCCCCCCTTAATAATTACCTCGAAGAAGATCCATCACATTGAATATTTTGGGTATTACTTGAAATTGATGTTCATTCCTTGGGATTCTCAATGTTTACACCCCTAGTGATGGCCCTAACAAAACAAAATTATGGAGATGGATTTATGATAATACACCCCTTTCCACGGAGCTAAATTTTGGTAACTTTAATATGATAAAGAGTCCTGATGATAAAATCGGTGCCCTATTGATGAGATGGTGCATTGAGGAACATGAATCATGGTATCATTTTAAACATTGATAAGGTTAGGTGGACCCACTATTTTAGTGACATTCATTAATTAATAAACAATTATTCACTTGGTCCAATTTCCATACCATAACTAATAGAATCCTCAAATGATTGGACCATATGATGCTTTGCAAACATCACATGTTCTCCCTTTGTGTTTTCAATAGACTACCTATAATTATCCATCTAAAAATTTTCATATCTAAATTTTTCCCTATCATCTCTATATATGAGTGGAGTGGAGTCCATATTTATTTCCCCTATAATTAGTTTATTCATTAACACATCCCTTCTCAACCATGAGGTAATATCACACTCATCTCCATAGTGTGGAATTTGTCTCTGCATCCATCATATGTTACTAATTGGATTGAGTTATGGAATGATGCAATTAGATAGACCACCACCTTCCTTTGGCACTATGGAAATAAAATTGTGTAGTTTCACAGGTGGTTTGATGGTAATATCTTTAAGTAATACCAGAGAATTTCTTCCATCCTTGAACAAAACCCTTTCAACTCGTAGCCTAAGGGAATGGTTACTTATCTCAAGAACAAGACTAAACTAGTAGATATCCAGGAAATAAGAGTGACACAAATTATGGAATGTTTGCATTGGATTAAGATTCAAAGTTGTGCCTTTATGTATTTTTCTAAGTCTCTCATCGCCAAACATGTGACATCAAGTTTACTCTTAATCATCTCAATAGTCAACCAAAAAATTCCTTAGCTATATTGCATTACTATAAATTTGTATTGTAAGCTTGAGAAGGTTCAATGGAGATAATACATGCATTACAATAAATTTGTGATGCAATGCCTACAAGTTAATCTTTTTCACTTGAAAAAAATGTAATTCCCCTCTCTTTTATGATGGTATTTTTGATGCATTAAAATACATGGCCAATGAAATATCACCAAGGATTCATGACATTCCTTACATACTACATAAATCTACTTTGAAAATTATGGGGCCTAACTTGTTGCAAGTTCACAAAGAAGACCTAAGAATAAGTCATTACAAACTATCATCAAAAAATTAATATTAAATTCATCCCTAATTTTAGTGACCTATAAATTATTACCTGTTAATGATCAATTAACATTTTTAATGTATCCAATGAAATTTTTGGCAAAGCCTTAGTGAATTACCTCTGCCATATCCTCCATGCAATCATCAAACCAGAGCAAACAAGCTACATAAAAAAATAAATATATACTATATTATATAATTTTAGTTCAACATCTCTCACCAGAGGACCATCTTTCTAAATCTTTACTTTGAGAAATCTTATGGTCAGAGAGAGTCACCCTTTAATATGGCAATTCTTAAACTTCTAGGTTTCTGTCAATTTTTTGTCGAGTTGTCATCACCATTATTGATGTGTCTATGTATATGGTAACATCGTTGGATAAGTGTATTTACTCCTCATTTTATTGACTAGTAGTGTCATTACCACCTCCTCAAGTTGTCCAAAACTTTAAAGCTTTATCAATCACTTGCCATTCGACCCTTGCAACTGATGTTGCATGACTAGGGCTCTTGATTGCACAATAGTGGTTGGATCTATGTTGAATAAATATATCTAAAATCCATCCACAAAATAAAAGGGGTTGAGGTCATTGTAACTTGCTTGTCTCAATCTTAAGACTATTCCCATATCCTTCTTATGTTTGTTATTCAACAGTATGAGGAGCTCTGATCGACTCATTCTTACTATGTTGTGGTGAAAACTTGGACATGTTTGTGCTTAGGTGAATAGCTCAATCTCATATCATAAAAGGATCTTATATTCTAAGGGATTTGAAATGCATCATGATATGTCTACCCTATGTTTATATAGCTTTGCTTCTCTCCACTCATCTAACACTTCACATTGAATTGTGTTGAGCTATTTTTCACATCATTATACTCTTGGTTTAAATTCCATTAGTTGTTGTGATGTGCTATTTGTGCTTGAATGGATATATTGAATTTTTTTGTTGATGACATTATTTGATGTGATGCACTACTTGTCTTCTTCTAAAACTTTCCTTTATTGAACATTATTTGAGTCTAATACCCCAATTAGCTTTTAGAAAGGTGTAATATTTGTAGTGCTCTGTTATTAGCCAATTTCTGTGTGATTGTTTGTTAACTATTCTCCATACCTCTTTTGTCAGTGCTTTGTTATAAGACTTAATTGATTGACCCTTTTTCATGTTGGTATTTCATTTTTTTTTCCTTTCATATTCTGTGACATTTAACTTTTTATACTATTTCTAATTTCTTATGATAACTAAATCGCACTACACATAGCTACAATAGAAACCTACAAAAAGATAAGAAAATCATATATGAAACACAAACCCTAATTACCTAATGTTACTCAAAACCCTCTCAATTTCTCAACATGAGATTAATATAGCTCATTGGAGATAAGGCGAAATCCTACAACCATTTACATGCCTTGGGAGGATGACTCCTCAAAGGTCCCTTAGCACTATTTTTCTTTGTTACAATACTTCATAGATGATTTTGGTCCTTTCCACCAAATGCATAGTTTATGAGGATGTGCATGAAATTTTTTATCATATAATAATACCATCTTCTTTGAATAATTTTCTTTAGATCACAGATTGTAATCATGCCATTATTTTTTACTCTGCTTATATATTTACTACATCCAACTCGCTCTTTGCTTGATTTCCTTTATTGGAGTTAGATCTAGCAACCTTACCTAAAGTGAATCTTGATCTTCTAGTCGCATTGTCAATGTGATTCGTAGACTACACACTATATATTCCATAGGTATAATTGCTTTTATTTCATAGACCAATTGCAAATGGTTGAACATTATTTCACATTTATAATTACTATTGTATGCCCATAGGATACCAAGAATTTGATCCTCCCAGTTATCTCTTTACACATTGTATATTTTGGTAAGCATATTATCTACGATGTCTTTAGATGCCTTCTCTTTCACATTAGCTTGTGGATGATAGGTTGTGTGCTTATGGTGCAGTATTATAAATTATTTTATCAGAGTCTTGACCATGTTATTGAGGAAGTGTGTTCATGTATCACTGACCAAATTCACATGACAACCAAATCCTATTATGATGTTTTTGTACAATAACTTAGTACATGTTTCTAGTGCTACAGCTTGGTCTTGCAATAGTTTCTGCCAATTTTGTGAAGTAACTCATTATATTTATTATATATCTATAATAATTGTGTTTTCTTGGTAAATTTATAGGTCCTAAATAATCCATTCCCCATTGCTCAAATGGTTGTACTTCTAGCATTGGGTTCAAATAAATTTCATCCCTTTGATTTAGCCTTCCTATTATTTAACAAACACCACATTGCTTTGTGATTTCATGTGCATCCTAGAATAGATTAGGCTATCATATACCACTTTATTAATATCTTCCTCAATTGATTTTCCTATGAAGTGTCCTCTTATGTCTCCTTGATATGCTTCTTCCAACAATTATGGTTGCTCATGATATAGGGCTAATATACACAACACATCGTCTTTACCCGTCTTGTTTAAAATCCCATTGATAATGCTAAATGGTATAGCTCATGTGACTAAATACTTTTTATCTTTCTCAACATAATGTGTAGGAAAAACTCCTTGTTTTAGGAAATTGGATATATCCTCCATATTCTTTAAAATTACATAGACTCTGAATAAGTGTGCATCTGATGACTCATCCTAAAATTATACTAACTCCTTTCCATTATTCATTTAGTTAAGATGATATGATACCAAATTATATCTCATTGGTTTCACATTGATCTTAAACTCAAATTATTTGAAAAACATTTACCAACTAGAGATCCTGCCACCTAGCATGGGCTTATTTACTTGATATCTCAGAGCTTGGTGATGTATAAATAATTTAAATGGTGTCACTAAGAGGTAATGCCTGAATTTTTATAGTTAAAACATCATATCTAGGGCCCCTTACTCTGTTGTAGTGTAGTTATTCTCTGTTACTGACAAATTTTGGCTTGAAAAGTGAATTAGGTGATCCAAACCTCTTATCCTAGCTAAGCCAATAAAAATTCTACTATAATTCTTGAAGTGTCTTTATGCACATGAAATAGCTAGCTCCAATTTTGGAACACCAATATTGGGGTTTCTAATAACCTCTAATTCAAATCAAAATGATATTCCTAACACTCGGTAATCCATTCAAACTTTTTATATTTTCAAAATAATTTCTCCTTTAGGGTGGATATGATTGCTTACACTTTGATAAACTTGTGATAATATCATGTATGTCCTAATAATGATCATACTTCAGTAGAGCTTGTAGGATGTGGCATACTCATAATTACTATGATTTTATTTTTATCAATAAAAATACCATCGTTGAATATTATTGACCCAAGAGAACACCAGACAATGTAAAGAACAAACATTTTTTTAAAATTCAATGTGATGAACAAAGCTCAGAAACATTATAACATGAATCAAAGCTTAGATAAGTGTTCCATTAAAAAAAAATATACAACCTTTTCATAATGATAGACTTCCAAAATCATGGATAAAATATTTGAAGGTAGTGACCACAGCCCTAGAGAAAACAACATCATCATTCTTCAAACTAAAGGGCATTAACTTGTATGCAAAGTAGACACATTCTATTGTAAAGGTGATTTTTTCCTTATATTTAGCAAAAATAGATTGATTATAACCACTAAATCCATTTACAAACGATTATACATTGTGCCCTATGATCCATTGTAAAGCTTCATGTGTGAATTGAATTGGAAATGGGTCATTAACACATGAATTATTCAATGCCATGTAATCCCCACAAAATATGATCTCCCTTGACTTTTTGGGTTGTACAACCATTAGACTTACCTAGTCTACATTTTCTAATGGATAAATAATCCATAATTCTTGCATTCAATCAATTTCAACTTTAACCTTAAGTTTCATATTAGCTTTAGTCTATATGGTCATTGAATGACAGGTTGTGCAAAATTTGTAAGTTCAATGTGCATCTCTCACACTGAATGATCTAAACCCTTGACTTTTTTAAAACTTTAATGGGAACATATATTTATAATATCACATCAATAACAGATCTTTCGACACCCAAAGTCACAAGCTTTGACATAGACTTGGTACCAATGTTAGCTATTTATTTATTTCATGGCTCTTGATATATATTTTTTGCTCCACTTTGCATAGATTCTCATAGTGTCTTATGCCCTTATTTTTCCTGAATGTTTAAATGTTGCAGCTATGCATTTTTAGTTTCTATCACAATTTTATCTTTCAATTCCTTTATCTCTCATTCAAGTTCAAAGAAACCATTTAAATCTAAACCTTCATCATTGTCACCATATTTTTGTCTATTCTTTGTTGTCCATGATCCTATTAAATGATTTCATAGAAAAATAGTCTTTTTGTTTATTAATCTTGTAATTATTTAGAGTTGTGTTCAAATATATAGTTGTTTATTCCTATGAAGAGCAGTGTTGAGTGTTACTTAGATCCTCTACTCACCCATGACATCAAAATATCTTTAGTTTCTATAAACCTTGATACACCATGGGATTCTCATCTTTAAGGACAAATGTTTGAATAAAATCCTACTAGATTTACATCTAAGTCATATTTTCCCACTTGCATTCTTGGTGCATGTATCATATTATTGGAGGGGGTGTTAGTGTATACCTAAATACATGTACATAGTATTTGGGTTCCACGCCCTAAAAAGACCATACATCAGCAAATCTAGGAATATGTATTAAAGGGCATTAGATTTCTATGGAAAATGGCCAATAACTTATGATAGCAGGTGCTATTTTAAATTAAGCTTTCAACAATTCACAAGTATGATCCTAGTGCTACTAATTTGACCTATCTACTTCCCACCATTGCACAATATGATATGAAACCCAGTCTCAATCAATTTATTCTTATAAAACACCTTCTTAGTGTCTTCACTATGTCTACCAAATTTATCTGTAAAATGTCAAACAACATACGATCTTTACCCACTTCTGCACTTCTTCTTCTTCTCTTTGTTAATAAATTATAAAGAGGGGATGTATGACCTTAAAATGAATGATCCTTATCTATGATGTTTTCTTCATTTGAACTTGAACCTACTTTAATCCTAGGACTTACCATAACTTGTTTAAAAAATTATTACTTCTCTTTTCCAAACAATATTCTCCCTTGTAACTACGACCTAAAATTCCTTCTAGTTTATCTAACTACTCCTCTACTATCTTTCCCTTTTATCTCTCATCACTCTCCTCTATATCCTTTGAATTCATTTTATAAACTCTATCCATCTTTGTGGTCTCATCTGCACCTTCTCCTCTCTCGGCCCCTCTCATTTCTGTAATCTCCATAATCTCTAGCTCCTCTTTAAACTCTCATTCCATCTTTATCTTCTAAACTCTCTTCTCTACTCCCACTCATATCTATATAAGGATTGGTCTACTTGTTCCATCTCCTATGTTGTCACAAGTTTCCCTCTAGCCCCAAAATAGTCAAAATTATTCCATCCAAACTAGAACCTTATCAGATACCAGAACCTACAATCATAATCCGATAGTGATTCCCCAGATTTGAACCAAATCTCTTTTAGATCTTCGATTGTTTGACACATACATTTATTCAATTTAAATTATCTGATCATCTAATCCTTGAAATTATGAATACTCAATTCGATAGCGTCTTTTTTTTAAAATGAACTCTAGTGCTCTACCCTTTAGAGCTCATATGAACTCGTACTTCTTTGTATCCTCTGTAGTTACACCCTTAACCTATCATTTAACTCACATGTTAACAGGTACTTATCAAGGTCATAAGACACATCCTATAAGGCTAAGGTGAAAAACTTCCTATAGTGAGATCCATGTTTCCTATGCTCATACCTAAAACCACTAACTATTATGGACTAAAATTTTTTGGCATCTTAAAAATTGATGTGATATGAAACCCAACCTCAATCAATCTCTTCTTATAAAACATTTTCTTAGGGTCTTCACTATATTTACCAAATTTATCTGTAAAATGTCAAACAACATATGCTTTTTACCAATTTATGCACTTTTCCTTCTTCTCTCTATTGATAAATTAGGAACAGGGGTTTTATGACCTTAAAATGAATGATCCTTATCTATGATGTTTTCTTCATTTAAACTTTAACCTACTTTAATCATAGGACTTAACATAATTTTTATAAAAAATTGTTCCTTCTCTTTTCCAAATAATATTCTCCCGTGTAACTTTGACCTAAAATTTTCTTCTAGTTTATCTAACTACTCCTCTACTATCTTTCCCTTTTATCTCTCATGACTCTCTTCTGTATCCTTTGAATTCATTTTCAAATCCTTATCCATCTTTGTGCTCTCGTCTGTACCTTCTCCTCTCTTGGGCCCTCCAATTTCCCTAATCTCCATAATCACTAGCTCCTCTTTGAACTCTCATTCCTTCTTTATCTTCTAAACTCTCTTCTCTACTCCTACTCATAGCTATATAAGGATTGGTTTGCTTGTTCCATCTCCTATGTTTTCACAAGTTTCCCTCTAGCCCCAAAATTCTCTTCTCATTTTGTTTCTCTATGTCCCTATTTATTTTGGGTAAAGTTCAAGCCTTTCCTCTCAATTCTTCATCATTCACTTCATCATTACACACATCCCCATAACGCCTAAAGAGATTACTCCATGTTATCCAGGATAGGCACCATGCCCTTTTCTACAACCAATATTTTGAACATAGAAAATAGTTGTTTCATAAATTTATCTTTGATGCCTCTTACGAATAAATATTACATAGTCTCAAACACAATAAATCTTTGCATGAAAACTCGATAATGTATCCGTCAATTATGGTTTTCATCTAATGGTCTATCACATGCATCCACTCGGTATCTAAGCTTCGCAATCATTTACCTTCTCTTTAGTCCAAGTAAATCACTATGTTTCTCCCATAATTGTGATTTTATATTTCTATTTTATATAGTGGATACCGATAAGGCTGCATAGAATAGTGAAAAGAAATCTATTTCAGTACAATATATTTTTATAATAATTGATAACCTACTATCACATCCTAAGACTTACATGTGAACATGCATAAAATAAACTATTCTAAATCTATCTGAAAATAGATAAAAATAAAACTAGTAACTTCAAAACAAACTAATCTAATCCATAACTTTTAGATGGCTTTATTTTCTTTCTCTAAAACTAAAATAAAAAGCTACAAGTTCGATCAGCAACATTTATCCAAGACTAAGTTATCAGCTTCACACTCGAACAAAAGAATATAACACTCAAAATGACAAGTTATAAAATAAATCTGATCGAGGAAAAGATTCACAAGTTGATGATACTCATATTGAAAAAGAAGAATAGGACCCCAAGCAAAGAATACTGTAGTCTGTTATTATGACCTGTTCAGTGACAATTACCGGTCATGTATAAGCTAAAAAACGTGATCCATTTATAGAAAATGGTACAGAATGATCCCTATAAAATAATACTTTAAATTTTTTTTAATTGAAAACCAAACTAATCCATCCATTCATGCTCGAAAAGGAACATCTATCATGTGCTTATGAAGACAATCGTATATTCCTCTCTTTCTATATGGATTGTGGGAGCTTAAGAACTTTAATCATAATAGTAATGCTCTATCAGATAGGTAAATAGTAAATAGATGATCTAAAATGTATAAATTTGTAGGTTTACAAAACACTAAAATATATTATTCGTCTTGATTAATTTACATAAAATTGTTTTTGATAGATATTTTGGATCCTATTATTATATCCGTCTTTAAGAAATGAAAGATATCAATTATACTTCATTTTAAAATCTAAAACATTGGACAAGAACAATTTAAACACAAATAGATTAAGAAGGATATCATTCATTATTAGACTGCAAAGAAACCAGCTTAAAATGAAACATATTACTTATAAGAAATTAAGCTTACCTCAAAGGTAGAGAACATAGCTGGCTGCTGCAACTTAATATCATAAGTGGGTATCACTATATTGGTCATTGTCTCACTCAGACGTAGATTTCGAATCATTTCATTTAAGAGCTGACGGAGATATTCCCCTGAGTACTTGGGTTGGCAGAGTAGCCTTTTAGCTGCTTCCAAAAGACCCAAACTACGCAATAGCATATTTGCAACAAATTAATATATTAGAATGAAATACCATAATAATACAATACTTTGTAGGGTACAAAGACTAACTCTGATTGTGGAAAAATATCTGGAAGTTTTTGTAAGTAGAAATAAGAAATTTCTTTGGCAGAAAACATAGGACGGTTGTAAGCATTGGGAGAGGTTAACATGGCAGTCATCAGTCCTCAAGTGCTGGTACCACTTATAACATCAAAATAATCTGATAATCTGGCTTCTGCACCGTCTAATTCCTTTGAAAAGAAACAAACAATGTAACGAAGGTCATGTGGATCATTCATGTTTATAAGAGATTAGCCGTAAAAAAGATTACTCATAGAAAAATTAATTATATAAACAATTACTAGAAAATTAATATTTAACATCACAACTTTTGTGGAATACTGTTAAACACTATTTTGTATATTTTGTGATGGGTACCTGGAGTTTAGCCTCTAAAAACTGAAGAGCTTGTGCGGGTATAAGCCCTCTAACTCCTCCTCCATCTATGCTTAAGATTGTAGTCATATTTCCCTGTCGTGGAGAGGCCGGTGCAATAGCCATTGGTTGCTTTATCTATCTGGAAAACAACTGATAACATAGATTGTTAGATTGCACAACTGTAACTATGGATACATTACTCAAAAATAAAGACATGACTGTAAGTGAAAACAATTAATGCAATTTGTCAAGGACAGTTTTCATTAAAACTAATTAATATGGTACGTTAACGCAAACACACTGACTGTTTAAGCTTTACCATCTCAACCCTCTGGAACTCAAACCCAATCAATCAGTTGCATTCTACACCATTCCACCAGTCCACATATAAATAGGAGAAATGAAATTTAGGAATAAAAAATGGCACACAAACTGAAGTTGCATCAGCTTGCAATCTAAGGGAAGACGCTTTCTAAGATTTGCATCAACTTGCATTGTAAGGGTAGATGCCTTCTGATATTTGCATCAACTAATAGGAAGAGAATTCTAAATTTTGGTGTTGAAGTAATTGTCAGTTCCTTTGAGCAAGAATGTCAGAGTTTATCAACCTCCCTTAAAATATTGCGAAAGATATTAAAACCATATATACAAGCCATAAGCAAGCTTAATAAATTTCTAAACTTATGGGGAGACGATCGTATTATGAGTGGATAATACATCTGATGAAGTCTTGTCTATTCGATTTTTAGGTATGAAGAAACTTTGGATGAAAGATATATTTAATAATATATACTTAGTTCTTTTTTATATATATAATGGCGAGAGAGATTTATTTTAGATTTATTATATATTATGTTGATTAAGGATTTTTTATTTTATTTTTTTCTAAATTTCTCTTTAATTGTTTATGGTTAGCTTCAATGTAGTTATATTATTTTTTCTGGTTCAAATAATTATTTTTAAAAAAATAAATGGTCTCTAAACTCTACCATATGCCAAATATATCATGATTCTTAGATTCCTTGTACTAGGTAAGAAGAAAAAATTATATATGACGGTCAAATGGACTTCAAATTTAAGATCAAAATTACACAATGACAGTCAAATTTAAGGACCGCCATTGTTTTTCATAATGAAAGTCAAATTTATGGTGGAGACTTTAGTTGGGGAAGATATGAGACTTGACAAACTTTCTTTACTAGGTTTTACATGCTTGTCTTACTTTTATATTAGGTTTTATATTAGATCACCTTCTTCAATATCCAAAACATACATTTTATATGTTAGGCGCCTGACCATAGGGTTCATGATTCTCCTCTTATGGTTCACTCAAGGCCATTCACCGAGTAGGCACCATTTGAAAAACAAAATGTGGTTTAAAAGAATGATGGATGGACTATGATGGATAACAAAAAAACATCAGTGGGAATAAGAACCCTAAAGCAACCCCTACCCCCTCATTTTTAAGCCTTGCCAAGATGAGAGAAATGTAGTTAATTATGTTACCCCTAACATATAGTTAGTCCTCCACAATCTCATAATGATCTTACAGCCTCTCTAAGCCAAGTTTATCCAGTTAAATGCTTTCCAATAATTTGTTTTCATGTTGGGACCCCTTTTGCAAGTGTACCTACCACACATAGGTCATGCAATCCACGTCGTAGCAGTGGCGAATATCCATGGGAAGTGAATGGGCCAAATGTTGCTCCATTTCACATGGATATTTTTTTTGCCAAACCATAAATTATTATTGAACAATTATTTTGAGATTCTTGGTTCAGAAGAAGATATAGAAGATGGGTAGGAAGAGATATTCATGGATGATTCATCTCAATGAATCTTCTCTCCTAGGATGTTTAAGGCCTCGCATGTTCCTCCTTTAAAGTCTATGTGTATACCACCTGTCAATGATTTGTTAGAGTATGTATTTCATGAATTTATCATGTTTGTTAGTGTAGTTCTATGTTTAGCTAGGCTAGTTCTATGTTTTTCAATGCCTACTTATGCAAGGGCTTTTCTTTGTACTAATATATCTTATTTTTTAATAACACTTGATTAGCTTTAATTGGCAATAAATTGTCTACAGCTTCATTGTGTGATGTTTTTGGTGTTACAACTTTTGACTATTGGGTTGGAAAGCTTGTTGACCATCCTAACATGCTACCAGAGCTTTCAGGTGCTGCTCCCATCCACATTGCTACATTTTGCTTTAGAAATTTACGTTATCACTGATTCTTCCCTTGTCATCCTCAACCTTATTTTCTCTTTTACAGATTTGGCACTTTATTGAAGCTTTGAAGAAAGTGTGTGGTTTTTATTTTTGGAGGGAAGGTGGAGAGGAAGTGGAGCATTGATTTCCCTTGACGAAAGAGTCATTCCTTATGGAAAAGCATGGGGTCTGGAAGAGACATCATTTCTTCAAGAGTTTTTGAAGCTTTGGAAGTTTTTTGTATTGGATTCTTCTTGATCTAGTTTTGGCATTGAAAATCTTGACATCATCCTTGAATATCTGAGCGTTGATAGCATGGAAGGAGCGTTTATTTATTTTAGATCTACTTCTCACACCTTGGCATTGGAAGTCTAAATATGACATTTTTTACTTTTGTGCCCTAGTCTTCAGACTTGCGTTGGAGGAGAGAAGCTAAGGATCAGTGTTGGGACCTACTGAGGTGGAGCATTAATTTCAGATTTGAGGCACCTTTTTCTATTGCAGCAAATTAGATTTGAGGCACCTTTTTCTATTGCAGCAAATTAGATTTGAGGCATTTGGAGGATAAGGTCAGCTTTGGCATTTCTTTTTCAGATCTAAGGCATTGGAAAGGAGGATGAGTCTTTCGCTACGTGAAAGAAGTTGTAGGAGGTAGGCATTTCCATCTACAAAAGTAGCCTAAGTGTGGCATTGGAATATGTTAATAGTTGTGTCCCTTCTCTGCCTTTAGTTTCCCAAGATCTGAGTGTAATATTCCTTTCTTTTATTTTTTTGTGTTGCATTGAAATTCTCAGCTTGGCATTGGAATTTATCTATTGTGCTAAGGCACCACATTTTATCTTATCTATATTGGAAGATAGAGGGAGATAATGGTGGGGCATCATCATTTTTTCAAATGGCATTCCACATCAGAAGACAGAACTGATTTGATTAAATTTTAAGTTCCAGACTTGTATCGAAGCATTGGACTATTTAGAGAGAGGCATTGTATGTGCATGTTAGCGGAGGAGGAGAGAAGAATATTGTGGCATCATTTTCTAGATTTGATACAATTGACAGTAATAAACCTGCTTTCTTTCCTCTCAAAATAGCCCATTAGTTCATTTTTTTGCTTTTATACATTGTAATTTTGCCTCAAGAGGAAACAAATTTCACTTGCATGATATCAAGGTAACAAGATGAATATTTTTTCACTTTGGTTAAAGTTTCTAATTCTTTGGTTTAATTTTGGTTTCAAAGAGTGTTAGACACCTATAATTTTTTTCTTATATAGTCATGAAAATTAGTTTGTAATGTATTTGTTAATATTTTGACCCATTTTACGAGAAATTGTAACATCTATAACTTTTGAACCTTAACTAGTATTTGATTTCTATTTTCTTCAAAAGTGCATGGTTTTTTATTAAAGATCCATTAGTGTCATTAATTTGTAAAAAAATCACTACTTTTATAAACTGTCAAATTGAGGGGGTCATTAATACAATATTTTGGGAGATAATCTCAAGTGTCAATGTTGTACACCTTTTTGCATTCTTTCTACTCTTTGGTGATTAATTAGCATGGATTCTACTTTTCGTATTGACCATTGTGATTCTTTAACTAAACATAATTACCATACATGGAGACCTAGAATTTAAACAATCATAAACCGCAAAGGATTATGGTCCCTAATGAACGAAACATATCCATAATTTATACATGAATTTAAAAAATTTCAACACCAATGTAAGTTTCAAGAGTGTGCAGGTTTGATTGGGGGTTATATTAATGATAAGATTTTGTTTCCTTTGGATGGTTGTGATTCTCTATTCAAAATATGGGTTAGGATAAAATGTTTGTTTGAGAAAAATAGATCACTTGAGAACCATGAAGCTTGAATTTGAGTTAACTTCACTCAATCTTGATGACTTTGCCTCTATTTTAGACTACCTCACTAAGCTTAAAAATTTGTTGACATAGTTGAAGGGAGTGGACGAGATAAAAATGATGAAGAGTGTATGCAGTTTATTCTGTCTAAGTTGAGTGGCCCATTCTAAATCTTTTTTTCAACCTTTTTCTGTAGTATGGATGCCTTAGGTGCTACATTCAAAATGCCATATCTAGAATTGTTTTGTGAGAGACTTACTAGAGAGGAATCCAAATTGTCTCACCTTGAGTATTCCACCTCTCAAAACACATTAGTTGCATCACATCCTAAGAACAGGGACGAAACTATAAGTAAGAAGAAGAACACCCCACCTCCATCTTAAAGTGCACCTAATCCCAACACTAACACATCTAAACCCGAGTCATCTTTCAAATCCAAGAATAAGTCTAACCTATCTTGATCCTATTCTGGGGGGACTGGTCACCAAGAATCTAGTTGTTTTAACAGAATGTAAGACTTAGAGGATGTCATTATAAAACACAAGATTTCTATCTCCACTCCTCCATCTCATGAGCATGGAAAAACACTTAATGTTATCAACAGATCACAGTTACCTATTTTAGACATTTGGGTTCTAGATTTTGGTGCTTCACACCATGTGACTTCTTCTAAGGAGTCTTTTGTATCTCATGTTCTAATTTCTACTTCTAAAATTGAGGTTAGGTATTCTTACTTCATTTCTGTTAAGGAGAAGGGTGACATACAGCTAGATGGTGGGTGCATCAATCATGCATTATATGTTACAAACATCACCACCAATCTACTTTCAGTTTATCAGATTTATCATTTATGTCAAGGCAAGATAATGACTTTCACACTATAGGGCATTAAAGTTTGAGATTTGTTAGAGCCACATACACTTATTTTAGAGGTTGTTGATGATCATAATTTTTGACTCTATTATTTTGAGGGTTTTGATGATAGTCCTCCTATAGGGACGTGTTTAGTTTCTTATGCAGATTTTGAGAGTCATTTTTGGCATGAGAGATTTGGACACCTAAACTATATATATTTGAAGGAATTTAGCACTCATATTATGGTAAAGGGTATTCCTAAAATTTCATGTCTTGATGGATTTTTCCTTGGTTGTGCATTAGGGAAACAACATCAGAATCCATTTCCTAAGGCTATGTCCATGAGAGCTTCTTCACCACTTGAACTTGTGCACATTGATTTGATGGTCCTTCTTACTCCTTTAAATAGAGCTAAGTATGCACTTACTTTCATTCATAATATCTAGTGGTGTACTTGGGTTTATTTTCTCAAGTACAAGAGTGATGCCTTTGTTATCTTCAACGTCTTTAAGGCTTTGGTCAAGAAACAGTATTCAAATTGCATCAAGAATATTCATATAGATAATGAGGAGAGTACTTCATTCAAGATTTCTCTAACTTTTAATCAGCCCATGGTATTGTTCACCAGCATTCTATTGCACATACTATGCAGTAAATTGGCTTAGCATAAAAGAAGAACCAAACTCTGAAGGATATGGATAATTGTATAATGTATTCATGGGATTTACCTCTTATAAATTGCTCAGAGGCAATTAATTATGTGAACTACATTCAGAAATACACACCACATCAAGCACTTGAGCATATGACTCCAAAGGAGGCTTGGTCTGGAACCAAGCCTAATGTTTCATTTTTGAATTATTTGGGAGCCTTGCTTGGACGTCTATACAAAAGAATAAAAATAAAGCATTGGATAATAAGAATAAACCTTTGATATTTTAAAGGTTTTATGAGGACATGAGAGATTATCATCTTTTAGATCCTGATACTCTGATTTTTATTTTTGAACACATGTGCATTTTGATGAACACTTCACATCTCATGACTCTTCATCTTCTTCCATGCCTTTTTATTCTTATTTCCATGATTAACCTCCTCTTAAGGATTCATTCTTTGATGAGCCAATTCAGGCTATTTTTTAGAAAGTTATAGAGTATGAGTATCATATTTACATTGATGTTGCCACTATGCCTAGATGGGCTCGTATTATAATTTTCAATATAGTGCTTTTCATATAGGATCTTCCACCTACTAGACATCACCATACACATTCTACGATTAGTGGACTTTTATGTCAAGCATTCTCTCAGGATCCACAATAATTTTCATGGCCTCGTGGGATATAGGAGTGGGATGATGAGATGATAGATGAGTATTATTCATTAATGAATAATCACACTTGGGATTTGGTCACTCTTCTTAAAAGAAGAAATTTGGTCAGGTGCAAGTAGATTTACTACACCAACTATTCATCTGATGGGTCCATTGATAAGTATAAGCCATGTCTTATTATAAAATAATTCTCGTAGGTCAAAGTTATTGAATACTCTGATACTTTTTCACCCATTGCTAAGATGGATTATGTTTACCTTGTACTTTATCTTGTTGTATCACAGGGTTGGCCAGTGTATCAAATAGACATTAAGAGTGCTTTATTGCATGGATACTTGCATGAGGAAATCTATATGGAATATTTTGATGGTTTTATCATGATTCTTACCTTGTTTGTCAACATAGGAGGTCTCTTTATAGTCTCAAATATCCCCCTTAGGATTAGTATGAGAGGATGGATTCATTTATTCTCTCTATTGGGTTTGTTTACTGCCACTCCAATTGCATAGACTATATTCGACATATTGGGGATGACATTGTTATATTGGTCTTGTATATTGACCATTTGATTATCACAAATAGCTCCTCATCTAAGATTTAGACTATTTAGTAGGCACTTTCAGGATAGTTCGACATGACAGATATTGGCCTTTTACATTTCTTCTTTAGTTTATAGATCTCATAGTCAGATACAAGGATTTTTTGAGTCAGTAAAAGTATACCCTTGACATTCTTCAACATTTTGACATCTCTGATTGCAATCCAATAGGCTATTACACTATCATCTAGAGAGGTTAAGTACAGGGCACTAGTTATAGAGAGTTAGTAGGTTCTTTGGCTTCATCAGTTATTGACAGAGTTTGACTTCACATAGGATTCACCCACTGAAGTTTGGTGTGACAACCAGATTATAATTCACATATCTCATAACCCAGTTGAGCATCAATGGATCAAACACATTGAGGTACATATGCACTTCACTTTTTAGCATATTCAAGATGGAGTTCTTATCTTGGAGCACATTCTGACTCATCACCAGGTTGTAGACATCTTCATGAAGCCCTTTATATCATCTCATTTCCTTAAATTTTGGGGCATGCTTAGGGTTTCAGAAGTTGTCATTAGGTAGTGTTTAGGAGGACATCTTCCTCCTTCATTTCATGGATACATATTGTACATGAGTACCTTATCAGGCCTAGTTTTTGGGACTCATTTTGTATATATGCCACTATTTTTTTGGTTATTATTAGCCCTTAGCTTCACTTGAGGAGGTGCTACAGTTTGTATTTCATGTATTTATCATGTTTCTTACTGTAATAGCTAGTTATTTTGTCATTTTCTTTATCTTTTACTGTGTAAAAATTTATCCCACATTAGTTAGTTAGGCTATTTCTATGTTTTACATTTCCTACTTATGCAAGGGCTTTCCTTTTTACTAGTATATCTTATTTTTAAATAACACTTGATTAGCTTTGCTTTGTAATCAATTGTCTATAGCTTCATTGTGTGATGTTTATTGTCTTATCACTTATGAATCTTAGGTTGGAATGCTTGTTCACCATTCTTAACATGGTTCAGTATTTTAGATTTTATCTATTTATAAAAAATTAAGATTTTAATATTTGTTTGTAAATCCATTCTGAGTAGCATATGGCCTAATGCATCTCAATTTTATAATTCACATTAATATGGATGTGGAATCACTAGTATTTTAGCTTCACCAAAATCTCCCCCCTTGATAATTACCTTGAAGAAGATCCATCACATTGAATATTTTGGGTATTACTTGAAATTAATGTTCATTCCTTGGGATTCTCAATGTTTACACCCCTAGTCATGGCCCTAACAAAACAAAATTATGGATATGGCTTGATGATAATATACCCCTTTCCACGGAGCTAAATTTTGGTAACTTTAATATCATAGGGAGTCCTGATGACAAAATCGGTGTCGTCTTGATGAGATGGTGCATTGAGGAACTTGAATCATGGTAACATTTTAAACATCGATAAGGTTAGGTGGACCCACTACTTCAGTGGCATTCATTAATTAATAAATAATTTTCACTTGGCCCAATTTCCATACCATAACTAATATAATCCTCAGATGATTGGACCATATGATGCTTTGCAAATATAACATGTTCTCCCTTTGTGTTTTCAATAGACTACCTATAATTATCCATCTGAAAATTGTCATATCTGAACTTTTTCCTATCATCTCTATATATGAGTGGAGTGGAGTCCATATTTAATTCCCCTATAATTAGTTTATTCATTAACACATCTCTTCTCAACCATGAGGTAATATCACACTCATCTCCATAGTGTGGAATTTGTCTCTGCATCCATCATATGTTACTAATTGGATTGAGTTATGGAATGATGCATTTAGATACACCACCACCTTCCTTTGGCATTATGGAAATAAAATTGTGTAGGTTCATAGGTGGTTTGATGGTAATATCTTTAAGGAATACCAGATAATTTCTTCCATCCTTGAACAAAATCCTTTCAACTTATAGCTTCAGGGCATGGTTACTTATCTCAAGAACAAGACTAAACTAGTAGATATTCATGAAATAAGTGTGACACAAATTATGGCATTTTTGCATTGGATTAAGATTCAAAGTTGTGCCTTTATGTATTTTTTCAAGTCTCTCATCACCAAACATGTGACATCAAGTTTACTCTTAATCATCTCACTAGTCAACCAAAAAATTCCTTAGCTATATTGCATCACTATAAATTTGTGTTGTAAGCTTAAGAAGGTTCAATGGAGATAACACATTCATTACAATAAATTTGTGATGCAATGCCTACAAGTTAATCTTTTTAACTTGAAAAAAATGTAATTCCCCTCTCTTTTATGATGGTATTTTTGATGCAGTAAAATACATGGCCAATGAAAAATCACCAAGGATTCATGACATTCCTTGCAAACTACGTAAATCTACTTTGAAATTTATGGGGCCTAACTTGTTGCAAGTTCACAAAGAAGACCTAAGAATAAGTCATTACAAACTATCATCAACAAAATTAATATTAAATTCATCCCTAATTTTAGTGACCTATAAATTATTACCTGTTAATGATCAATTAATGTTTTTAATGTATCCAATAAAATTTTTGGAAAAGCCTTAGTGAATTACCTCTGTCATATCCTCCATGCAATCATCAAACTAGAGCAAAAAAGTTACGTAAAAAAATAAATAGCTACTATATTATATAATTTTAGTTTAGCATCTCTCACCAGAGGACCATCTTTCTAAATCTTGACTTTGAAAAATCTTATGATCAGAGAGAGTCACCCTTTAATATGACAATTCTTAAGGTTCTAGGTTTTTGTCTAGTTGTCATCACCATTATTGATGTGTCTATGTATATGGTAACATCATTGGATAAGAGTATTTACCCCTCATTTTATTGACTAGTAGTGTCATTACCACCTCATCAAGATGTCCAAAACTTTAAAGCTTTATCAATCACTTGCCATTCGACCCTTGCAGCTGATGTTGCAAGACAAGGGCTCTTGATTGCACAATAATGGTTGGATCTATGTTGAATAAATATATCTAAAATCCATCCACAAAATCAAAGGGGTTGACGTCATTGTAACTTGCTTGTCTCAATCTTAAGCCTATTCCCATATCCTTCTTATGTTTGTTATTCAACAGTATGAGGAGCTTTGATCGACTCATTCCTACTATGTTGTGGTGAAAACTTGGACATGTTTCTGCTTAGGTGAATAGCTCAATCTCATATCATAAAAAGATCTCATATTCTAAGGGGTTTGAAATGCATTATGATATGTCTACCCTATTTTTATATATCTTTGCTTCTCTCCACTCATCTAACACTTCACATTGAATTGTGTTGAGCTATTTTTCACATCTTTACACTCTTGGTTTAAATTCCATTAGCTAGTGTGATGTGTTATTTGTGCTTCAATGGTTATATTGAATTTTTTTGTTGATGACATTATTTGATGTGATGCACTACTTGTCTTCTTCTAAAACATTCCTTTATTGAACATTATTTGAGTCTAACACCCCAATCAGCTTTTGGAAAGGTGTAATCTTCATAGTGCTCTATTATTAACCAATTTCTCAGTGATTGTTTGTTAACTATTCTCCATACCCCTTTTGTCAGTGCTTCGTTCTAAGACTTGATTGATTGACCCTTGTTCATGTTGGTATTTCATTTTTTTTTTCCTTTCATATTATGTGACATTTAAATTTTTATACTATTTCTAATTTCTTATGATAAATAAATCGCACTACACATAGCTACACTAGAAACCTACAAAAAGATAAGAAAATCATATATGAAACACAAACCCTAACTACCTAATGTTACTCTAAACCCTCTCAATTTTTCAACATGAGATTAATAGAGCTCATTGGAGATAAGGCTAAATCCTACAACCATTTACATGCCTTGGGAGGATGAATCCTCAAAGGTCCCTTAGCACTAGTTTTCTTTGTTACAATACTTCATAGATGACTTTGGTCCTTTCCACCAAATGCATAGTTTATGAGGATGTGCATGAAATTTTTTATCATATAATAATACCATCTTCTTTGAATAATTTTCTTTAGATAACATATTGTAATCATGCCATTATTTTTTACTCTGCTTATATATTTACTACATCCAACTCGCTCTTTGCTTGATTTCCTTTATTAGATTTAGATCTAGCAACCTTACCTAAAGTGAATCTTGATCTTCTTGTCACATTGTCAATGTGATTCGTAGACTACACACTATATATTCCATAGGTATAATTGCTTTTATTTCATAGACCAATTGCAAATGGTTGAACATTATCTCACATTTATAATTACTATTGTATGCCCATAGGATACCAAGAATTTGATCCTCCCAGTTATCTCTTTACACATTGTATATTTTGGTAAGCATATTATCTATGATGTTTTTAGATGATTTCTCTTTCCCATTAGCTTGTGGATGATAGGTTGTGTGCTTATGGTGCACTATCATAAATTATTTTGTTAGAGTCTTGACCATGCTATTGAGGAAGTGTGTTCCTATATCACTGACCAAATTCACATGACAACCAAGTCCTATTATGATGTTTTTGTACAATAATTTAGTCCAAGTATGAGTACACCATGTACTCCAAGTAGATCTCACCTGATCTTGCTACCTGTTGTGTTGTTGATCTCCCTAATCTTGTTACCACCTGCAGATCAATCTAGTTTTACACACCTATAAACCTAGATCTCACACACACACACACACACACACACACACACACACACACACACACACACACACACCTGCAGATCAACCGACCTTACTTACCATGTAGATCTCACCTGATCTTGATATACTGTAGATCAACCTGGCCTTGCACACCTACCGACCGAGATCTTACACACCTAGAGGAACCCTTGTCCTTGCCTCACCAAGTCCTTGTGATTCTCCCTTGGATAGAACCCTTCTGATTCTACAAAAGCCTTCTAGTTCTACAATCTTTACAATATAGCCCATGAGTCTATTATATAGATCCCATGTAAACAATAATTAGACTTCTAATTACAATAATTAGAACCGCAGCTCCAAGACTAAAATTAGTCTTTACATGCAAACAATCCGTTCATTAAACAAACTGTTCATGAAACTAACAGTTCTCGAACTGCACAAGTGACTGACATCGGTCATTGTCTACCTAGAGATGACCGACATCGGCCTATCCATGACTGATGTCAATAGCTTCCTATCCACCCCTGACCGACGTCAGTTGGCCTAACTAATGCTGGTGACTGTGACACTCAACAACCTCCTCCATGTTTGCATCAGTGAAGCTTTTAGCTCCACAACCTAACATTCTCCCACTTGGAGATAAATAGCTGCACCTGTACCTATACCTATACATCGTCTAATTTTTTTCCTGGCTTGTATCCCTCTTCAAGTTCAATCTTGAAGACCAACCACCACAGTGAACCTTGTGATGTTACTCCTGTCATCCAAGTAACCTGCCACATCCGAATCTACATACCCATGTAGAGAAGTCCCTGACCCTGCATCGCATATATACCTACTGCTGGTCCCTGTCATATACCTAAGAACCCACTGAACTGCTCTCTAGTGCTTATTTCCCAGATTGGCTCCAAACTTGCTGACAACACCCACTAATAGGGAAAAAATAGGTCTATTACACATGTACTTAACCTCATCATGTGAATTGGGACCCTGTTCTATGAACTGTCCATCCATAGGTGTGCTAACCAGTTCTTCATCCCGCATCTTAAACCACGCCACTACCTTATTCACACAATCATCCTAAGACAACATCAACCTGTGATCTTCCCTATCTCTAGGAATACTCATGCCAAAGAATTTCACTCCTCCTAAATCCTTCATGGCATACCACTGAACTAATTTTACCCTTAGCTCAGCAAAACTCTGTATGTATGAACCTGCAACAAGCACATCATCCACATACAGTAACAGGATAATGTCGCAACCATTATCCACCTAGTAAAAACAAACACAGTGATTACAATGACATTGACTAAAGACATGCTTTGTCATAAACCTATCAAATTTGTACCACTGTCCTGGAGCATACTCAAGACCATATGACCTAGCCTTATGTCTCACGTGTCCATTCTCTCTCTTCTTTAACCAATGAATCCATTCATCTTTCAATACTTTTTTTCTGGCTGGCAACTCTACCAAAACCACTGTTTGGTTCTCTTCCAAAGAATTCATGCCATGCTCCCACTGTTTCCTAGATCCTACCTACTCTGCAGTGAGCAAAAAGTATAAAGAATGGGAATAAGAAATTTGAGGCTTACTTACCCTTTCAGTCCTCCATATGGGTGTTTGAGACTCCTTGATAGCATGTTGTCCGCCCAAAATCCATTTCCTGGTCAACCCTGGTCTGCACCCAACTGATGTCGAATCCACCTGATCACTGATGTCGATTTCCTGACTGACGTCAGTGTCCTCCTGGTCACCGATGCTAGTACCCTGATCGACATTGGTTGCCACCTTCCTGACACCACTGACTCTGGTCTGCACATGACCGATGTTGGTACCTGCCTGTTCGATGTTGGTTCCACCTGACCGATGCCGGTAACTGTGTTTTCTTGTGAGTGATAACTTTTTACCCGCGAGCTTACCTTCGATCAAAATCTATCCAAACTGCCCTGCTCAGAATTATTCAGCCCCTATGACTGATCTGTGTCCATCATCTCCTCCATGAAAATCAAGGCATTTTAGTTCTTAAGTTTGTCAAAGACATTTGACCTCCTCTTAAGAACATGCATTCCCTTCTCACTCATGTGACCAAGCCTACAAAGCTACATCTTTGCAATAGAAGGTGAATCAGTAATACAAGTAGATAGATAAAGAATACCTACTTTCTTACCACATGCTAATTCAAGTGCATCCACTGTGAGAGTTACTATGCATCCCTCATCACCCAAATTTCTTGATTGGGACCTGCATGACATCTTTTAACACCCATGTGTTGGCCGTCTGCAATTTCAGCCACACTTCCCCTTTGCCAATACTTTGACAAGGCTCACCAACCCCTAAATAAATCTTTCCAAAGTCTACATGGACCTTAACATGGAAAAATACTCTATTTTGGGCTGCATGAAAAGAGGCAACAGAATCTATAAACCAAGATTTTACTTTATCCAAGGAACATTCAAGAACATCCTATGCACAACACCTGCAACATCTGCTTCTTCATTTCCTTCATGCCGATCTTCTACCGACCAATAATCTTTCTTTACCTACTCTTTCTTTCCATAATTCAGTAATTGAGAATTCTTGCTATTGAGTTCCTCCATTCTTAGCTTACTTTCTTCTGCCATTGCTATACTCCTACTCAATCAAAAACCCCTAAGAGTGACTTGTAACCAACAAACACTTAACAGATCTGAAACCACCTGTTAGTGAACCTCGCTCTGAGAACCTCCACCTAGCTCTAATGAACCAGCACCCTAGCTCTGATTCCAACTGTTAGGACCTAGGTTCACACAAAGCTCTGACACCAATTTGTCAGAATTAAGAGTACACTTGATTACCTTTGTATAAGCAACTAAACACGGAATTTAACCAGAATGATAAGTAACTAGAAATCAGAAATAGCACAGAATATGAGAGACAATACCCAATTGTATTAATACTCTTCCAAAAGAAATTACAATGAAGATGCCACAATCTTCCCACACCTCTAGGGCATACAATAATTCTCCCTCAAGAGTTCTCTCTCTCAATTACGGTCACAACAAACAACTCAAACACAGAGTTGTTGTTCACCTCCACCAGTCAGTAACAATACTGCCAGTACACAAGTACTCAACATACTCCAAGTATGAGTACACCACGTACTCCAAGTAGATCTCACCTGATCTTGCTACCTGTTGTGTTGCTAATCTCCCTGATCTTGTTGCCACCTACATATCAACCTGGTTTTGCATACCTGCAAACCTAGATCTTGCACACACACACACACACACACACACACACACACACACACACACACACACACACACACACACACACACACACACACACACACACCTGCAGATCAACCGACCTTACTTACCATGTAGATCTCACTTGATCTTTCTATACCTCTGATCAACCTGGCCTTGCACACCTGCTGATCGAGATCTTACACACCCGAAAGAACCAATGTCCTTGCCTCACCAAGTCTTTATGATTCTCCCTTGGATAGAACCCTTTTGATTCTACAAAAGCCTTCTGGTTCTACAATCTTTACAATACAGCCCATGAGTCTATTATATAGATCCCATGCAAACAATAATTAGACTTCTAATTACAATAATTAGAACCACAGCTCCAAGACTAAAATTAGTCTTTACATGCAAACAACTGGTTCGTTAAACAAACTGTTCATGAAACTAACAGTTTTGGAACCGCACAGGCAACCAACGTCGGTCGTTGTCTGCTTAGAGATGACCGACGTCGGCCGATCCATGACCGATGTTGGCAGCTTCCTATCCACCCCTGATCGACGTCAGTTGGCCTGATCGATGCCGGTGACTGTGACACTCAGCAACCTCCTCCATGTTTGCATTAGTGAAGCTTTTAGCTCCACAACCTAACAACTATAATTCTTGAAGTGTCTTTATGCACATGAAATAGCTAGCTCCAATTTTGGAACACCAATATTGGGGTTTATAATAACCTCTAATTCAAATCAAAATGATATTCTTAACACTCGGCAATCCATTCAAACTTTTTATATTTTCAAAATAATTTCTCCTTTAGGGTGGATATGGTTGCTTACACTTTGATAAACTTGTGATAATATCATGTATGTCCTAATAATGATCATACTTTAGTAGAGCTTGTAGGATGTGGCATACTCATAATTACTATGATTTTATTTTTATCAATAAAATTACCATCGTTGAATACTATTGACCCAAGAGAACACCAGACAGTGTAAAGAACAAACATTTTTTTTAAAATTCAATGTGATGAACAAAGCTCAGAAACATTATAACATGAATCAAAGCTTAGATAAGTGTTCTATAAATAAAAATAATACAACCTTGTCATCACGATAGACTTCCAAAATCATGGATAAAAGATTTGAATGCAGTGACCACAGCCCTAGAGAAAACAACATCATCATTCTTCAAACTAAAGGGCATTAACTTGTATGCAAAGTAGACACATTCTATTGTAAAGGTGATTTTTTCCTCATATTTAGCAACAATAGATTGATGGTAACCACTAAATCCATTTACAAATGATTAAACATTGTGCCTTATGATCCACTGTAAAGCTTCATGTGTGAATTGAATTAGAAATGGGTCATTAACACATGAATTATTCAATGCCATGTAATCCCCACAAAATATGATCTCCCTTGACTTTTTGGGTTGTACAACCATTAGACTTACCTAGTCTACATTTTCTAATGGATAAATAATTCATAATTCTTGCATTCAATCAATTTCAACTTTAATCTTAAGTTTCATATTGGCTTTAGTCTATATGGTCGTTGAATCATAGGTTGTGCAAAATTTGTAAGTTCTATGTGCATCTCTCACACTGAATGATCTAAACCCTTGAATTTTTTTAAACTTTATTGGGAACATATATTGATAATATTGCATCAATAATAGACCTTTCGACACCCAAAGTCACAAGCTTTGACACAGACTCGGTACCAATGTTAGCTATTTATTTATTTCATGGCTCTTGATATATATTTTTTTCTCCACTTTGCATAGATTCTCATAGTGTCTTATGCCCTTATTTTTCTTGAATGTTTAAATGTTGTAGCTATGCATTTTTAGTTTCTATCACAATTTTATCTTTCAATTCCTTTAGCTCTCATTCAGGTTCAAAGAAACCATTTAAATCTAAACCTTCATCATTGTCACTATATTTTTGTCTATTCCTTGTTGTCCATGATCCTATTAAATTATTTCATAGAAAAATAGTCTTTTTGTTTATTAATCTTGTAATTACTTAGAGTTGTGTTCAAATATATAGTTGTTTATTCCTATGAAGAGTAGTGTTGAGTGTTACTTAGATCCTCTGCTCACCCATGACATCAAAATATCTTTAGTTTCTATAAACCTTGATACACCATGGGATTCTCATCTTTAAGGACAAATGTTTGAATAAAATCCTACTAGATTTACATCTAAGTCGTATTTTCCCACTTGCATTCTTGGTGCATGTATCATGTTATTGGAGGAGGTGCTAGTGTAGACCTAAGTACATGTACATAGTATTTGGGTTCCACGCCCTGAAAAGACCATACATCAGCCCATCTAGGAATATGCATTTAAGGGCATTAGATTTCTATGGAAAATGGCCACTAACTTATGATAGCAGGTGCTATTTTAAATTAAGCTTTCAACAATTCACAAGTATGATCCTAGTGCTATTGATTTGACCTATGTACTTCCCACCATTTCACAATATGATACGAAACCCAACCTCAATCAATTTATTCTTATAAAACACTTTCTTAGTGTCTTCACTATGTTTACCAAATTTATATGTAAAATGTCAAACAACATACGATCTTTACCCACTTCTGCACTTCATCTTCTTCTCTTTGTTGATAAATTAGAAACAGGGGATGTATGACCTTAAAATGAATGATCCTTATCTATGATGTTTTCTTTATTTGAAATTGAACCTACTTTAATCATAGGACTTACCATAACTTGTTTAAAAAATTATTCCTTCTCTTTTCCAAACAATATTCTCCCTTGTAACTACGACCTGAATTTCCTCCTAGTTTATCTAACTACTCCTCTACTATCTTTCCCTTTTATCACTCATCACTCTCCTCTATATCCTTTGAATTCATTTTATAAACTCTATCCATCTTTGTGGTCTCATCTGCACCTTCTCCTCTCTCAGCCCCTCTCATTTCTCTAATCTCCATAATCTCTAGCTCCTCTTTAAACTCTCATTCCATCTTTATCTTCTAAACTATCTTCTCTACTCCTAATCATATCTATATAAGGATTGTTCTACTTGTTCCATCTCCTATGGTGTCAAATGTTTCCCTCTAGCCCCATAATAGTGAAAATTATTCCATCCAAACTAGAACCTTATCAGATACCAGAACCTACAATCATAATCCCATACTGATTCCCCTTATTTGAATCAAATCTCTTTTAGATCTTCGATTGTTTGACTCATACATTTATTCATTTTAAATTATACGATCATCTAATCCTTGAAATTATGAATACTCAATTTGATAGCATCTTTTTTTTTAAATGAACTCTAGTGCTCTACCCTTTAGATCTCATATGAATTTGTAATTCTTTGTATCCTATGTAGTTACACCCTTGATCTGTCATTTAACTCGCATGTTAGCAGGTACTTATCAAGGTCATAAGACACATCCTATAAGGCCAAGGTGAAAAACTTCCTACGGTGAGATCCATGCTTCCTATGCTCATACCTGAACCCACTGACTATTATGGACTAAAAAGTTTTGGCATCTTAAAACTTGATGTCATATGAAACCCAACCTCAATCAATTTCTTCTTATAAAACATTTTCTTAGTGTCTTCACTATATCTACCAAATTTATCTGTAAAATGCCAAACAACATATGCTCTTTACCAACCTATGCACTTTTCCTTCTTCTCTATGTTGACAAATTAGGAACAGGGGATGTATGACCTTAAAATGAATGATCCTTATCTATGATGTTTTCTTCATTTAAACTTTAACCTACTTTAATCATAGGACTTAACATAATTTATATAAAAAATTGTTCCTTCTCTTTTCCAAATAATATTCTCCCTTGTAACTTTGACCTAAAATTTCCTTCTAGTTTATCTAACTACTCCTCTACTATCTTTCCCTTTTATCTCTCATCACTCTCTTCAGTATCCTTTGAATTCATTTTCAAATCTCTATCCATCTTTGTGCTCTAGTCTGCACCTTCTCCTCTCTTGGGCCCTCCAATTTCCCTAATCTCCATAATCTCTAGCTCCTCTTTGAACTCTCATTCCTTCTTTATCTTCTAAACTCTCTTCTCTACTCCTTCTCATAGCTATATAAGGATTGGTTTGCTTGTTCCATCTCCTATGTTTTCACAAGTTTCCCTCTAGCCCCAGAATTCTCTTCTCATTTTTTTCTCTATGTCCCTTATATTTTGGGTAAAGTTCAAGCCTTTCCTCTCAATTCTTCATCATCACACACATCCCCATAACGCCTGAAGCGATTACTCCATGTTATCCAGGATAGGCACCATGTCCTTTTCTACAACCAATATTTTGAACATAGTAGATAGTTGTTTCATAAATTTATCTTTGATGCCTCTTACGAATAAATATTACATAGTCTCAAACACAATAAATCTTTGCATGAAAACTCAATAATGTATCTGTCAATTATGGTTTTCATCTAATCGTCTATCGCATGCATCCACTCGGTATCTAAGCTTCGCAATCATTTACCTTCTCTTTAGTCCGAGTAAATCACTATGTTTCTCCCATAATTGTGATTTTCTATTTTTATTTTATATAGTGGATACCGATAAGGCTGCATAGAATGGTGAAAAGAAATCTATTTCAGTACAATATATTTTTATAATAATTGATAACCTACTATCACATCCTAAAACTTACATGTGAACATGCGTAAAATAAACTATTCTAAATCTATCTGAAAATAGATAGAAATAAAACTAGTAACTTCAAAACAAACTAATCTAATCCATAACTTTTAGATGGCTTTATTTTCTTTCTCTAAAACTAAAATAAAAATCTACAAGTTCGATCAGCAACATTTATCCAAGACTAAGTTATCAGCTTCACACTCGAACAAAAGAATATAACACTCAAAATGACAAGTTATAAAATAAATCTGATCAAGGAAAAGATTCACAAGTTGATGATAGTCATATTGAAAAAGAAGAATAGGACCCCAAGAAAAAGAATACTGTAGTCTGTTATTATGAACTGTTCAGTGACAATTACCGGTCATGTACAAGCTAAAAAAACGTGTTCCGTTTATAGAAAATGGTACAGAATGATCCCTATAAAATAATACTTTAAATGTTTTTTTTATTGAAAACCAAACTAATCCATCCATTCATGCTCGAAAAGGAACATCTATCATATGCTTATGAAGACAATCGTAGATTCCTCTCTTCCGACAGTAATTTGGCAAATCTGTCAATCAGAATAAAATGAGCCAAATGTTGTTGGCATCCACCATAACATAATTAGTTTCTATAAGTTTAACAAAACTATAAAAATAAATGGACATATAGAATAATATTGTAGGTGATACCTGGTCAATGCATCTTTGTTGGTTCCCTCATGCTGAACTTCCTCAGGAATACCAGTTTCTAGATTCACTCTGTTTACCAGCTTATCCAATAGCTTTTTCCCAATCTCCACAAGACTTTCAAGGTTTTCCTTGCTAGAAATGTCTGGACTTGCTGTATCTCCACTTAAATTTGCTTCCTATTCAAACAAAGGAACATGCTATTCATACGAAACTATCCTTTATACTACAAGTCAACGGATCTGAAAAATACATCCATGCATGATAAACAAGTGTTAGTGAAAAGAGTACCTCAACTTCTACTCTTACTTTAAATCAATACCAAATCTACATGGATAAACCAAGGCCTGCATCATGTATGATAAACATAGGTCGTGCTCACACCTTTTCTAGAAATTGGTATCTCATGTAAAGCGATGGAGTAAAAGATAAGCCATCGTCCTCAATCACTTCAAAAAGGTCAATAAAAGATCTATTGGTGTTCGCAATGGTAAAGAAGCGGGATCGAAATTTAATTAGAATTATGGTTATTTAAGGCTCTTTCGGAACTCCTTTGGATTGATAAGAAGTTTTCTCTTGGGATGTGATTGGTAATATAAAATGTTTTTTAATCAAAATTTAATATCAATTTTTTGTACCAGTATTTCAGGTTAAAAGGGGGCAAGAGAAGATAAGAACCTGGATTCTGAGATAGTTCTGCTTGTATGAAGCGGATGTGAACATCACAGCTATATATATGTCCACCATATCTGCACTTGCATAAATGAAGACGTCTACAATTGGAACTCTACCATTGTGCTGAATCCAACTGAAACTACCCCATTGAGCAGCCTCTTTTGCATCATAACTTGAATTGCTTAAAGCTTCTTGTCCAGTTCCAAGTGAAAGCACCAGGAATTTCCCACAATCCTAGCAAAACCCAACTCTCTTCACCCTTTCCTCCTCAAACACAAATGTAAACCAAATTTATATATAATCATTATATTGAAAAATATTAAGTACCTGAGGTTTGGTGTTCATGAACTCTGGATTCTCCTTAAAGATCTCTTTATGAATTTGATTCATTGCTAGCAAGGTCTGCATTACTAATTTGTTATCAGTAAATTTCATTGAGAATGATAGCTTTTATGGTGCAAAGGTGCATCATTTGAGGTTGGCTCGTAATCAAGCATCTCTTAAAACATAGGAATTTAATTTAAATACTCCTCTTAAATGTGACCTAAAATTTAAGAATATGAATTTTTTAATTATTCTCAAGATTTCCAGTATAATATATCAAATTACACATTTAATTTGTATTTTAATAGATCTTAGCGTATCCTCCACTAATGAAGTTTTTATTTCATTATATTTTCTTACAGGATTGTTAGCAGCAATTCCTCCATCTATCAGGTTGAAACTTCGAGACATTTTGGTTGATTCATCATCAGTGGTAAAGTAGTGAGGTGGGAGATAAGTAGGAGCTGCAGATGTACCGATGCATACATCCTTTAGAAATGGATTCTTTAAAGAACTTTCCTTAGCCTGCAAAACATAACAATTAGGTGAATTGTAAGAGACTTTTGATGCTGATAGTAAATCATGTTGGGTGATTCCCAACCTCAATCTAAAAAAAAATGGATACACATCTTTCTATATGGAAAAATGGATACACATCTTTCTATATGGATTGTGGGAGCTTAAGAACTTTAATCATAATAGTAATGCTCTATCAGATAGGTAAATAGTAAATAGATGATCTAAAATGTATAAATTTTTAGGTTTACAAAACACTAAAATATATTATTCGTCTTGATTAATTTAGATAAAATTGCTTTTGATAGATATTTTGGATCCTATTATTATATCCGTCTTTAAGAAATGAAAGATATCAATTATACTTCATTCTAAAATCTAAAACATTGGAGAAGAACAATTTTAACACAAATAAATTAACAAGGATATCATTCATTATTAGACTGCAAAGAAACCAGCTTAAAATGAAAGATATTACTTATAAGAAATTAAGCTTACCTCAAAGGTAGAGAAAATAGCTGGCTGCTGCAACTTAATATCATAAGTGGGTATCACTATATTGGTCATTGTCTCACTCAGACGTAGATTTGGAATCATTTCATTAAAGAGCTGACGGAGATATTCCCGAGTACTTGGGTTGGCTGAGTAGCCTTTTAGCTGCTTCCAAAAGACCCCAACTACGCAATAGCATATTTGCAACAAATTAATATATTAGAATGAAATACCATAATAATACATTACTTTGTAGGGTACAAAGACTAACTCTGATTGTGGAAAAATATCTGGAAGTTTTTGTAAGTAGAAATCAGTAATTTCTTGGGCAGAAAACATAAGACGGTTGTAAGCATTGGGAGAGGTTAACATGGCAGTCATCAGTCCTCCAGTGCTGGTACCACTTATAACATCAAAATAATCTGATAATCTGGCTTCTGCACCGTCTAATTCCTTTGAAAAGAAACAAACAATGTAACGAATGTCATGTGGATCATTCATGTTAATAAGAGATTTGTTAGAAAATAAAAACATATAAAAATAGAACACACAAATTGCTACAGCAATTATGGAACAATATTTTTTATTAATCTTCTTGAATCTTGTAGATCTTCTTGATCTTGCTTATCTTGCTCAATTACAATACTGCCCCACGGGTCTATTAAATAGATTGGAAAAACTAACAATAATTAGAAAAAACAAACCAAAGACTAATTTTAGTCTTTACATGCAAACTGCAACTCTAACAGTTTAACTAACTGTTTGTTAACTAATTGATAGTTAACTGCTGCATGCATGAGGAGTGAAGAAATTAACTCTAGTCTCCAACACTCCCCCTTAATTTCTACCACAAACTATTTCAGCATTTACAATGCCTAAATTTTGTCTCCCATGCGGAATACACCACCTTGCGAAATACAATTGCTCAATGAGCATTCACTCAGCGTTTAAGACTGAAGAGTAACCTGTCAAAAGGCTATCAACGGACATGATTATGTCCAACACTGCAAGCTTCCTGCTTGCTTACATTTCTTTCACCCAACGCGTAACTGCTCAGGTATCCTCCCAAGACTCTGCTGGGTACATTCCACATTGGTCTAGATTTGCCAACGATCGGCTTGATCTTTAGACACTTTGATAGCTTCACTCGTTGTTCAACACACACACTTTCACAGCTTCACTCACTGTGCAACACAAGCTCTGCGGAGCTCGTCTTTTCAAACAAATAAAAAACTTTTGACGCCCTTCTTTTTAGCGTTCGGAGCAGGCTCTTCGGAGCAATCTTCTGTGTAATACGCCTCTAGCTTGGGCGCTCTTCTTTTCCTGCTATTTTTTTTTTTTTTTTTTTTAAACAGGACTTGGAGGACCATCAATTTCTAGAAAAATAACATAATGACCAGGCTGCAAGAGTGATCCACGCAGCTCGTGTACTCCACGACCTCCACTCGGGCCTCTTGTTTCACAAACGCCAACGCTTTCTCCATCACTTTTTGCAGCTCTCCATAGATTGTCCACGGATGCGCTTTGGCTGTGATTTCTTTGACTTCCTTTCAAATGGACTTGTGTTGGGTGCAAACTAATGCGCTTCTCAAAAATTGACTTCTTCCTAACTATGCTTCTGCTGTGCGACTCTGACCTGCTGGGTCCTGCGCTCTCCTACAGTCTGGCAGTGCTTCTCACCTTCAACTCCTTCTACGACCTGTGATTTGACTGCACTCTTTTCCACTTCTGCATTCTAGCTTTGGCTCTGCTGACTTCTGTGGACTATTGTGTGCTTCGCCTGGGTTGACTGCACCACTGGACTTCTGTGCTTTGCTTGAGATTGACTGCAAATTTGTCTTTTGTTGTGCATCGCTCAGACCACTTTGAAACCTGCGAACTATTGACTGCTCCTTCTTCACCCCTGGGCAATTCTTTTCCAGCGACTGCTAGGTATTCTCCACACTTTTACTGTGCTCCTTTCCTTATGAAGCTCTGATACCAATTTTCAGAAAATAAAAATATATAAAAATAGAACACACAAATTGCTACAGCAATTATGGAACAAGATTTTTTATTAATCTTCTTGAATCTTGTAGATCTTCTTGATCTTGCTTATCTTGCTCAATTACAATACTGCCCCATGGGTCTATTAAATAGATTTCAAAAACTAATAATTAGAAAAAATAAGCCAAAGACTAATTTTAGTCTTTACATGCAAACTGCAACTCTAACAGTTTAACTAACTATTTGTTAACTAACTGATAGATAACTGCTACATGCATGAGGAGTGGAGAAATTAACTCTAGTCTACAACAAGATTAGCCGTAAAAAAGATTACTCATAAAAAAAAAATTATATAAACAATTACTAGAAAATTAATCCTTAACATCACAACTTTTGTGGAATACTGTTAAACACTATTTTGTATATTTTGTGATGGGTACCTGGAGTTTAGCCTCTAAAAACTGAAGAGCTTGTGCGGGTATAAGTCCTCTAACTCATCCTCCATCTATGCTTAAGATTGTAGTCATCTTTACCTATCGTGAAGAGGCAGGTGAAATAGCCATTGGTTGCTTTATCTATCTGGAAAACAACGGATAACATAGATTGTTAGATTGCACAACTGTAACTATGGATACATTACTCAAAAATAAAGACATGACTGTAAGTGAAAACAATTAATGCAATTTGTCAAGGACAGTTTTCATTAAAACTAATTAATATGGTACGTTAACGCAAACACACTGACTGTTTAAGCTTTACCCTCTCAACCCTCTGGAACTCAAACCCAATCAATCAATTGCATTCTACACCATTCCACCAGTCCACATATAAATAGGAGAAATAAAATTTAGGAATAAAAAATGGAACACAAGCTGAAGTTGCATCAGCTTGCAATCTAAGGGAAGACGCTTTCTAAGATTTGCATCAACATGCATTGTAAGGGTAGATGCCTTCTGATATTTGCATCAACTAATTGGAAGAGAATTCTAAATTTTGGTGTTGAAGTAATTGTCAGTTCCTTTGAGCAAGAATGTCAGATTTTATCAAGCTCCCTTAAAATATTGCGAAAGATATTAAAACCATATATACAAGCCATAAGCAAGCTTAATAAATTTCTAAACTTATGGGGAGACGATCGTATTATGAGTGGATATTACATCTGATTAAGTCTTGTCTATTCAATTTCTAGGTATGAAGAAACTTTGGATGAAAGATATATTTAATAATATATACTTAGTTCTTTTTTATATATATAATGGAGAGAGAGATTTATTTTAGATTTATTATATATTATGTTGATTAAGGATTTTTTTTTTTCTACATTTCTCTTTAATTGTTTATGGTTGGCTTCAATCTAGTTATATTATTTTTTCTGGTTCAAATAATTATTTTTAAAAAAATAAATGGTCTCTAAACTCTACCATATGCCAAATATATCATGATTCTTAGATTCCTTGTACTAGGTAAGAAGAAAAAATTATATATGACGGTCAAATGGACTTCAAATTTAAGATCAAAATTACATAAAGATGGTCAAATTTAAGGACCACCATTGTTTTTCATAATGAAATTCAAATTTATGGTGGAGACTTTAGTTGGGGAAGATATGAGACTTGAGAAACTTTCTTTACTAGGTTTTACATGCTTGTCTTGCTTTTATATTAGCTTTCCTCAACCTAATTTCATATCACCCTCATTTGATTGAGTTTTTGAAGCTTTGGAAGCTTTTTGTATTGGATTCTTCTTGATCTAGTTTTGGCATTGAAAATCTTGACATCATCCTTGAATATCTGAGCATTGCTAGCCTAGAAGGAGCCTTTATTTATTTTAGATCTACTTCTCACACCTTGGCATTGGAAGTCTAAATATGACATTTTTTACTTTCGTGCCCTAGTCTTCAAACTTGCGTTGGAGGAGAGAAGCTAAGGATCAGTGTTGGGACCTGCTGAGGTGGAGCATTAATTTCAGATTTGAGGCACCTTTTTCTATTGCAGCAAATTAGATCTGAGGCATTTGGAGGATAAGGTCAGCTTTGGCATTTCCTTTTTAGATCGAAGGCATTGGAAAGGAGGATGAGTCTTTCGCTATGTGAAATAAGTTGTAGGAGGTAGGCATTTCCATCTACAAAAGTAGCCTAAGTGTGGCATTGGAATATGTTAATAGTGGTGTCCCTTCTCTACCTTTACTTTCCCAAGATCTAAGTGTAATATTCCTTTCTTTTATTTTTTTGTGTTGCATTGAAATTCTCAGCTTGGCATTAGAATTTATTTGTTGTGCTAAGGCACCACATTTTATCTTATCTGTATTGGAAGATAGAGGGAGATAATGGTGGGGCATCATCATTTTTTCAAATTGCATTCCACATCAGAAGATAGATCTGATTTTTCTAAATTTTAAGTTCCAGACTTGTATCTAAGCGTTGGACTGTTTAGAGAGAGGCATCGTATGTGCGTGTTAGAGGAGGAGAGAAGAATATAGTGGCATCATTTTCAAGATTTGATACAATTGATAGTAATAAACCTGCTTTCTTTCCTCTCAAAATAGCCCATTAGTTCATTTTTTTGCTTTTATACATTGTAATTTTGCCTTACGAGGAAACAAATTTCACTTGCACGCATATCAAGGTAACTAGATGAATATTTTTTCACTTTGTTTAAAGTTTCTAATTCTTTGGTTTAATTTTGGTTTCAAAGAGTGTTAGACACCAATATTTTTTTCTTATTTAGTCAAGAAAATTAGTTTGTAGTGCATTTGTTAATATTTTGACCCATTTTACGAGAAATTGTAACATCTATAACTTTTGAACCTTAACTAGTATTTGATTTCTGTTTTCTTTAAAAGTGCATGGTTTTTGATTAACTATCGATTAGTGTCATTAATTTATACAAAATCACTACTTTTATAAACTGTCAAATTGAGGAGGTCGTTAATACAATATTTTGGGGGATTATCTCAGTGTCAATTTTGTGCACCTTTTTGCATTCTTTCTACTCTTTGGTGATTAATTAGCATCGATTCTACTTTTGGTATTGACCATTGTGATTCTTTAACTACATATAATTACATTACATGGAGACCTAGAATTGAAACAATCATAAACCGCAACGGATTATGGTCCCTAATGAACAAAACATAACCATAATTTATACATGAATTTAAAAAATCTCAACACCAATGTAAGTTTCAAGAGTGCGCAAGTTTGATTGGGGGTTATATTAATGATAAGATTTTGTTTCCTTTGGATGGTTGTGATTCTCTATTCAAAATATGGGTTAAGGTAAAAGGTTTGTTTGAGAAAAATAGATCACTTGAGAACCATGCAGCTTGAATTTGAGTTAACTTCACTCAATCTTGATGACTTTGCCTCTATTTTAGACTACCTCACTAAGCTTAAAAAAAATTTGACATAGTTGAAGGGAGTGGATGAGATAAAAATGATGAAGATTGTGTGTAGTTTACTCTGTCTAAGTTGAGTGGCCCATTCTAAATAATTGTTTCTACCTTTTTCTGTAGTATGGATGCCTTAGGTGCTACATTCAAAATGCTATATCTATAATTGTTTTGTGAGAGACTTACTAGGGAGGAATCCAAATTGTCTCACCTTGATTATTCCACCTCTCAAAACACATTAGTTGCATCATATCCTAAGAATAGGGGAAAAACTATGAGTAAGAAGAAGAGCACTCCACCTCCATCCTAAAATGCACATAATCCCATCACTAACACATCTAAACCCAAGTCATCTTTCAAATCCAAGAATAAGTCTAACCTATCTTGATCCTATTTTGGGGGGACTGATCACCAAGAATCTAGTTGTTTTAAGAGAATGTAAGCTGTAGAGGATGTCATTAGGAAACACAAGATTTATATCTCCACTCCTCCATCTCATGAGCATGGAAAAACACTTAATGTTATCAAGAGATCAGAGTTACCTATTTCAGACATTTGGGTTCTAGATTTTGGTGCTTCACACCATGTGACTTATTCTAAGGAGTCTTTTGTATCTCTTGTTCTAAGTTCTACTTCTAAAATTGAGGTTAGGTATTCTTACTTCATTTTTGTTAAGGGGAAGGGTGACATACAGCTAGATGGTGGGTGCATCAATGATGCATTACATGTTACAAGCATCACCACCAATCTACTTTCAGTTTATCAGATTTATCATTTATGTCAAGGTAAGATAATGACTTTCACACTATAGGGCATTAAAGTTTGAGATTTGTTAGATCCACATACATTTATTTTAGAGGTTGTTGTTGATCATAATTTTTGACTCTATTATTTTGAGGGTTTTGATGATAGTCTTCCTATAGGGACACCTAAACTATATATATTTGAAGGAATTGAGCAGTCATATTATTGTAAAGGGTATTCCTACAATTTCATCTCTTGATGGAGTTTGCCTTGGTTGTGCATTAGGGAAACAACATCAAAATCTATTTCCTAAGGCTATGTCCATGAGAGCTTCTTCACCACTTGAACTTGTGCACATTGATTTGATGGTCTTTCTTACACCTTTAAATAGAGATAAGTATGCACTTACTTTCATTCATAATATCTAGAGGTGTACTTGGGTTTATTTTCTCAAGTACATGAGTGATGCCTTTTTTCACTTCAACGTCTTTAAGGCTTTGGTCAAGAAACAGTATTCAAATTGCATCAAGAATCTTTATATAGATAATGAGGGTAATACTTCATTCAATATTTCTCTGAATTTTAATTAGCACATACTATGTAGTAAATTGGCTTAGCATAAAAGAAGAACCAAACTCTGAAGGATATGGATAATTGTATAATGTATTCATGGGATTTACCTCTTATCTATTGGTCAGAGGCAATTAATTATGTGAACTACATTCAGAAATACACACCACATCAAGCACTTGAGCATATGACTCCAAAGGAAGCTTGCTCTAGAACCAAGCCTGATGTTTCATTTTTGAATTCTTTGGGAGCCTTGCTTGGACGTCTATACCAAAGAATAAAAATAGAGCATTGGATAATAAGAATAAACCTTTGATGTTTTTAAGATTTTATGAGGACATGAGAGATTATCATCTTATAGATCCTGATACTCATGATTTTTATTTTTGAACACATGTACATTTTGATGAACACTTCACATCTCATGACTCTTCATCTTCTTCCATGTCTTTTTCTTCTTCTTTCCATGATTCACCTCCTCTCAAGGATCCATTCTTTGATGAGCCAATTCAGGAAATTTTTTAGAAAGTTATAGAGTATGAGTATCATATTTACATTGATGTTTCCACTATGCCTAGATGGGCTCGTATTATAATTTTCAAGGTAGTACTTTTCATACAGAATCTTCCACCTACTCGACATCATCATACACATTCTATGATTAGTGGACTTTTATGTCAAGCATTCTCTCAAGATCCACAATAATTTTCATGGCCTCATGGGATATAAGAGTGGGATGATGAGATGATAGATGAGTATTATTCATTGATGAATAATCACACTTGGGATTTGGTCACTCTTCTTAAAAGAAGAAATTTGGTCAGGTGCAAGTAGATTTACTGCACCAACTATGCATCTAATGGGTCCATTGATAAGTATAAGCCATGTCTTATTATAAAATAATTCTCGTAGGTCAAAGTTAATGAATACTCTGATACTTTTTCACCCATTTCTAAGATGGATTATGTTTACCTTGTACTTTATCTTGTTGCATCACAGGGTTGGCCAGTGTATCAGATAGACATTAAGAGTGCTTTCTTGCATAGATACTTGCATGAGGAAATCTATATGGAATATTTTGATGGTTTTTTCATGATTCTTATCTTGTTTGCCAACATAGGAGGTCTCTTTATAGTCTCAAATATCCCCTTTAGGATTAGTATGAGAGGATGGATTCATTTATTCTCTCCATTGGGTTTGTTTGTTGCCACTCCAATTGCATAGACTATATTTGACGTATTGGGGATTACATTGTTATATTGGTCTTGTATATTGACCATTTGCTTATCACAGATAGCTCCTCATCTGAGATTTAGACTATTTAGTAGGCACTTTCAGGATAGTTTGACATGACAGATATTGGTCTTTTACATTTCTTCTTTAGTTTATAGATCTCACAGTCAAATACAAGGATTTCTTGAGTCAGTAGAAGTATACCCTTGACATTCTTCGGCATTTTGACATGTCTGATTGCAAGCCAGTAGGCTATTACACTATCATCTAGAGAGGTTAAGTACAGGGCACTAGTTATAGAGAGTTAGTATGTTCTTTGGCTTCATCAGTTATTGACAAAGTTTGACTTCACATAAGATTCACCCACTGAAGTTTGGTGTGACAACTAGATTATAATTCACATATCTCATAACCGAGTTGAGCATCAATGGATCAAACACATTGAGGTACATATGCACTTCACTTTTTAGCACATTAAAGATGGATTTCTTATCTTGGAGCACATTCTGACTCAGCACTAGGTTGTAGACATCTTCACGAAGCCCTTTTTATCATCTCATTTCCTTAAATTTTGTGGCATGCTTAGGATTTTAGAATTTGTCATTAGGTATTGTTCAGGAGGACATCTTCCTCCTTCATTTCATGGATACATATTGTACATGAGTACCTTATCAGGCCTAGTTTTTGGGACTCATTTTGTAGATATTCCACTATTTTTTTGGTTATTCTTAGCCCTTAGCTTCACTTGAGGGGGTGTTATAGTTTTTATTTCATTTATTTATCATGTGTCTTACTGTAATAGCTAGTTATTTTGTCATTTTTTTATCTTTTATTGTGTAAGGATTTATCCCACATTAGTTAGTTAGGCTATTTCTATGTTTTACATTTCCTACTTATGCAAGGGCTTTCCTTTTTACTAGTATATCTTATTTTTAAATAACACTTGATTAGCTTTGCTTTGTAATCAATTGTCTATAGCTTCATTGTGTGATGTTTTTTGTCTTATCACTTATGAATCTTAGGTTGGAATGCTTGTTCACCATTCTTAACATGGTTCAGTATTTTAGATTTTATCTATTTATAAAAAATTAAGATTTTAATATTTGTTTGTAAATCTATTCTGAGTAGCATATGGCCTAATGCATCTCAATTTTATAATTCACATTAAGATGGATGTGCCAACACTATTATTTTAGTTTCACCAAATTCTCCCCCCTTAATAATTACTTTGAAGAAGATCCTTCACATTGAATATTTTGGGTATTACTTGAAATTGATGTTCATTCCTTGAGATTCTCAATGTTTACACCCCTAGTGATGGCCATAACAAAACAAAATTATGGAGATGGCTTGATGATAATATACCCCTTTCCACGGAGCTAAATTTTGGTAACTTTAATATGATAGACAGTCCTGATGACAAAATCGGTACCCTCTTGATGAGATGTTGCATTGAGGAACTTGAATCATGGTATCATTTTAAACATCGATAAGGTTAGGTGGACCTACTATTTCAGTGACATTCATTAATTAATAAACAATTGTTCACTTGGTCCAATTTCCATACCGTAACTCATAAAATCCTCAAATGATTGGACTATATGATGCTTCACAAAAATCACATGTTCTCCCTTTGTGTTTTCAATAGACTACCTATAATTATCCATCTGAAAATTGTCATATCTGAACTTTTTCCTATCATCTCTATATATGAGTGGAGTGGAGTCCATATTTAATTCCCCAATAATTATTTTATTCATTAACACATCCCTTATCAACCATGAGGTAATATCACACTCATCTCCATAGTGTGGAATTTTTCTCTGCATCCATCATATGTCACTAATTGGATTGAGTTATGGAATGATGCAATTAGATACACCACCACCTTCCTTTGGCACTATGGAAATAAAATTGTGTAGGTTCATAGGTGGTTTGATGGTAATATCTTTAAGGAATACCAAAGAATTTCTTCCATCCTTGAACAAAACCCTTTCAACTCGTAGCTTCAGGGCATGGTTACTTATCTCAAGAACAAGACTAAACTAGTAGATATCTATGAAATAAGAGTGACACAAATTATGGCATGTTTGCATTGGATTAAGATTCAAAGTTGTGCCTTTATGTATTTTTTCAAGTCTCTCATCGCCAAACATGTGACATCAAGTTTACTCTTAATCATCTCACTAGTCAACCAAAAAATTCCTTAGCTATATTACATCACTATAAATTTGTGTTGTAAGCTTAAGAAGGTTCAATGGAGATAACACATGCATTACAATAAATTTGTGATGCAATGCCTACAAGTTAATCTTTTTAACTTGAAAAAAATGTAATTCCCCTCTCTTTTATGATGGTATTTTTGATGCAGTAAAATACATGGCCAATGAAAAATCACCAAGGATTCATGGCATTCTTTGCAAACTACCTAAATCTACTTTGAAATTTATGGGGCCTAACTTGTTGCAAGTTCACAAAGAAGACCTAAGAATAAGTCATTAGAAACTATCATCAAAAAAATTAATTTTAAATTCATCCCTAATTTTAGTGACCTATAAATTATTACCTGTTAATGATCAATTAACGTTTTTAATGTATCCAATGAAATTTTTAGCAAAGCCTTAGTGAATTACCTCTGCCATATCCTCCATGCAATCATCAAACTAGAGCAAACAAGCTACATAAAAATATATATATATATGCTATATTATATAATTTTAATTCGGCATCTCTCACCAGAGGACCATCTTTCTAAATCTTGACTTTCAAAAATCTTATGATCAGAGAGAGTCACCCTTTAATATGACAATTCTTAAGGTTCTAGGTTTTTATCAATTTCTTGTCTAGTTGTCATCACCATTATTGATGTGTCTATGTATATGGTAACATCATTGGATAAGTGTATTTACCCCTTATTTTATTGACTAGTAGTGTCATTAACACCTCGTCAAGTTGTCAAAAACTTTAAAGCTTTATCAATCACTTGCCATTCGACCCTTGCAACTGATGTTGCATGAATAGAGCTCTTGATTGCACAATTGTGGTTTCATCTATGTTGAATAAATATTTATAAAATCCATTAATAAAATCAAAGGGGTTGAGGTCATTGTAACTTGCTTGTCTCAATCTTAAGCCTATTCCCATATCCTTCTTATGTTTGTTATTCAACAGTATGAGGAGCTCTGATCGACTCATTCTTACTATGTTGTGGTGAAAACTTGGACATGTTTGTGCTTAGGTGAATAGCTCAATCTCATATCATAAAAGGATCTTATATTCTAAGGGGTTTGAAATGCATCATGATATGTCTACCCTATGTTTATATATCTTTGCTACTCTCCACTCATCTAACACTTCACATTGAATTGTGTTAAGCTATTTTTCACATCATTATACTCTTGGTTTAAATTCAATTAGTTGTTGTGATGTGTTATTTGTGCTTCAATGGATATATTGAGTTTTTTTGTTGATGACATTATTTGATGTGATGCACTACTTGTCTTCTTCTAAAAATTTCCTTTATTGAACATTATTTGAGTCTAACACCCCAAACAGCTTTTGGAAAGGTGTAATCTTTGTAGTGCTCTGTTATTAACCAATTTTTGAGTGATTGTTTGTTAACTATTCTCCATACCCCTTTTGTCAGTGCTTCATTCTAAGACTTAATTGATTGACCCTTGTTCATGTTGGTATTTCATTTATTTATTTTTCCTTTCATATTCTATGACATTTACCTTTTTATACTATTTCTAATTTCTTATGATAAATAAATCGCACTACACATTGCTACACTAGAAACCTAAAAAAAGATTAAAAAAATCATATATGAAACACAAACCCTAACTACCTAATGTTACTCTAAACCCTCTCAATTTTTCAACATGATATTAATAGAGCTCATTTGAGATAAGGCTAAATTCTACAACCATTTACATGCCTTGGGAGGATGACTCCTCAAAGGTCCCTTAGCACTAGTTTTCTTTGTTACAATACTTCATAGATAACTTTGGTCCTTTCCACCAAATGCATAGTTTATGAGGGTGTGCATGAAATTTTTTATCATATAATAATACCATCTTCTTTGAATAATTTTCTTTAGATCACAAATTGTAATCATGCCATTATTTCTTACTCTGATTATATATTTACTACATCCAACTCACTCTTTCTTGATTTCCTTTATTGGAGTTAGATCTAGAAACCTTACCTAAAGTGAATCTTGATCTTCTAGTCACATTGTCAATGTGATTCGTAGACTACACACCATATATTCCATATGTATAATTGCTTTTATTTCATAGACCAATTGCAAATGGTTGAATAATATTTCACATTTATAATTACTATTGTATGCCCATAGGATACCAAGAATTTGATCCTCCCAGTTATCTCTTTACACATTGTATATTTTGGTAAGCATATTATCTACGATGTTTTTAGATGCCTTCTCTTTCCCATTAGATTGTGGATGATAGGTTGTGTGCTTATGGTGCACTATCATAAATTATTTTGTCAGAGTCTTGACGATGCTATTGAGGAAGTGTGTTCCTGTATCATTGACCAAATTCACATGACATCCAAGTCCTATTATGATGTTTTTGTACAATAATTTAGTACATGTTTCTAGTGCTACAGCTTGGTCTTGCAATAGCTTTTACCAATTTTGTGAAGTAATTCATTGTATTTTTTATATATCTATAATAATTGTGTTTTCTTGGTAAATTAATAGGTCCTAAAAAATCCATTCCCCATTGCTCAAATGGTTTTACTTCTAGCATTGGGTTCAAATAAATTTCATCCCTTTGATTTATTCTTCCTATTATTTAACAAACACCGCATTAATTTGTGATTACATGTGCATCCTAGAATAGATTAGGCTGTCATATACCACTTTATTAATATCTTCCTCAATTGATGTTCCTATGAAGTGTCCTCTTATGTCTCCTTGATATGCATCTTCCAACAATTATGGTTGCTCATGATATAGGGCTAATATACACAACACATCGTCTTTAACCGTCTTGTTTAAAATCCCATTGATAATGCTAAATGGTATAGCTCATGTGACTAACTACATTTCATCCTTCTCAACATAATGTGTAGGAAAAACTCCTTGTTTTAGGAAATTGGATATATCCTCCATATTATTTATAATTACATAGACTCTGAATAAGTGTGCATCCGATGACTCATCCTGAAATTATTCTAACTCCTTTCCATTATTCATTTAGTTAAGATGATATGATCCCACATTATATCTCATTGGTTTCACATTAATCTTAAACTCAAATTATTTGAAAAACATTTACCAACTAGAGATCCTGCCACCTAGCATGGGCTTATTTACTTAATATCTCAGAGCTTGGTGATGTATAAATAATTTAAATGGTGTCACTAAGAGGTAATGCCTAAATTTTTTTAGTTAAAACATCATATCTAGGGCCTCTTACTCTTTTTTAATGTAATTATTCTCTGTTACTGACAAATTTTGGCTTGAAAAGTGAATTAGGTGATCCAAACCTCTTATCCTAGCTAAGCCAATAAAAATTCTACTATAATTCTTGAAGTGTCTTTATGCACATGAAATAGCTAGCTCCAATTTTGGAACACCAATATTGGGGTTTATAATAACCTCTAATTCAAATCAAAATGATATTCTTAACACTCGGCAATCCATTCAAACTTTTTATATTTTCAAAATAATTTCTCCTTTAGGGTGGATATGGTTGCTTACACTTTGATAAACTTGTGATAATATCATGTATGTCCTAATAATGATCGTACCTTAGTAGAGCTTGTAGGATGTGGCATACTCATATATATTATGATTCTATTTTTATCAATAAAAGTACCATCATTGAATATTATTGACCCAAGAGAACACCAGACAGTGTAAAGAACAAACATTTTTTTTAAATTCAATGTGATGAACAAAGCTCAGAAATATTATAACATGAATCAAAGTTTAGATAAGTGTTCTATAAATAAAAATAATACAACCTTGTCATCACGATAGACTTCCAAAATCATGGATAAAATATTTGAATGCAGTGACCATAGCCCTAGAGAAAACAACATCATCATTCTTCAAACTAAAGGGCATTAACTTGTATGCAAAGTAGACACATTCTATTGTAAAGGTGATTTTTTCCTCTTATTTAGCAACAATAGATTGATGGTAACCACTAAATCCATTTACAAATGATTAAACATTGTGCCCTATGATCCACTATAAAGATTCATGTGTGAATTGAATTGGAAATGGGTCATTAACACATGAATTATTCAATGCCATGTAATCCCCACAAAATATGATCTCCCTTGACTTTTTGGGTTGTACAACCATTAGACTTACCTAGTCTACATTTTTCTAATGGATAAATAATCCATTATTCTTGCATTCAATCAATTTCAACTTTAACCTTAAGTATCATATTGGCTTTAGTCTATATGGTCGTTGAATGATAGGTTGTGAAAAATTTGTAAGTTCTATGTGCATCTCTCACACTGAATGATCTAAACCCTTGACTTTTTAAAAACTTTATTGGGAACATATATTGATAATATCGCATCAATAACAAACCTTTCGACACCCAAAGTCATAAGCTTTGACACAGACTCAGTACCAATGTTAGCTATTTATTTATTTCATGGCTCTTGATATATATTTTTTGCTCCACTTTGCATAGATTCTCATAGTGTCTTATTCCCTTATTTTTCCCGAATGTTTAAATGTTGCAGCTATGCATTTTTAGTTTCTATCACAATTTTATCTTTCAATTCCTTTAGCTCTCATTCAGGTTCAAAGAAACCATTTAAATCTAAACCTTCATCATTGTCACTAGATTTTTGTCTACTCTTTGTTGTCCATGATCCTATTAAATGATTTCATAGAAAAACAGTCTTTTTGTTTATTAATCTTGTAATTATTTAGAGTTGTGTTCAAATATATAGTTGTTTATTCCTATGAAGAGCAGTGTTGAGTGTTACTTAGATCCTCTGCTCACCCATGACATCAAAATATCTTTAGTTTCTATAAACCTTGATACACCATGGGATTCTCATCTTTAAGGACAAATGTTTGAATAAAATCCTACTAGATTTACATCTAAGTCATATTTTCCCACTTGCATTCTTGGTGCATGTATCATGTTATTGGAGGAGGTGCTAGTGTAGACCTAAGTACATGTACATAGTATTAAGCTTTCAACAATTCACAACTATGATCCTAGTGCCATTGATTTGACCTATGTACTTCCCACCATTTCACAATATGATATGAAACCCAACCTCAATCAAATTATTCTTGTAAAACACTTTATTAGTGTCTTCACTATGTTTACCAAATTTATCTGTAAAATGTCAAACAACATACGATCTTTACCCACTTCTGCACTTCTTCTTCTTCTCTTTGTTGATAAATTAGAAACAGGGGATGTATGACCTTAAAATGAATGATCCTTATCCATGATGTTTTATTCATTTGAACTTGAACCTACTTTAATCCTAGGACTTACCATAACTTGTTTAAAAAATTATTCCTTCTCTTTTCCAAACAATATTCTCCCTTGTAACTACAACCTAAATTTCCTTCTAGTTTATCTAACTACTCCTCTACTATCTTTCCCTTTTATCTCTCATCACTCTCCTCTATATCCTTTGAATTCATTTTATAAACTCTATCCATCTTTGTGGTCTCATCTGCACCTTCTCCTCTCTCGGCCCCTCTCATTTCTGTAATCTCCATAATCTCTAGATCCTCTTTAAACTCTCATTCCATCTTTATCTTCTAAACTCTCTTCTCTACTGCTAATCATATCTATATAAGGATTGGTCTACTTGTTCCATCTCCTATGTTGTCACATGTTTCCCTCTAGCCCCACAATAGTGAAAATTATTCCATCCAAACTAGAACCTTATCAGATACCAGAACCTACAATCATAATCCCATACTGATTCCCCTTATTTGAACCAAATCTCTTTTAGATCTTTGATTGTTTGATTCATACATTTATTCATTTTAAATTATCCGGTCATCTAATCCTTGAAATTATGAATACACAATTTGATAGCATCTTTTTTTTAAAATGAACTCTAGTGCTCTACCCTTTAGAGCTCATATGAATTCGTACTTATTTGTATCCTCTATAGTTACACCATTAACCTATCATTTAACTCACATGTTAACAGGTACTTATCAAGGTCATAAGACACATCCTATAAGGCAAAGGTGAAAAAATTCCTACGGTGAGATCCATGCTTCCTATGCTCATACCTAAAACCACTGACTATTATGGACTAAAAATTTTTTGCATCTTAAAACTTGATGTGATATGAAACCCAACCTCAATCAATTTCTTCTTATAAAACATTTTCTTAGTGTCTTCACTATATTTACCAAATTTATCTATAAAATGTCAAACAACATATGCTCTTTACCAACTTATGCACTTTTCCTTCTTCTCTCTGTTGATAAATTAGGAACAAGGGATGTATGACCTTAAAATGAATGATCCTTATCTATGATGTTTTCTTCATTTAGACTTTAACCTACTTTAATCATAGGACTTAACATAATTTCTATAAAAAATTGTTCCTTCTCTTTTCCAAATAATATTCTCCCTTGTAACTTTGACCTAAAATTTCCTTCTAGTTTATCTAACTACTCCTCTACTATCTTTCCCTTTTATCTCTCATCACTCTCTTCTGTATCCTTTCAATTCATTTTCAAATCTCTATCCATCTTTGTGCTCTCGTCTACACCTTCTCCTCTCTTGGGCCCTCCAATTTCCCTAATCTCCATAATCTCTAGCTCCTCTTTGAACTCTCATTCCTTCTTTATCTTCTAAACTCTCTTCTCTACTCCTACTTATAACTATATAAGGATTGGTTTGCTTTTTCTATCTCCTATGTTTCCACAAGTTTCCCTCTAGCCCCAGAATTCTCTTCTCATTTTGTTTCTCTATGTCCCTTATATTTTGGGTAAAGTTCAAGCCTTTCCTCTCAATTCTTCATCATCACACACATCCCCATAATCCCTGAAGTGATCACTCCATGTTATCCAGGATAGGCACCATGCCCTTTTCTACAACCAATATTTTGAGCATAGTAGATAGTTGTTTCATAAATTTATCTTTGATGCCTCTTACGAATAAATATTACATAGTCTCAAACACAATAAATCCTTGCATGAAAACTCGATAATGTATCCGTCAATTTTGGTTTTCATCTAATCGTCTATCGCATGCATCCACTCGGTATCTAAGCTTCGCAATCATTTACCTTCTCTTTAGTCCAAGTAAATCACTATGTTTCTCCCATAATTGTGATTTTCTATTTCTATTTTATATAGTGGATACCGATAAGGCTGCATAGAATAGTGAAAAGAAATATATTTCAGTACAATATATTTTTATAATAATTGATAACCTACTATCACATCCTAAAGCTTACATGCGAACATGCGTAAAATAAACTATTCTAAATCTATCTGAAAATAGATAAAAATAAAACTAGTAACTTCAAAACAAACTAATCTAATCCATAACTTTTAGACGGCTTTATCTTCTTTCTCTAAAACTAAAATAAAAAGCTACAAGTTCGATCAGCAACATTTATCCAAGACTAAGTTATCAGCTTCACACTCGAACAAAAGAATATAACACTCAAAATGACAAGTTATAAAATAAATCTGATCAAGGAAAAGATTCACAAGTTGATGATAGTCATATTGAAAAAGAAGAATAGGACCCCAAGCAAAGAATACTGTAGTCTGTTATTATGAACTGTTCAGTGACAATTACCGGTCATGTACAAGCTAAAAAACGTGTTCCGTTTATAGAAAATGGTACAGAATGATCCCTATAAGATAATACTTTAAATGTTTTTTTTATTGAAAACCAAACTAATCCATCCATTCATGCTCGAAAAGGAACATCTATCATGTGCTTATGAAGACAATCGTAGATTCCTCTCTTCCGACAGTAATTTGGCAAATCTGTCAATCAGAATAAAATGAGCCAAATGTTGTTGGCATCCACCCTAACATAATTAGTTTCTATAAGTTTAACAAAACTATAAAAATAAATGGACATATAGAATAATATTGTAGGTGATACCTGGTCAATGCATCTTTGTTGGTTCCCTCATCCTGAACTTCCTCAGGAATACCAGTTTCTAGATTCACTCTGCTCACCAGCTTATCCAATAGCTTTTTCCCAATCTCCACAAGACTTTCAAGGTTTTCCTTGCTAGAAATGTCTGGACTTGCTGTATCTCCACTTAAATTTGCTTCCTATTCAAACAAACAAAGGAACATGCTATTCATACGAAACTATCCTTTATACTACAAGTCAACGGATCTGAAAAATACATCCATGCATGATAAACAAGTGTTAGTGAAAAGAGTACCTCAAATTCTACTCTTACTTTAAATCAATACCAAATCTACATGGATAAACCAACGCCTGCAAAAACATAACAATTAGGTGAATTGTAAGAGACTTTTGATGCTGATAGTAAATCATGTTTTGTGATTCCCATCCTCAATCTAAAAAAAAATGGGTACACATCTTTCTATATCGAAAAATGGATACACATCTTTCTATATGGATTGTGGGAGCTTAAGAACTTTAATCATAATAGTAATGCTCTATCAGATAGGTAAATAGTAAATAGATGATCTAAAATGTATAAATTTGTAGGTTTACAAAACACTAAAATATATTATTCGTCTTGATTAATTTACATAAAATTGTTTTTGATAGATATTTTGGATCCTATTATTATATCCGTCTTTAAGAAATGAAAGATATCAATTATACTTCATTCTAAAATCTAAAACATTGGACAAGAACAATTTAAACACAAATAAATTGACAAGGATATCATTCATTATTAGACTGCAAAGAAACCAGCTTAAAATGAAAGATATTACTTATAAGAAATTAAGCTTACCTCAAAGGTAGAGAAAATAGCTGGCTGCTGCAACTTAATATCATAAGTGGGTATCACTATATTGGTCATTGTCTCACTCAGACGTAGATTTGGAATCATTTCATTAAAGAGCTGACGGAGATATTCCCCTGAGTACTTGGGTTGGCTGAGTAGCCTTTTAGCTGCTTCCAAAAGACCCCAACTACGCAATAGCATATTTGCAACAAATTAATATATTAGAATGAAATACCATAATAATACAATACTTTGTAGGGTACAAAGACTAACTCTGATTGTGGAAAAATATCTGGAAGTTTTTGTAAGTAGAAATCAGTAATTTCTTGGGCAGAAAACATAGGACGGTTGTAAGCATTGGGAGAGGTTAACATGGGAGTCATCGGTCCTCCAGTGCTGGTACCACTTATAACATCAAAATAATCTGATAATCTGGCTTCTGCACCGTCTAATTCCTTCGAAAAGAAACAAACAATGTAACGAATGTCATGTGGATCATTCATGTTTATAAGAGATTAGCCGTAAAAAAGATTACTCATAAAAAATTAAATTATATAAACAATTACTAGAAAATTAATCCTTAACATCACAACTTTTGTGGAATACTGTTAAACACTATTTTGTATATTTGGTGATGGGTACCTGGAGTTTAGCCTCTAAAAACTGAAGAGCTTGTGCGGGTATAAGTCCTCTAACTCCTCCTCCATCTATGCTTAAGATTGTAGTCATCTTTCCCTGTCGTGGAGAGGCAGGTGCAATAGCCATTGGTTGCTTTATCTATGTGGAAAACAACTGATAACATAGATTGTTAGATTGCACAACTGTAACTATGGATACATTACTCAAAAATAAAGACATGACTGTAAGTGAAAACAATTAATGCAATTTTTCAAGGACAGTTTTCATTAAAACTAATTAATATGGTACGTTAACGCAAACACACGATGTTTAAGCTTTACCCTCTCAACCCTCTGGAACTCAAACCCAATCAATCAGTTGCATTCTACACCATTCCACCAGTCCACATATAAATAGGAGAAATAAAATTTAGGAATAAAAAATGGCACACAAGCTGAAGTTGCATCGGTTTGCAATCTAAGGGAAGACGCTTTCTAAGATTTGCATCAACTTGCATTGTAAGGGTAGATGCCTTCTGATATTTGCATCAACTAATTGGAAGAGTATTCTAAATTTTGGTGTTGAAGTAATTGTCAGTTCCTTTGAGCAAGAATGTCAGAGTTTATCAAGCTCCCTTAAAATATTGCGAAAGATATTAAAACCATATATACAAGCCATAAGCAAGCTTAATAAATTTCTAAGCTTATGGGGAGATGATCGTATTATGAGTGGATAATACATCTGATTAAGTCTTGTCTATTCGATTTTTAGGTATGAAGAAACTTTGGATGAAAGATATATTTAATAATATATACTTAGTTTTTTTTTATATATATAATGGAGAGAGAGATTTATTTTAGATTTATTAAATATTATGTTGATTAAGGATTTTTTTTCTTTTCTTTTCTAAATTTCTCTTTAATTGTTTATGGTTGGCTTCAATCTAGTTATATTATTTTTTCGGGTTCAAATAATTATTTTAAAAAAAATAAATGGTCTCTAAACTCTACCATATGCCAAATATATCATGATTCTTAGATTCCTTGTACTAGGTAAGAACAAAAAATTACATATGACGGTCAAATGGACTTCAAATTTAAGATCAAAATTACACAATGAAGGTCAAATTTAAGGACCGCCATTGTTTTTCATAATGAAAGTCAAATTTATGGTGGAGACTTTAGTTGGGGAAGATATGAGACTTGAGAAACTTTCTTTACTAGGTTTTACATGCTTGTCTTACTTTTATATTAGCTTTCCTCGACCTAATTCCATATCGCCTTCGTTTGATTTCCAAGACTAGGCTCGCCTTTATTGCATTTTTGTCTCTACCTTTTGGAAGGATTGAATCTATTTAAATTTTCCTCTACCAATCTATCACTAACAGTGTTTCTAACATTGGGTTTTCAAGTTATTGGTGTCCATAACCTTAATAAGGGATTTTTTTTGTTCTTATTTTAGTAACCCTTTCAAGTGAAGGGTCTCCTTTCTAGGTCGAGTTGTTGGTTCCTTAGGAATATCTTCATGATTGTGTACCCTTCGACTCGTAATTTCCAAGCATCCAAATAGACCTTCCTGAAGGTGCCTATCTAGATTGAGCTTCAAAGTCTTTTGCCTTATCTATGGGCATTGCTTGATGACATTATCAAACCCATAGGGTTGGTATTTTTTCATGAAGTTTTTTAAATTTGAATCTACACACCCTAATAAGTGTGTTTATGTCAAGGTTGATTTGAAAATTGACCTAAAAGCATTTGTTGATATTCAAGAAGGGACATAATACTTCTCGTAGAATATCACCTTCTTCAATATCCAAAACATACATTTTATATGGTAGGCACCTAACCATAGGGTTCATGATTCTCCTCTTATGGTTCACTCAAGGCCATTCACCGAGTAGGCACCATTTGAAAAACAAAATGTGGTTTAAAATAATGATGGATGGACTATGATGGATAACAAAAAAACATCAATGGGAATAAGAACCCTAAAGCAACCCCTACCCCCCTCATTTTTAAGCCTCGCCAAGATGAGAGAAATGTAGTTAATTATGTTACCCCTAACATCTAGTTAGTCCTCCACAATCTCATAATGATCTTATAGCCTCTCTAAGCCAAGTTTATCCAGTTAATTGCTTTCCAATAATTTGTTTTCATGTTGGGACCCCTTTTGCAAGTGCACCTACCACACATAGGTCATGCAATCCACCTCGTAGCAGTGGCGAATATCCATGGGAAGTGAATGGGCCAAATGTTGTTCCATTTCACATGAATATATTTTTTGCCAAACCATAAATTATTATTGAAAAATTATTTTGAGATTCTTGATTCAGAAGAAGATATAGAAGATGGGTAGGAAGAGATATTCATGGATGATTCATCTCAATGAATCTTCTCTCCTAGGATGTTTAAGGCCTCGCATGTTCCTCTTGTAAGGTCTATTGGAAGATAGAGGGAGATAATGGTGGGGCATCATCATTTTTTCAAATTGCATTCCACATCAAAAGACAAATCTGATTTGTCTAAATTTTATGTTCCAGACTTGTATCTAAGCGTTGGACTGTTTAGAGAGAGGCATCGTATGTGCGTGTTAGAGGAGGAGGAGAGAAGAATATAGTGGCATCATTTTCTAGATTTGATACAATTGACAGTAATAAACCTACTTCCTTTCCTCTCAAAATAGCCCATTAGTTCATTTTTTTGCTTTTATACATTGTAATTTTGCCTCAAGAGGAAACAAATTTCACTTGCACGCATATCAAGGTAGCCAGATGAATATTTTTTCACTTTGGTTAAAATTTCTAATTCTTTGGTTTAATTTTGGTTTCAAAGAGTGTTAGACACCTATATTTTTTTCTTATTTAGTCATGAAAATTAGTTTGTAATGTATTTGTTAATATTTTGACCCATTTTACGAGAAATTGTAACATCTATAACTTTTGAACCTTAACTAGTATTTGATTTCCATTTTCTTCAAAAGTGCATGGTTTTTTATTAACTATCCATTAGTGTCATTAATTTGTAAAAAATTGCTACTTTTATAAACTGTCAAATTGAAGGGGTCGTTAATACAATATTTTGGGGGATTATCTCAGTGTCAATTTTGTGCATCTTTTTGCATGCTTTTTACTCTTTGGTGGTTAATTAGCATGGATTCTACTTTTGGTATTGACCATTGTGATTCTTTAGCTACACATAATTACCATACATGGAGACCTAGAATTGAAACAATCATAAACCACAAAGGATTATGGTCCCTAATGAACAAAACATAACCATAATTTATAAATGAATTTAAAAAAATTCAAAACCAATGTAAGTTTCAAGAGTGTGCAGGTTTGATTGGGGGCTATATTAATGATAAGATTTTGTTTCCTTTGGATGGTTTTGATTCTCTATTCAAAATATGAGTTAATATAAAAGGTTTGTTTGAGAAAAATAGATCACTTGAGAACCATGTAGCTTGAATTTGAGTTAACTTCACTCAATCTTGATGACTTTGTCTCTATTTTAGACTACCTCACTAAGCTTAAAAATTTTTTGACATAGTTGAAGGGAGTGGACGAGATAAAAATGATGAAGAGTGTGTGTGGTTTATTTTGTCTAAGTTGAGTGGCCCATTCTAAATCTTTGTTTCTACCTTTTTCTGTAGTATGGATGCCTTAGGTGCTACATTCAAAATGCTATATCTAGAATTGTTTTGTGAGAGACTTACTAGGGAGGAATCCAAATTGTCTCACCTTGATTATTCCACCTCTCAAAACACATTAGTTGCATCACATCCGAAGAACACGAAAAAAACTATGAGTAACAAGAAGAACACTGCACCTCCATCTTAAAGTGCACCTAATCCCAACACTTACACATCTAAACTCAAGTCATCTTTCAAATCTGAGAATAAGTCTAACCTATCTTGATCCTATTGTGGGGGGACTGGTCACCAAGAATCTAGTTGTTTTAAGAGAATGTAAGCCATAGAGGATGTCATTAGGAAACACAAGATTTCTATCTCCACTCCTCCATCTCATGAGCATGGAAAAACACTTAATGTTATCAAGAGATCATAGTTACCTATTTCAGACATTTGGGTTCTAGATTTTGGTGCTTCACACCATGTGACTTGTTCTAAGGAGTCTTTTGTATCTCTTGTTCTAAGTTCTACTTCTAAAATTGAGGTTAGGTATTCTTACTTCATTTCTACTAAGGGGAAGGGTGACATACAGCTAGATGTTGGGTGCATCAATGATGCATTATATGTTACAAACATCACCACCAATCTACTTTTAGTTTATCAGATTTATCATTTATCTCAAGGCAAGATAATGACTTTCACACTATAGGGCATTAAAGTTTGAGATTTGTTAGAGCCACATTCACTTATTTTAGAGGTTGTTGTTGATCATAATTTTTGACTCTATTATTTTGAGGGTTCTTATGATAGTCCTCCTATAGGGACATGTTTAGTTTCTTATGCAAATTTTCAGAGTCATTTTTAGCATGAGAGATTTGGACACCTAAACTATATATAGTTGAAGGAATTGAGCACTATTATTATGGTAAAGGGTATTCCTACAATTTCATGTCCTAATGGAGTTTGCCTTGGTTGTGCATTAGGGAAACAACATCAGAATCTATTTCCTAAGGCTATGTCCACGAGAGCTTCTTCACCACTTGAACTTGTGCACATTGATTTGATGGTCTTTCTTACTCCTTTAAATAGAGCTAAGTATGCACTTACTTTCATTCATAATATCTACAGGTGTACTTGGGTTTATTTTCTCAAGTACAAGAGTGATGCCTTTGTTCACTTCAACATCTTTAAGGCTTTGGTCAAGAAACAATATTCAAATTGCATCAAGAATCTTCATATAGATAATGATGGGAGTACTTCATTCGAGATTTCTATGACTTTTAATCAGCCCATGGTATTGTTCAACAGCATTCTATTGCACATACTCTACAGTAAATTGGCTTAGCATAAAAGAGGAACCAAACTCTAAAGGATATGGATAACTATATAATGTATTCATGGGATTTAACTCTTATCTATTGGTCAGAGGCAATTAATTATGTGAACTACATTCAAAAATACACACCACATCAATCACTTGAGCATATGACTCCAAAGGAGGCTTGGGCTGGAACCAAGCCTGATGTTTCATTTTTGAATTCTTTGGGAGCCTTGCTTGGACGTCTATACCAAAGAGTAAAAATAAACCATTGGATAATAAGAATAAACCTTTGATGTTTTAAATATTCTATGAGGACATGAGAGATTATCATCTTTTAGATCCTGATACTCATGATTTTTAATTTTGAACACATATACATTTTGATGAACACTTCACATCTCATGACTCTTCATCTTCTTCCATGCCTTTTTCTTCTTCTTTCCATGATTCACCTCCTCTCAAGGATTCATTCTTTGATGAGCCAATTTAGGAGTTTTTTTAGAAAGTTATAGAGTATGAGTATTATATTTACATTGATGTTGCCACTATGCCTCGACGGGCTCGTATTATAATTTTCAAGGTAGTACTTTTCATACAGGATCTTCCACCTACTCGACATCATCATACACATTCAACAATTAGTGGACTTTTATGTCAAGCATTCTCTCAAGATCCACAATAATTTTCATGGCCTCATGGGATATAAGAGTGGGATGATTAGATGATAGATGAGTATTATTCATTTATGAATAATCACACTTGGGATTTGGTCACTCTTCTTAAAAGAATAAATTTGGTCAGGTGCAAGTAGATTTACTGCACACCAACCATGCATCTAATGGGTCCATTGATAAGTATAAGCCATGTCTTATTATAAAATAATTCTCGTAGGTCAATGTTATTGAATACTCTGATACTTTTTCACCCATTTATAAGATGGATTATGTTTACCTTGTACTTTATCTTGTTGCATCACAGGGTTGGCCAGTGTATCAGATAGACATTAAGAGTGCTTTCTTGCATGGATACTTGCATGAGGAAATCTATATGGAATATTTTGATGGTTTGTTCATGATTCTTTTCTTGTTTGTCAACATAGGAGGTCTCTTTATAGTCTCAAATATCCCCCTTAGGATTAGTATGAGAGGATGGATTCATTTATTCTCTCCATTGGGTTTGTTTGATGCCACTCCAATTGCATAGACTATATTCGATGTGTTGGGAATGACATTGTTATATTGGTCTTGTATATTGACCATTTGCTTATAACAAATAGCTCCTCATCTGAGATTTAGACTATTTAGTAGGCACTTTCAAGATAGTTTGACATGATAGATATTGGCATTTTACATTTCTTCTTTAGTTTATAAATCTCACAGTCAGATACAAGGATTTTTTGAGTCAGTAGAAGTATACCCTTGACATTCTTTAGCATTTTGACATGTCTGATTGCAAGCCAGTAGGCTATTACACTATCATCTAGAGAGGTTAAGTACAAGGCACTAGTTATAGAGAGCTAGTAGGTTCTTTGGCTTCATTAGTTATTGACAGAGTTTGACTTCACATAGGATTCACCCACTGAAGTTTGGTGTGACAACCAGATTATAATTCACATATCTCATAACCCAGTTGAGCATCAATGGATCAAACACATTGAGGTACATATGCACTATAAGCGATTACTCCATATTATCCAGGATAACGCCTAAATCGATTACTCCATATTATCCAGGATAGGCACAATGCCCTTTTCTACAACCAAAATAAAAAGCTACTTTTAGATGGCTTTATTTTCTCTCTCTAAAACAAAAATAAAAAGCTACAAGTTCGATCATCAACATTTATCCAAGACTAAGTTATCAGCTTCACACTCGAACAAAAGAATATAACACTCAAAATGACAAGTTATAAAATAAATCTGATCAAGGAAAAGATTCACAAGTTGATGATAGTCATATTGAAAAAGAAGAATAGGACCCCAAGCAAAGAATACTGTAGTCTGTTACTATGAACTGTTCAGTGACAATTACCGGTCATGTATAAGCTAAAAAACATGTTCCATTTATAGAAAATGGTACAGAATGATCCCTATAAAATAATACTTTAAATGTTTTTTTTATTGAAAACCAAACTAATCCATCCATTCATGCTCGAAAAGGAACATCTATCATGTGCTTATGAAGACAATCATAGATTCCTCTCTTCCGACAGTAATTTGGCAAATCTGTCAATCAGAATAAAATGAGAAATGTTGTTGGCATCCACCGTAACATAATTAGTTTCTGTAAGTTTAACAAAAATATAAAAATAAATGGACATATAGAATAATACTGTAGGTGATACCTAGTCAATGCATCTTTGTTGGTTCCCTCATCCTGAACTTCCTCAGGAATACCAGTTTCTAGATTCACTCTGCTCACCAGCTTATCCAATAGCTTTTTCCCAATCTCCACAAGACTTTCAAGGTTTTCCTTGCTAGAAATGTCTGGACTTGCTGTATCTCCACTTAAATTTGCTTCCTATTCAAACAAACAAAGGAACATGCTATTCATACGAAACTATCCTTTATACTACAAGTCAACGAATCTGAAAAATACATCCATGCATGATAAACAAGTGTTAGTGAAAAGAGTACCTCAACTTCTACTCTTACTTTAAATCAATACCAACTCTACATGGATAAACCAAGGCCTGCATCATGTATGATAAACTTAGGTCATGCTCACACTTTTTCTAGAAATTGGTATCTCATGTAAAGCGATGGAGTAAAAGATAAGCCATCGTCCTCAATCACTTCAAAAAGGTCAATACAAGATCTATTGGTGTTCGCAATGGTAAAGAAGTGGGATCGAAATTTAATTAGAATTATGGTTATTTAAGGCTCTTTCGGAACTCCTTTGGATTGATAAGAAGTTTAGTCTTGGGATGTGATTGGTAATAGAAAATGTTTTTTAATCAAAATTTAATATCAATCATTTGTACCAGTATTTCAGGTTAAAAGGGGCGAAGAGAAGATAAGAACCTGGAGTCTGAGATAGTTCTGCTTGTTTGAAGCGGATGTGAACATCACAGCTATATATATGTCCACCATATCTGCACTTGCATTCATGAAGATGTCTACAATTGGAACTCTACCATTGTGCTGAATCCAACTGAAACTACCCCATTGAGCAGCCTCTTTTGCATCATAACTTGAATTGCTTAAAGTTTCTTATCCAGTTCCAAGTGAAAGCACCAGGAATTTCCCACAATCCTAGCAAAACCCAACTCTCTTCACCCTTTCCTCCTCAAACACAAATGTAAACCAAATTTATATATAATCATTATATTGAAAAATATGAAGTACCTGAGGTCCGGTGTTCATGAAATCTGGATTCTCCTTGAAGATCTCTTTATGAATTTGATTCATTGCTAGCAAGGTGTGCATTACTAATTTGTTATCAGTAAATTTCATTGAGAATGATAGCTTTTATGGTGCAAAGGTGCATCATTTGAGGTTGGCTCGTAATCAAGCATCTCTTAAAACATAGGAATTTAATTTAAATACTTCTCTTAAATGTGACCTAAAATTTAAGAAAATGAATTTTTTAATTATTCTCAAGATTTCCAGTATAATTTATCAAATTACACATTTAATTTGTATTTTAATAGATCTGAGTGTATCCTCCACTAATGAAGTTTTTATTTCATTATATTTTCTTACAGGATTGTTAGTAGCAATTCCTCCATTTATCAGGGTGAAACTTCGAGACATTTTGGCTGATTCATCATCAGTGGTAAAGTAGTGAGGTGGGAGATAAGTGCGAGCTGCAGATGTACCGATGCATACATCCTTTAGAAATGGATTCTTTAAAAAACTCTCCTTAGCCTGCAAAACATAACAATTAGGTGAATTGTAAGAGACTTTTGATGCTGATAGTAAATCATGTTGGGTGATTCCCAACCTCAATCTAAAAAAAATGGATACACATCTTTCTATATGGATTGTGGGAGCTTAAGAACTTTAATCATAATAGTAATGCTCTATCAGATAGGTAAATAGTAAATAGATGATCTAAAATGTATAAATTCGTAGGTTTACAAAACACTAAAATATATTATTCGTCTTGATTAATTTACATAAAATTGTTTTTGATAGATATTTTGGATCCTATTATTATATCCGTCTTTAAGAAATGAAAGGTATCAATTATACTAGTAGAAACTCAAGTTAAATTGGAGTTAATTTCTCCACTCCTCATGCATGCAATTGTAAGCAATCAACTAGTAAACTGACAGTTAAGCAACAATTAGTTAGCAAACAGTTAGTTAAACTATTTGAGTATTTGTTAGAGTGTTAGTTTGCATGTAAAGACTAATTTTAGTCTTGATTTTATTTTCTAATTATTGTATGGATTCAAATCTATTTAAAGACGCTTGGGCGCATCATTGTAAGCAAGGAGAATTTAAGATCAATAGAATCTCTTTCTTTCAAGAAATTGCTATAGCAATTGTTCAGTTCTTACTTATTTATTTGAGTTCTTGTTTTTTGTATGCTCTCTTGATTCTGAAAAATTGGTATCAGAGCTTGGTTAAGATTTGTACAGTAGAAGCACAAGGAGAAGCGGAGATTGCAGAAGTGCGCAGTCAGCAGAAGCACGCAGCAGCCGCAGTCAGAGAGTGAAGAAAGAGACAGCAGGAAGCACAGAAATAGCGACCAAAAAGTCATTCTAGCATGAGAAATGGCAGCCTATAACAGTATTTCATAGCCTCAAATTCCCGTTTTCAATGGTAAGAATTATGATTTTTGGGCAATTAAGATGCGAACTTTATTTTTCTCACAAGATGTATGGGATTTGGTAGAGAGTGGTTTTGTAGAACCGTAGGATGAGGTAGCCCATCTGGCATTAAATCAAGCACAAAAGGACCAGCTTAAAGAGAATAGAAAGAAAGATGCAAAAGCATTATTTCTCATCCAATAGGCATTGGATGAATCCATATTTTCCAGAGTTGCAGTAGCAATGAGATCTAGAGAGGCATGGAAAATCTTGGAAACTACCTATAGAGGTAATACAAAGGTAAAAATTTCTAAATTGCAATCTCTTAGAAGAAATTTTGAAAATTTGCAAATGAATGAAACAGAATCTATAGACCAGTTTATGGGTTAAGTTTTGAATATAGTGAATCAAATTAGATCTAATAGAGAATCTATCATGGATCAGAAGATCATAGAGAAAGTACTCAGATGTTTACCCAGTAAATTTGATGCTATAGTTGTAGCTATTGAGGAAACAAAGGATTTGGAACAATTATCTGTAGATGAATTAATGGGTTATTTATTAACACATGAATCCAGAATGAATAGGAATAACTCTTCTCTTGAGAATGCCTTCAAGTCACAGGTATCAATTGGCAGAGGAAGAGGAAGAGCCAGGTCTAACTTCAGAGGAAGAGGCAGAGGCAGATATGGAAGGAACAATTTAGATGAAGGTGAGAATAGTAATCAAAACTACAGTAGTAGAAGACATGGCAATAACCACTCACAGCAAGGTTCACAGAGGTTTGGTAAATCTAATGTTCAATGTTATTACTGCAAGAAATATGGTCATTATGCAAGTGACTACAGAAATAAACAAGGATATGTGTACAAGCAGAATGCTAATTACACAGGTGAATCTAGTTCTAATCCAGGTGAATCTAGTTCTAATCCTGGAAGCATGTTTCTTACTTGTAATGTTACTCAAGAAAAAGCTAAAGATATTTGGTTTTTAGACAGTGGATGCAGTAATCATATGATAGGAAATAAAGAATTTTTTGCTAGTCTTGATGATTCTATAAAATCAAAAGTGAAATTAGGAAATAATATCATAGTAGATGTCATGGGTAAAGGTGTCATAAATGTTTTGACCAAGAATGGTGAAAGAAGGTTTATAGCTGATGTTTATTTTGTACCTAGACTAAAGCATAATCTTTTGAGTGTTGGTCAGTTAGTGTAGAAAGGTTACAGAGTATCCTTTATGGATAATGTTTGCACAATATTGGACAAGGTTCCAAGTGACATGTTGATAGGAAAAGTGGAGATGACCAAGAATCGAATTTTCCCTCTTCATATTCAATGCATCAAAGGAGAAGAGGAAGCACACTTCAAATCCATACAGCTAGACCAATCATGGTTATGGCACTTAAGGTATGGACATTTACATTTTGGAGGTTTAAATTTATTACAGAAAAAAAATATGGTGAAGGGTTTACCACCAATAGAAAAGCCAGAAAGTTTATGTGACAGTTGTATTCTGGCAAAACAGCATAGAGAGAGTAGCTAAGGTAATATTGGAGTTAGTCCATAGTGATTTATGTGGACCAATGCAAACTCCATCATTTGGAGGTAGTACTTATTTTCTAACCTTCATTGATGACTTTAGCAGAAAGACTTGGATCTACTTTCTCAAAAATAAGTCTGAAGCCTTTGGAAAGTTTAAAGAATTCAAGGCAATGGTTGAAAAGCAGAGTGGCCACTATATCAAGGTACTGAGATCAGTTAGAGAAGGTGAATATATGTCTAATTCATTTCAAGATTTTTACAGGTATCATGGAATCAAAAGGTAGTTGACTACAAGGTACACACCACAGCAGAATGGTGTAGCAGAAAGAAAGAATAGAACTATCATGGAGATGGCAAGAAGCATGTTGAAAGCTAAACACTTGTCAAATGAATATTGGGCAGAAGCAGTAGTATGTGCAGTGTATATTCTGAATAGAAGCCCAACAAAGAGTGTCAGAGATCAAATTCCACAAGAAGCGTGGAGTGGTAAGAAATATAATGTATATTATTTCAAAAAATTTGGTTGTGTAGCATATTCTCTTATACCATCTAAATTGAGAAAGAAACTTGATGATAGAGGTGAGAAATGCATTTTTATTGGCTATAGTGAAGAGTCAAAAGCTTATAAGCTGTATAACCCTATTTCAAAGCAAGTGATTATTAGTAGGGATGTTGAATTTAAGGAAGAAGAAGCATGGGATGGTAGCACCATCACAGTTGGAGCACCAATTCCGCAGGATGAAGAAGTGTCTGAAAAACAAAATTTGCAAGGTGGACAGTCCTCTCCACAAGCAGGCACAAGCACTCCAGTAAGAACACCTAGAAGGTTTGAACAAGGTGAATCATCTAGTCATGCATGTCACCTACTCCAAATTCACAAGTAAGTGATGAATTGGATCCAACTCTTGCTACTTTAAGAGCAAGATTGAAAGGTAAGAAGATGATAAGTTTGAATGAGATTTATAATCAAGAAGAAGAGAAATTAGATTTGGTTTCAAATTTTGCTCTTTTCACTCATGATCATATGTATTATGAAGAAGCAGTTAAGGAGGAACATTGGCTAAAAGCAATGGATGAAGAGTTGAATGCTATTGAAAGAAATCAGACATGAGATCTAACTATTTTACTTGAACGTAAGGATTGTATTGGAGTTAAATGGGTTTATAAGACTAAATTTGATGCAGATGGAAATGTTGAAAAGCACAAATCAAGGTTAGTAGCAAAAGGTTTTGCACAAGAACATGGAGTTGACTATAATGAAACATTTGCTCCAGTTGCTAGATTGGATACTGTTAGAATGGTATTATCAATAGCTGCTCAAAATAATTGGTATGTATATCAAATGGATGTAAAATGAGCATTCTTGAATGGATTTCTAGATGAAGAAGTATATGTGAAACATCCCACAGGTTATGAAGTTCAAGGACATGAAGAAAAAGTTTACAGATTGAAGAAGGTTCTTTATGGTCTCAAGAAAGCACCAAGAGCATGGTATAGCAGGATTGATTCTTATATGATAAACAATGGATTCAGTAGAAGCAATAGTGAGCCTACTTTATACACAAAAATCAACAAAGAAGGTCAGATTTTGATTGTGTGTTTATATGTTGATGATTTGATTTTTACTGAAAATTTGTCTATAGATACTTTTAAATCAGCAATGAAGAAAGAATTTGAAATGACAGATTTGGGATTAATGAAGTATTTTTTGGGAATAGAAGTTGAACAATCAAAAAAAGAAATTTTTATCTGTCAAACAAAATATGCAAAGGATGTGTTAAGGAGATTTAAGATGCTGAATTGTAAACCAGCACCTACACCAATTGCTACAGGGACTAAACTTAGAAAAAAAGATCAAGGTTCTAATATTGATTCTACAATATTCAAAAGGCTAGTTGGCAATTTGATGTATCTTACAACTACTAGACCAGATATCAGTTATGGGGTTAGTTTAATCTCAAGATTTATGGAGTCACCGAAAGACTCACATTGGCAAGTTGGAAAAAAGATATTAAGATGTGTGGTAGGAACTACAGATTATAGAATTTTATATTCCACAACTAATGATTTTAATTTGATTGGTTTTACTGACAGTGATTTTGCAGGTAGCGTTGATGATAGGAAGAGTAATTCTGGATATGCCTTTCTTTTAGGCACAGGTGTGGTCACATGGGCATCCAAAAAGCAACCTATAGTGACACTTTCATCAGCTGAAGAAGAGTATGTTGCAGCCACATCAGCAGCATGTCAAGCAACATGGATGAGAAGAATATTGAAAGATTTATTACAATCACAGAAGGAGTCAACACCAATCTTCTGTGATAACAAATCAGCAATCGCTTTATCAAAAAATTATGTGTTTCACAAGAGGAGCAAGCACATTGATACAAGATTTCACTTTATCAGAGAATTAGTGAACAATGGAGAAATCCATCTGGACTTTTGCAGATCTGAAGATCAATTGGCAGATATATTTACAAAGGCATTACCAAAAGAGACCTTTGATTATTTGAGACAAAATTTAAGCATAGTAAATGCTAAAATTGTAAGTGGTAGAAATTAAGGGGGAGTGTTAGAAACTCAAGTTAACTTAGAGTTAATTTCTCCACTCCTCATGCATGCAATTGTAAGCAATCAGTTAGTAAATTGACAGTTAAGCAACAATTAGTTAGCAAACTGTTAGTTAAACTATTTGAGTATTTGTTAGAGAGTTAGTTTGCATATAAAGACTAATTTTAGTCTTGATTTTGTCTTGAGTTTATTTTCTAATTATTGTATGGATTCAAATCTATTTAAAGACGCTTGGGCGCATCATTGTAAGCAAGGAAAATTGAAGATCAATAGAATCTCTTTCTTTCAAAAAATTGTTGTAGCAATTGTTCAGTTCTTATTTATTTATTTGAGTTCTTGTTTTTTGTATGCTCTCTTGATTCTGACATATACTTCATTCTAAAATCTAAAACATTGGAGAAGAACAATTTAAACACAAAAAAATTAACAAGGATATCATTCATTATTAGACTGCAAAGAAACCAGCTTAAAATGAAAGATATTACTTATAAGAAATTAAGCTTACCTCAAAGGTAGAATAAATAGCTGGCTGCTGCAACTTAATATCATAAGTGGGTATCACTATATTGGTCATTGTCTCACTCAGACGTAGATTTGGAATCATTTCATTAAAGAGCTGACGGAGATATTCCCCTGAGTACTTGGGTTGGCTGAGTAGCCTTTTAGCTGCTTCCAAAAGACCCCAACTACGCAATAGCATATTTGCAACAAATTAATAAATTAGAATGAAATACCATAATAATACAATACTTTGTAGAGTACAAAGACTAACTCTGATTGTGGAAAAATATCTGGAAGTTTTTGTAAGTAGAAATCAGTAATTTCTTGGGCAGAAAACATAGGACGGTTGTAAGCATTGGGAGAGGTTAACATGGCAGTCATCAGTCCTCCAGTGCTGGTACCACTTATAACATCAAAATAATCTGATAATCTGGCTTCTGCACCGTCTAATTCCTTTGAAAAGAAACAAACAATGTAACGAATGTCATGTGGATCATTCATGTTTATAAGAGATTAGCCGTAAAAAAGATTACTCATAAAAAATTAAATTATATAAACAATTACTAGAAAATTAATCCTTAACATCACAACTTTTGTGGAATACTGTTAAACACTATTTTGTATATTTTGTGATGGGTACCTGGAGTTTAGCCTCTAAAAACTGAAGAGCTTGTGCGGGTATAAGTCCTCTAACTCCTCCTCCATCTATGCTTAAGATTGTAGTCATCTTTCCCTGTCGTGGAGAGGCAGGTGCAATAGCCATTGGTTGCTTTATCTATCTGGAAAACAACTGATAACATAGATTGTTAGAGTGCACAACTGTAACTATGGATACATTACTCAAAAATAAAGACATGAATGTAAGTGAAAACAATTAATGCAATTTGTAAAGGACAGTTTTCATTAAAACTAATTAATATGGTACGTTAACGTAAACACACTGACTGTTTAAGCTTTACCCTCTCAACCCTCTGGCACTCAAACCCAATCAATCAGTTGCATTCTACACCATTCCACCAGTCCACATATAAATAGGAGAAATAAAATTTACGAATAAAAAATGGCACACAAGCTGAAGTTGCATCAGCTTGCAATCTAAGGGAAGACGCTTTCTAAGATTTGCATCAACTTGCATTGTAAGGGTAGATGCCTTCTGATATTTGCATCAACTAATTGGAAGAGAATTCTAAATTTTGGTGTTGAAGTAATTGTCAGTTCCTTTGAGAAAGAATGTCAGAGTTTATCAACCTCCCTTAAAATATTGCGAAAGATATTAAAACCATATATACAAGCCATAAGCAAGCTTAATAAATTTCTAAACTTATGGGGAGACGATCGTATTATGAGTGGATAATACATCTGATGAAGTCTTGTCTATTCGATTTTTAGGTATGAAGAAACTTTGGATGAAAGATATATTTAATAATATATACTTAGTTCTTTTTTATATATATAATGGAGAGAGAGATTTATTTTAGATTTATTATATATTATGTTGATTAAGGATTTTTTTTTTTTTCTAAATTTCTCTTTAATTGTTTATGGTTGGCTTTAATCTAGTTATATTATTTTTACTGGTTCAAATAATTATTTAAAAAAAAAAAATGGTCTCTAAACTCTACCATATGCCAAATATATCATGATTCTTAGATTCCTTGTACTACGTAAGAAGAAAAAATTATATATGACGGTCAAATGGACTTCAAATTTAAGATCAAAATTACGCAATGACGGTCAAATTTATGGTGGAGACTTTAGTTGGGGAAGATATGAGACTTGAGAAACTTTCTTTACTAGGTTTTACATGCTTGTCTTACTTTTATATTAGCTTTCCTCGACCTATTTTCATATCGCCTTCGTTTGATTTCCAAGACTAAGCTCGCCTTTATTGCATTTTTATCTCTACCCTTTGGACAGATTGAATCTATTTAAATTTTCTTCTACCAATCTATCACTAATGGTGTTTCTAACATTCCGTTTTCAAGTTATTGGTGTCCATAACCTTACTAAGGGATTTTTTTTGTTCTTATTTTAGTAACCCTTTCAAGTGAAGGGTCTCCTCTCTAGGTCGAGTTGTTGGTTCCTTAGGAATATCCTCATGATTGTGTACCCTTTGACTCATAATTTCAAAGCATCCAAATAGACCTTCCTTAAGGTGCCTATCTAGATTGAGCTTCAAAGTCTTTTGACTTATCTATGCGCATTGCTTGATGACATTATCAAACCCATAGGGTTGGTATTTTTTCATGAAGTTTTTAAATTTGAATCTACCCACCCTAACAAGTGTGTTCATGTCGAGTTTGATTTGAAAAATGACCTAAAAGCATTTGTTGATATTCAAGAAGGGACATAATGCTTCTCGTAGAATATCAACTTCTTCAATATCCAAAACACACATTTTATATGGTAGGTGCCTGACCATAGGGTTCATGATTCTCCTCTTATGGTTCACTCAAGGCCATTCACCGAGTAGGCACCATTTGAAAAACAAAATGTGGTTTAAAAGAATGATGGATGGACTATAATGGATAACGAAAAAAATATTAGTGGGAATAAGAACCCTAAAGCAACCCCTACCCCCCTCATTTTTAAGCCTCGCCAAGATGAGAGAAATGTAGTTAATTATGTTACCCCTAACATCTAGTTAGTCCTCCACAATCTCATAATGATCTTACAGCCTCTCTAAGCCAAGTTTATCTAGTTAATTGCTTTCCAATAATTTGTTTTCATGTTGGGACCCCTTTTGCAAGTACACCTACCACACATAGGTCATGTAATCCACCTCGTAGCAGTGGCGAATATCCATGGGAAGTGAATGGGCCAAATGTTGCTCCATTTTGCATGGATATTTTTTTTGCCAAACCAAAAATTATTATTGAACAATTATTTTGAGATTCTTGGTTAAGAAGAAGATATAGAAGATTGGTAGGAAGAGATATTCATGGATGATTCATCTCAATGAATCTTCTCTCCTAGGATGTTTAAGGCCTCGCATGTTCCTCTTGTAAATTCTATGGTTATACGACCTGTCAATGATTTGTTAGAGTATGTATTTCATGAATTTATCATGTTTGTTAGAGTAGTTCTATGTTTAGCTAGGTTAGTTCTATGTTTTTCAATGCCTACTTATGCAAGGGCTTTCCTTTGTACTAATATATCTTATTTTTTAATAACACTTCATTAGCTTTACTTGGCAATAAATTGTCTACAACTTCATTGTGTGATATTTTTGGTGTTACAACTTTTGACTATTGGGTTGGAAAGCTTGTTGACCATCCTAACTTGCTACTAGAGCTTTCAGGTGTTGCTCCCATCCACATTGCTGCATTTTGCTTTAGAAATTTACCTTATCACTAATTCTTCCCTTGTCATCCTCAACCTTTTTTTCCCTCTTACAGATTTAGCACTTTATTGAAGCTTTGAAGAAAGTGTGTGGTTTTTATTCTTGGAGTGAAGGCAGAGAGGAAGTGGAGCATTCATTTCCCTTGAAGAAAGAGTCATTCCTTATGGAAAAGCATCGGGTCTAGAAGAGACATCATTTCTTCAAGAGTTTTTAAAGCTTTGGAAGACTTTTGTATTGGATTCTTCTTGATCTAGTTTTGGCATTGAAAATCTTGACATCATCCTTGAATATCTGAGCATTGATAGCATGGAAGGAGCCTTTATTTATTTTAGATCTACTTCTCACACCTTGGCATTAGAAGTCTAAATATGACATTTTTTACTTTTGTGCCCTTGTCTTCAGACTTGCGTTGGAGGAGAGAAGCTAAGCATCAATGTTGGGACCTGCTGAGGTGGAGCATTAATTTCAGATTTGAGGCACCTTTTTCTATTGCAGCAAATTAGATCTGAGGCATTTGGAGGATAAGGTCAGCTTTGGCATTTCCTTTTCAGATCTAAGGCATTGGAAAGGAGGGTGAGTCTTTCGCTATGTGAAAGAAGTTGTAGGAGGTAGGCATTTCCATCTACAAAAGTAGCCTAAGTGTGGCATTGGAATATGTTAATAGTGGTGTCCCTTCTCTACCTTTATTTTCCCAAGATCTGAGTGTAATATTCCTTTCTTTTATTTTTCTGTGTTGCATTGAAATTCTCAGCTTGGCATTGGAATTTATCTGTTGTGCTAAGGCACCACATTTTATCTTATCTATATTGGAAGATAGAGGGAGATAATGGTGGTGCACCATCATTTTTTCAAATTGCATTCCACATCAGAAGATAGATCTGATTTGTCTAAATTTTAAGTTCAAGACTTGTATCTAAGCATTGGACTATTTAGAGAGAGGCATCTTATGTGCATGTTAGAGGAGGAGGAGAGAAGAATATAGTGGCATCATTTTCTAGATTTGATAAAATTGATAGTAATAAACCTGCTTTCTTTCCTCTCAAAATAGCCCATTAGTTCATTTTTTTGCTTTTATACATTGTAATTTTGCCTCAAGAGGAAACAAATTTCACTTGCACGTATATCAAGGTAACCAGATGAATATTTTTTCACTTTGGTTAAAGTTTCTAATTCTTTGATTTAATTTTGGTTTCAAAGAGTGTTAGACACCTATATTTTTTTCTTATTTAGTCATGAAAATTAGTTTGTAATGTATTTGTTAATATTTTGACCCATTTTACGAGAAATTGTAACATCTATAACTTTTGAACCTTAACTAGTATTTGATTTCTATTTTCTTCAAAAGTGCATGGTTTTTGATTAACTATCCATTAGTGTCATTAATTTGTAAAAAAACACTACTTTTATAAACTGTCAAATTGAGGAGGTCGTTAATACAATATTTTGGGAGATTATCTCAGTGTCAATTTTGTGCACTTTTTTGCATTCTTTCTACTCTTTGGTGATTAATTAGCATGAATTCTACTTCTGGTATTGACCATTGTGATTCTTTAAATACACATAATTACCATACATGGAGACCTAGAATTGAAACAATCATAAACCACAAAGCATTATGGTCCCTAATGAACGAAACATAACCATAATTTATACATGAATTTAAAAAATTTCAACACCAATGTAAGTTTCAAGAGTGTGCAGCTTTGATTGGGGTTTATATTAATGATAAGATTTTGTTTCCTTTGGATGGTTGTGATTCTCTATTCAAAATATGGGTTAAGATAAAAGGTTTGTTTGAGAAAAATAGATCACTTGAGAACCATGCAGCTTGAATTTGAGTTAACTTCACTCAATCTTGATGACTTTGCCTCTATTTTAGACTACCTCACTAAGATTAAAATTTTGTTGACATAGTTGAAGGGAGTGGATGAGATAAAAATGATGAAGAGTGTGTGTAGTTTATTCTGTCTAAGTTGAGTGGCCCATTCTAAATCTTTGTTTCTACTTTTGTCTGTAGTATGGATGCCTTAGGTGCTACATTCAAAATGCTATATCTAGAATTTTTTTGTGAGAGACTTACTAGGGAGGAATCCAAATTGCCTCACCTTGAGTATTCCACCTCTCAAAACACATTAGTTGCATCACATCCTAAAAACAGGGAAAAAACTATGAGTAAGAAGAAGAACACTCCACCTCCATCTTAAAATGCACCTAATCCCAACACTAACACATCTAAACCCAAGTCATCTTTCAAATCCAAGAATAAGTCTAACCTATCTTGATCCTATTATGGGGGGACTAGTCACCAAGAATCTATTTGTTTTAAGAGAATGTAAGCCGTAGAGGATGTCATTAGAAAACACAAGATTTCTATCTCCACTCCTCCATCTCATGAGTATGGAAAAACACTTAATGTTATCAAGAGATCACAGTTACCTATTTCAGACATTTGGGTTCTAGATTTTGGTGCTTCACACCATGTGACTTCTTCTAAGGAGTCTTTTTTATCTCTTGTTCTAAGTTTTACTTCTAAAATTGAGGTTAGGTATTCTTACTTTATTTCTGTTAAGGAGAAGGGTGACATATAGCTAGATGGTAGGTGCATCAATCATGCATTATATGTTACAAACATCACCACCAATCTACTTTCAATTTATCAGATTTATCATTTATGTCAAGGCAAGATAATGACTTTCACACTATAGGGAATTAAAGTTTGAGATTTTTTAGAGCCACATACACTTATTTTAGAGGTTGTTGTTAATCATAATTTTTGACTCTATTATTTTGAGGGTTTTGATGATAGTCCTCCTATAGGGACGTGTTTAGTTTCTTATGTAGATTTTGAGAGTCATTTTTGGCATGAGAGATTTGGACACCTAAACTATATATATTTGAAGGAATTGAGCACTCATATTATGGTAAAGGGTATTCCTACAATTTCATGTCTTGATGGAGTTTGCCTTGGTTGTGAATTAGGGAAACAACATCAGAATCTATTTCCTAAGGCTATGTCCATGAGAGCTTCTTCACCACTTGAACTTGTGCACATTGATTTGATGGTCTTTCTTACTCCTTTAAATAGAGCTGAGTATTCACTTACTTTCATTCATAATAACTAGAGGTGTACTTGGGTTTATTTTCTCAAGTACAAGAGTGATGCCTTTGTACACTTCAACGTCTTTAAGGCTTTGGTCAAGAAACAGTATTCAAATTGCATCAAAAATCTTCATATAGATAATGAGGGGAGTACTTCATTCAATATTTCTCTGACTTTTAATCAGCCCATGGTATTGTTCACCAGCATTCTATTGCACATACTATGCAGTAAATTGGCTTAGAATAAAAGAAGAACCAAACTCTGAAGGATATGCATAACTGTATAATGTATTCATGGGATTTACCTCTTATCTATTGGTCAGAGGAAATTAATTATGTGAACTACATTCAGAAATACACACCACATCAAACACTTGAGCATATGACTCCAAAGGAGGCTTGGTCTGGAACCAAGCCTGATGTTTCATTTTTGAATTCTTTGGGAGCCTTGCTTGGACGTCTATACCAAAGAATAAAAATAAAGCATTGGATAATAAGAATAAACCTTTGATGTTTTTAAGATTTTATGAGGACATGAGAGATTATCATCTTTTAGATCCTGATACTCATGATTTTTATTTTTGAACACATGTACATTTTGATGAACACTTCACATCTCATGACTCTTCATCTTCTTCCATGCCTTTTTCTTCTTCTTTCCATGATTCACCTCCTCTCAAGGATTCATTCTTTGATGAGCCAATTCAAGAGACTTTTTAGAAAGTTATAGAGTATGAGTATCATATTTACATTGATGTTGCCACTATGCCTAGATGGGCTCGTATTATAATTTTTAAGGTAGTACTTTTCATTTAGGATCTTCCACCTACTCGACATCATCATACACATTCTACGATTAGTGGACTTTTATGTCAAGCATTCTCTCAAAATCCACAATAGTTTTCATGGCCTCATGGGATATAAGAGTGGGATGATGAGATGATAAATGAGTATTATTCATTGATGAATAAACACACTTGGGATTTGGTCACTCTTCTTAAAAGAAAAAATTTGGTCAAGTGCAAGTAGATTTACTGCACCAACTATGCATCTGATGGGTCCATTGATAAGTATAAGCCATGTCTTATTATAAAAGAATTCTCGTAGGTCAATGTTATTGAATACTCTGATACTTTTTCACCCATTTCTAAGATGGATTATGTTTACCTTATACTTTATCTTGTTGCATCACAGGGTTGGTCAGTGTATCAGATAGACATTAAGAGTGCTTTCTTGCATGGATACTTGCATGAGGAAATCTATATAGAATATTTTTTGTTCATGATTCTTATCTTGTTTGTCATCATTGGCGGTCTCTTTATAGTCTCAAATATCCCCCTTAGGATTAGTATGAGAGGATGGATTCATTTATTCTCTCCATTGGGTTTGTTTGCTACCACTCCAATTGCATAGACTATATTCAACGTATTGGGGATGACATTGTTATATTGGTCTTGTATATTGACCATTTGCTTATCACAGATAGCTCCTCATCTAAGATTTAGACTATTTAGTAGGCACTTTTAGGATAGTTTGACATGACAGATATTGGCCTTTTACATTTCTTCTTTAGTGTATAGATCTCACAGTCAAATACAAGGATTTTTTGAGTCAGTAGAAGTATACCCTTGACATTCTTCAGCATTTTGACATGTCTGATTGGAAGCCAGTAGGCTATTACACTATCATCTAGAGAGGTTAAGTACAGGGCACCAGTTATAGAGAGTTAGTAGGTTCTTTGGCTTCATCAATTATTGACAGAGTTTGACTTCACATAGGATTCACCCACTGAAGTTTGGTGTGACAACCAGATTATAATTCACATATCTCATAACCCAGTTGAGCATCAATGGATCAAACACATTGAGGTACATATGCACTTTACTTTTTAGCACATTCAAGATGGAGTTCTTATCTTGGAGCACATTTTGACTCAGCACCAGGTTGTAGACATCTTCATGAAGCCCTTTGTATCATCTCATTTCCTAAAATTTTGGGGCATGCTTAGGGTTTTAGAAGTTTTCATTAGGTAGTGTTCAGGAGGACATCTTCCTCCTTCATTTCATGGATACATATTGTACATGAGTACCTTATCAGGCCTAGTTTTTGGGACTCATTTTGTAGATATGCCACTATTTTTTTGCTTATTCTTAGCCCTTAGCTTCACTTGAGGGGGTGCTATAGTTTGTATTTCATGTATTTATCATGTTTCTTACTGTAATAGCTAGTTATTTTGTCATTTTTTGATCTTGTACTGTGTAATGATTTATCCCACATTAGTTAGTTAGGCTATTTCTATGTTTTCAATTTCGTACTTATGCAAGGGCTTTCCTTTTTACTAGTATATCTTATTTTTAAATAACACTTGATTAGCTTTGCTTTGTAATCAATTGTCTATAGCTTCATTGTGTGATGTTTTTTGTCTTATCACTTATGAATCTTAGGTTGGAATGCTTGTTCGCCATTCTTAACATGGTTCAGTATTTTAGATTTTATCTATTTATAAAAAAATTAAGATTTTAATATTTGTTTGTAAATCCATTCTGAGTAGCATATGGCCTAATGCATCTCAATTTTATAATTCACATTAAGATGGATGTGGCAACACTAGTATTTTAGCTTCACCAAAATCTCCCCCCTTAATAATTACCTCAAAGAAGATCCATCACATTGAATATTTTGGGTATTACTTGAAATTGATGTTCATTCCTTTGGATTCTCAATGTTTACACCCCTAATGATGGCCCTAACAAAACAAAATTATGGAGATGGCTTGATGATAATATACCCCTTTCCACATAGCTAATTTTTGGTAACTTTAATATGATAGAGAGTCCTGATGACAAAATCGGTGCCCTCTTGATGAGATGGTGCATTGATGAACTTGAATCATGGTATCATTTTAAACATCGATAAGGTTAGGTGGACCCACTATTTCAGTGGCATTCATTAATTAATAAATAATTTTTATCTTGGTCCAATTTACATACCATAACTATTAAAATCCTCAAATTATTGGACCATATGATGCTTTGCAAACATCACATGTTCTCCCTTTGTGTTTTCAATACACTACCTATAATTATCCATCTGAAAATTGTCATATCTGAACTTTTTCCTATCATCTCTATATATGAGTGGCGTGGAGTCCATATTTAATTCCCCTATAATTATTGTATTCATTAACACATCCCTTCTCAACCATGAGGTAATATCACACTCATCTCCATAGTGTGGAATTTGTCTCTGCATCCATCATATGTGACTAATTGGATTGAGTTATGGAATGATGCAATTAGATACACCACCACCTTCCTTTGGCACTATGGAAATAAAATTGTGTAGGTTCATAGGTGGTTTGATGGTAATATCTTTAAGGAATACCAGAGAATTTCTTCCATCCTTGAACAAAACCCTTTCAACTCGTAGCTTCAAGGCATGGTTACTTATCTCAAGAACAAGACTAAACTAGTAGATATCCATGAAATAAGAGTGACACAAATTATGGCATGTTTGCATTGGATTAAGATTCAAAGTTGTGCCTTTATGTATTTTTTCAAGTCTCTCATTGCCAAACATGTGACATACAGTTTATTCTTAATCATCTCATTAGTCAACCAAAAAAATCCTTAGCTATATCGCATCACTATAAATTTGTGTTGTAAGCTGAAGAAGGTTCAATGGAGATAACACATGCATTACAATAAATTTGTGATGCAATGCCTACAAGTTAATCTTTTTAACTTGAAAAAAATGTAATTCCCCTCTCTTTTATGATGGTATTTTTGATGCATCAAAATACATGGCCAATGAAAAATCACCAAGGATTCATAACATTCCTTGCAAACTACATAAATCTACTTTGAAATTTATGGGGCCTAACTTGTTGCAAGTTCACAAGGAAGACCTAAGAATAAGTCATTACAAACTATCATCAAAATAATTAATATTAAATTCATCCCTAATTTTAGTGACCTATAAATTATTACCTGTTAATGATCAATTAACGTTTTTAATGTATCGAATGAAATTTTTGGCAAAGCCTTACTGAATTACCTCTATCATATCCTCCATGCAATCATCAAACCAGAGAAAACAAGCTACATAAAAAAAATATATATTATATTATATAATTTTAGTTTGGCATCTCTCACCAGAGGACCATCTTTCTAAATCTTGACTTTGAAAAATCTTATGATCAGAGAGAGTCACCCTTTTATATGACGATTCTTAAGGTTCTAGGTTTTTTTCAATTTTTTGTCTAGTTGTCATCACCATTATTGATGTGTCTATGTATATGGTAACATCATTGGATAACTGTATTTACCCCTCATTTTATTGACTAGTAGTGTCATTACCACCTCATCAAGTTGTCCAAAATATTAAAGCTTTATCAATCACTTCCCATTCGACCCCTGCAGCTGATGTTGCATGACTAGGGCTCTTGATTGCACAATAGTGGTTGGATCTATGTTGAATAAATATATCTAAAATACATCCACAATATCAAAGGGGTTGAGGTCATTGTTGCTTGTTTGTCTCAATATTAAGCCTATTCCCATATCCTTCTTATGTTTGTTATTCAATAGTATGAGGAGCTATGATCAACTCATTCTTACTATGTTGTGGTGAAAACTTGGACAACCAGATTATAATTCACATATCACATAACCTAGTTGAGCATCAATGGATCAAACACATTGAGGTACATATGCACTTCACTTTTTAGCACATTCAAGATGGAGTTCTTATCTTGGAACACATTCTGACTCAGCACCAGGTTGTATACATCTTCACGAAGCCCTTTGTATCATCTCATTTCCTTAAATTTTGGGGCATGCTTAGGGTTTTAGAAGTTGTCATTAGGTAGTGTTCAGGAGGACATCTTCCTCCTTCATTTCATGGATACATATTGTGCATTAGTACCTTATCAGGCCTAGTTTTTGGGACTCATTTTGTAGATATGCCACTATTTTTTTGGTTATTCTTAGCCCTTAGCTTCACTTGAGGGGGTGCTATAGTTTGTATTTCATGTATTTATCATGTTTATTACTGTAATAGCTAGTTATTTTGTCATTTTTTTATCTTTTACTGTGTAAGTATTTATCCCACATTAGTTAGTTAGGCTATTTCTATGTTTTACATTTCCTACTTATGCTAGGGCTTTCCTTTTTACTAGTATATCTTATTTTTAAATAACACTTGATTAGCTTTGCTTTGTAATCAATTGTCTATAGCTTCACTGTGTGATGTTTTTTGTCTTATCACTTATGAATCTTACATTGGAATGCTTGTTCACCATTCTTAACATGGTTCAGTATTTTAGATTTTATCTATTTATAAAAAATTAAGATTTTAATATTTGTTTGTAAATCCATTCTGAGTAGCATATGGCCTAATGCATCTCAATTTTATAATTCACATTAAGATGGATGTGTCAACACTAGTATTTTAGCTTCACCAAAATCTCCCCCCTTAATAATTACCTTGAAGAAGATCCATCACATTGAATATTTTGGGTATTACTTGAAATTGATGTTCATTCCTTGGGATTCTCAATGTTTACACCCCTAGTGATGGCCCTAACAAAACAAAATTATGGAGATGGCTTGATGATAATATACCCCTTTCCACATAGCTAATTTTTTGTAACTTTAATATGATAGAGAGTCCTGATGACAAAATCGGTGCCCTCTTGATGAGATGGTGCATTGAGGAACTTGAATCATGGTATCATTTTAAACATCGATAAGGTTAGGCGGACCCACTATTTCAGTGGCATTCATTAATTAATAAATAATTTTTCACTTGGTCCAATTTCCATACCGTAACTAATAGAATCCTCAAATGATTGGACCGTATGATGCTTTACAAACATCACATGTTCTCCCTTTGTGTTTTCAGTACACTACCTATAATTATCCATCTGAAAATTGTCATATCTGAACTTTTTCCTATCATCTCTATATATGAGTGGCGTGGAGTCCATATTTAATTCCCCTATAATTATTGTATTCATTAACACATCCCTTCTCAACCATGAGGTAATATCACACTCATCTCCATAGTGTGGAATTTGTCTCTGCATCCATCATATGTTACTAATTGGATTGAGTTATGGAATGATGCAATTAGATACACCACCACCTTCCTTTGGCACTATGGAAATAAAATTGTGTAGGTTCATAGGTGGTTTGATGGTAATATCTTTAAGGAATACCAGATAATTTCTTCCATCCTTGAACAAAACGCTTTCAACTCGTAGCTTCAAGGTATGGTTACTTATCTCAAGAACAAGACTAAACTAGTAGATATCCATGAAATAAGAGTGGCACAAATTATGGCATGTTTGCATTGGATTAAGATTCAAATTTGTGCCTTTATGTATTTTTTCAAGTCTCTCATCTCCAAACATGTGACATCAAGTTTACTCTTAATCATCTCACTAGTCAACCAAAAAATTCCTTAGCTATATTGCATCACTATAAGTTTGTGTTGTAAGCTTAAGAAGGTTCAATGGAGATAACACATGCATTACAATAAATTTGTGATGCAATGCCTACAAGTTAATCATTTTAACTTGAAAAAAATGTAATTCCCCTCTCTTTTATGATGGTATTTTTATGCAGTAAAATACATGGCCAATGAAAAATCACCAAGGATTCATGACATTCCTTGCAAACTACATAAATCTAATTTGAAATTTATGGGGCCTAACTTGTTGCAAGTTCACAAAGAATACCTAAGAATAAGTCATTACAAACTATCATCAAAATAATTAATATTAAATTCATCCCTAATTTTAGTGACCTATAAATTATTACCTGTTAATGATCAATTAACGTTTTTAATGTATCCAATGAAATTTTTGGCAAAGCCTTAGTGAATTACCTCTGTCATATCCTCCATGCAATCATCAAACTAGAGCAAACAAGCTACATAAAAAAATATATATATACTATACTGTATAATTTTAGTTTGGCATCTCTCACCAGAGGACCATCTTTCTAAATCTTGACTTTGAAAAATCTTATGATCAGAGAGAGTCACCCTTTAATATGACAATTCTTAAGGTTCTAGGTTTTTGTCAATTTTTTGTCTAGTTGTCATCACCATTATTGATGTGTCTATGTATATGGTAACATCATTGGATAATTGTATTTACCCCTCATTTTATTGACTAGTAGTGTCATTACCACCTCGTCAAGTTGTCCAAAACTTTAAAGCTTTATCAATCACTTTCCATTCAACCCTTGCAGCTGATGTTGCATGACTAGGGCTCTTGATTGCACAATAGTGGTTGGATCTATGTTGAATAAATATATCTAAAATACATCCACAATATCAAAGGGGTTGAGGTCATTGTTACTTGTTTGTCTCAATATTAAGCCTATTCCCATATCCTTCTTATGTTTGTTATTCAATAGTATGAGGAGCTATGATCAACTCATTCTTACTATGTTGTGGTGAAAACTTGGACAACCAGATTATAATTCACATATCACATAACCCAGTTGAGCATCAATGGATCAAACACATTGAGGTTCATATGCACTTCACTTTTTAGCACATTCAAGATGGATTTCTTATCTTGGAACACATTCTGACTCAGCACCAGGTTGTAGACATCTTCAGGAAGCCCTTTGTATCATCTCATTTCCTTAAATTTTGGGGCATGCTTAGGGTTTTAGAAGTTGTCATTAGGTAGTGTTCAGGAGGACATCTTCCTCCTTCATTTCATGGATACATATTGTGCATTAGTACCTTATCAGGCCTAGTTTTTGGGACTCATTTTGTAGATATGCCACTATTTTTTTGGTTATTCTTAGCCCTTAGCTTCACTTGAGGGGGTGCTATAGTTTGTATTTCATGTATTTATCATGTTTCTTACTGTAATAGCTAGTTATTTTGTCATTTTTTTATCTTTTACTGTGTAAGGATTTATCCCACATTAGTTAGTTAGGCTATTTCTATGTTTTACATTTCCTACTTATGCAAGGGCTTTCCTTTTTACTAATATATCTTATTTTTAAATAACACTTGATTAGCTTTGCTTTGTAATCAATTGTCTATAGCTTCACTGTGTGATGTTTTTTGTCTTATCACTTATGAATCTTACATTGGAATGCTTGTTCACCATTCTTAACATGGTTCAGTATTTTAGATTTTATCTATTTATAAAAAATTAAGATTTTAATATTTGTTTGTAAATCCATTCTGAGTAGCATATGGCCTAATGCATCTCAATTTTATAATTCACATTAAGATGGATGTGGCAACACTAGTATTTTAGCTTCACCAAAATCTCCCCCCTTAATAATTACCTCGAAGAAGATCCAGCACATTGAATATTTTGGGTATTACTTGAAATTGATGTTCATTCCTTGGGATTCTCAATGTTTACACCCCTAGTGATGGCCCTAACAAAACAAAATTATGGATATGGTTTGATGATAATATACCCCTTTCCACATAGCTAATTTTTGGTAACTTTAATATGATAGAGAGTCCTGATGACAAAATCGGTGCCCTCTTGATGAGATGGTGCATTGAGGAACTTGAATCATGGTATCATTTTAAACATCGATAAGGTTAGGTGGACCCACTATTTCAGTGGCATTCATTAATTAATAAATAATTTTTCACTTAGTCCAATTTCCATACCGTAACTAATAGAATCCTCAAATGATTGGACCATATGATGCTTTACAAACATCACATGTTCTCCCTTTGTGTTTTCAATAGACTATCTATAATTATCCATCTGAAAATTGTCATATCTGAACTTTTTCCTATCATCTCTATATATGAGTGGAGTGGAGTCCATATTTAATTCCCCTATAATTAGTTTATTCATTAACACATCCCTTCTCAACCATGAGGTAATATCACACTCATCTCCATAGTGTGGAATTTGTCTCTGCATCCATCATATGTGACTAATTGGATTGAGTTATGGAATGATGCAATTAGATACACCACCACCTTCCTTTGGCACTATGGAAATAAAATTGTGTAGGTTCATAGGTGGTTTGATGGTAATATCTTTAAGGAATACCAGATAATTTCTTCCATCCTTGAACAAAATGCTTTCAACTCGTAGCTTCAGGGTATGGTTACTTATCTCAAGAACAAGACTAAACTAGTAGATATCCATGAAATAAGAGTGGCACAAATTATGGCATGTTTGCATTGGATTAAGATTCAAATTTGTGCCTTTATGTATTTTTTCAAGTCTCTCATCTCCAAACATGTGACATCAAGTTTACTCTTAATCATCTCACTAGTCAACCAAAAAATTCCTTAGCTATATTGCATCACTATAAATTTGTGTTGTAAGCTTACGAAGGTTCAATGGAGATAACACATGCATTACAATAAATTTGTGATGCAATGCCTACAAGTTAATCTTTTTAACTTGAAAAAAATGTAATTCCCCTCTCTTTTATGATGGTATTTTTATGCATTAAAATACATGGCCAATGAAAAATCACCAAGGATTCATGACATTCCTTGCAAACTACATAAATCTACTTTGAAATTTATGGGGCCTAACTTGTTGCAAGTTCACAAAGAAGACCTAAGAATAAGTCATTACAAACTATCATCAAAATAATTAATATTAAATTCATCACTAATTTTAGTGACCTATAAATTATTACCTGTTAATGATCAATTAACGTTTTTAATGTATCCAATGAAATTTTTGGCAAAGCCTTAGTGAATTACCTCTGTCATATCCTCCATGCAATCATCAAACTAGAGCAAACAAGCTACATAAAAAAATAAATATATACTATATTATATAATTTTAGTTTGGCATCTCTCACCAGAGGACCATCTTTCTAAATCTTGACTTTGAAAAATCTTATGATCAGAGAGAGTCACCCTTTAATATGACAATTCTTAAGGTTCTAGGTTTTTGTCAATTTTTTGTCTAGTTGTCATCACCATTATTGATGTGTCTATGTATATGGTAACATCATTGGATAATTGTATTTACCCCTCATTTTATTGACTATTAGTGTCATTACCACCTCGTCAAGTTGTCCAAAACTTTAAAGCTTTATCAATCACTTTCCATTCAACCCTTGCAGCTGATGTTGCATGACTAGGGCTCTTGATTGCACAGTAGTGGTTGGATCTATGTTGAATAAATATATCTAAAATACATCCACAAAATCAAAGGGGTTGAGGTCATTGTAACTTGCTTGTCTCAATCTTAATCCTATTCCCATATCCTTCTTATGTTTGTTATTCAATAGTATGAGGAGCTATGATCGACTCATTCTTACTATGTTGTGGTGAAAACTTGGACATGTTTGTGCTTAGGTGAATAGCTCAATCTCATATCATAAAAGGATCTTATATTCTAAGGGGTTTGAAATGCATCATGATATGTCTACCCTATGTTTATATATCTTTGCTTCTCTCCACTCATCTAACTCTTCACATTGAATTGTGTTGAGCTATTTTTTACATCATTATACTCTTGGTTTAAATTCCATTAGTTGTTGTGATGTTTTATTTGTGCTTCAATGGATATATTGATTTTTTTTGTTGATGACATTATTTGATGTGATGCACTACTTGTCTTCTTCTAGAACTTTCCTTTATTGAACATTATTTGAGTCTAACACCCCAATCAGCTTTTGGAAAGGTGTAATCTTTGTATTGCTCTGTTATTAACGAAATTTCTGAGTGATTATTTGTTAACTATTCTCCATATCCCTTTTGTCAGTGCTTTGTTCTAAGACTTGATTGATTGACCCTTGTTCATGTTGGTATTTCATTTTTTTTTTCCTTTCATATTATGTGACATTTAACTTTTTATACTATTTCTAATTTCTTATGATAAATAAATCGCACTACACATAGCTACACTAGAAACCTACAAAAAGATAAGAAAATCATATATGAAACACAAACCCTAACTACCTAATGTTACTCTAAACCCTCTCAATTTCTCAACATGAGATTAATAGAGCTCATTGGAGATAAGGCTAAATTCTACAACCATTTACATGCCTTGGGAGGATGACTCCTCAAAGGTCCCTTAGCACTAGTTTTCTCTGTTACAGTACTTCATAGATGACTTTGGTCCTTTCCACCAAATGCATTGTTTATGAGTATGTGCATGAAATTTTTTATCATATAATAATACCATCTTCTTTGAATAATTTTCTTTAGATCACAGATTGTAATCATGCCATTATTTTTGACTCTGCTTATATATTTACTACATCTAACTCGCTCTTTGCTTGATTTCCTTTATTAGAGTTAGATCTAGCAACCTTACCTAAAGTGAATCTTGATCTTCTAGTCGCATTGTCAATGTGATTCGTAGACTACACACTATATATTCCTTAGGTATAATTGCTTTTATTTCATAGACCAATTGCAAATGGTTGAACATTATTTCACATTTATATTACTATTATATGCCCATAGGATACCAAGAATTTGATCCTCCCAGTTATCTCTTTACACATTGTATATTTTGGTAAGCATATTATCTATGATGTTTTTAGATGCCTTCTCTTTCCCATTAGCTTGTGGATGATAGGTTGTGTGCTTATGGTGCACAATCATATGTTATTTTGTCAGAGTCTTGACCATGCTATTGAGGAAGTGCGTTCCTGTATCACTGACCAAATTCACATGACATCCAAGTCCTATTATGATGTTTTGGTACAATAATTTAGTACATGTTTCTAGTGCTACAGCTTGGTCTTGCAATAGCTTCTACCAATTTTGTGAAGTAATTCATTGTATTTATTATATATCTATAATAATCGTGTTTACTTGGTAAATTAATAGGTCCTAAAAAATCCATTCCCCATTGCTCAAATGGTTTTACTTCTAGCATTGGGTTTAAATAAATTTCATCCCTTTGATTTAGCCTTCCTATTATTTAACAAACACCGCATTGCTTTGTGATTTCATGTGCATCCTAGAATAGATTAGGTTGTAATATACCACTTTATTAATATATTCCTCAATTGATTTTCCTATGAAGTATCCTCTTATGTCTCCTTCATATGCTTCTTCCAACAATTATGGTTGCTCATGATATAGGGCTAATATACACAACACATCGTCTTTACCCGTCTTGTTTAAAATCCCATTGATAATGCTAAATGGTATAGCTCATGTGACTAAATACTTTTTATCTTTCTCAACATAATGTGTAGGAAAAACTCCTTGTTTTAGGAAATTGGATATATCCTCCATATTCTTTAGAATTACATAGACTCTGAATAAGTGTGCATCCGATGACTCATCCTGAAATTATTATAACTCCTTTCCCTTATTCATTTAGTTAAGATGATATGATCCCACATTATATCTCATTGGTTTCACATTGATCTTAAACTCAATTTATTTGAAAAACATTTACCAACTAGAGATCTTGCAACCTAGCATGGGCTTATTTACTTGATATCTCAGAGCTTGGTGATGTATAAATAATTTAAATGGTGTCACTAAGAGGTAATGCCTAAATTTTTGTAGCTAAAACATCATATCTAGGGCCTCTTACTCTGTTGTAGTGTAATTATTCTCTGTTACTGACAAATTTTGGCTTGAAAAGTGAATTAGGTGATCTAAACCTCTTATCCTAGCTAAGCCAATAAAAATTCTACTATAATTCTTGAAGTGTCTTTATGCACATGAAATAGCTAGCTCCAATTTTGGAACACCAATATTGGGGTTTATAATAACCTCTAATTCAAATCAAAATGATATTCCTAACACTCGGCAATCCATTCAAACTTTTTATATTTTCAAAATAATTTCTCCTTTAGGGTGGATATGGTTGGTTACACTTTGATAAACTTGTGATAATATCATGTATGTCCTAATAATGATCGTAACTCATTAGAGCTTGTAGGATATGGCATACTCATAATTACTATGATTTTATTTTTATCAATAAAAGTACCATCGTTGAATATTATTGACCCAAGACAACACCAGACAGTGTAAAGAACAAACATTTTTTTTAAATTCAATGTGATGAACAAAGCTCAGAAACATTATAACATGAATCAAAGCTTAGATAAGTGTTCTATAAATAAAAATAATACAACCTTGTCATCAAGATAGACTTCTAAAATCATGGATAAAAGATTTGAATGCAGTGACCACAGCCCTAGAGAAAACAACATCATCATTCTTCAAACTAAAGGGCATTAACTTGTATGCAAAGTAGACACATTCTATTGTAAAGGTGATTTTTTCCTCATATTTAGCAACAATAGATTGATGGTAACCACTAAATCCATTTACAAATGATTAAACATTGTGCCCTATGATCCACTATAAAGCTTCATGTGTGAATTGAATTGGAAATGGGTCATTAACAAATGAATTATTCAATGCCATGTAATCCCCACAAAATATGATCTCCCTTGACATTTTGGGTTGTACAACCATTAGACTTCCCTAGTCTACATTTTCTAATGGATAAATAATCCATAATTCTTGCATTCAATCAATTTCAACTTTAACCTTAAGTTTCATATTGGCTTTAGTCTATATGGTCGTTGAATGATAGGTTGTGCAAAATTTGTAAGTTCTATGTGCATCTCTCACACTGAATGATCTAAACCCTTGACTTTTTTAAAACTTTATTGGGAACATATATTGATAATATCGCATCAATAACAGACCTTTCGACACCCAAAGTCACAGGCTTTGACACAGACTCGGTACCAATGTTAGCTATTTATTTATTTCATGGCTCTTGATATATATTTTTTGCTCCACTTTGCATAGATTCTCATAGTGTTTTGTGCCCTTATTTTTCCTTAATGTTTAAATGTTGCAGCTATGCATTTTTAGTTTCTATCACAATTTTATCTTTCAATTCCTTTAGCTCTCATTCAGGTTCAAAGAAACCATTTAAATCTAAACCTTCATCATTGTCACTAGATTTTTGCCTATTCTTTGTTGTCAATGATCCTATTAAATGATTTCATAGAAAAATAGTCTTTTTGTTTATTAATCTTGTAATTATTTAGAGTTGTGTTCAAATATATAGTTGTTTATTCCTATGAAGAGCAGTGTTGAGTGTTACTTAGATCCTCTGCTCACCCATGACATCAAAATATCTTTAGTTTCTATAAACCTTGATACACCATGGGATTCTCATCTTTAAGGACAAATGTTTGAATAAAATCCTACTAAATTTACATCTAAGTCGTATTTTCCCACTTGCATTCTTGGTGCATGTATCACTTTATTGGAGGAGGTGCTAGTGTATACCTAAGTACATGTACATAGTATTTGGGTTCCACGCCCTGAAAAGACCATACATCAGCACATCTAGGAATATGCATTTAAGGGCATTATATTTCTATGGAAAATGGCCACTGACTTATGATAGCAGGTGCTATTTTAAATTAAGCTTTCAACAATTCACAAGTATGATCTTAGTGCTATTGATTTGACCTGTGTACTTCCCACCATTTCACAATATGATATGAAACCCAACCTCAATCAATTTATTCTTATAAAACACTTTCTTAGTGTCTTCACTATGTTTACCAAATTTATCTGTAAAATATCAAACAACATACGATCTTTATCCACTTCTGCAGTTCTTCTTATTCTCTTTGTTGATAAATTAGAAACAGGGGATGTATGACCTTAAAATCAATGATCCTTATCTATGATGTTTTCTTCCTTTGAACTTGAACCTACTTTAATCCTAGGACTTACCATAACTTGTTTAAAAAATTATTCCTTCTCTTTTCCAAACAATATTCTCCCTTGTAACTACGACCTAAATTTCCTTCTAGTTTATCTAACTACTCCTATACTATCTTTCCCTTTTATCTCTCATCACTCTCCTCTATATCCTTTGAATTCATTTTATAAACTCTATCCATCTTTGTGGTCTCATATGCACCTTCTCCTCTCTCGGCCACTCTCATTTCTGTAATCTCCATAATCTCTAGCTCCTATTTAAACTCTCATTCCATCTTTATCTTCTAAACTCTCTTCTCTACTCCTAATCATATCTGTATAAGGATTGGTATACTTGTTCCATCTCAATATGTTGTCACATGTTTCCCTCTAGCACCACAATAGAGAAAATTATTCCATCCAAACTAGAACCTTATCAGATACCAGAACCTACAATCATAATCCCATACTGATTCCCCTGATTTGAACCAAATCTCTTTTAGATCTTTGATTGTTTGACTCATACATTTATTCATTTTAAATTATCCGATCATCTAATCCTTGAAATTATGAATACTCAATTTGATAGCATCTTTTTTTTTAAATGAACTCTAGTGCTCTACCCTTTAGAGCTCATATGAATTGGTACTTCTTTGTATCCTCTGTAGTTACACCCTTAACCTGTCATTTAACTCGCATGTTAACAAGTACTTATCAAGGTCATAAGACACATCCTATAAGGCCAAGGTGAAAAACTTCCTACGGTGAGATCCATGCTTCCTATGCTCATACCTAAAACCACTGACTATTATGGACTAAAATTTTTTGGCATCTTAAAACTTGATGTGATATGAAACCCAACCTCAATCAATTTCTTCTTATAAAACATTTTCTTAGTGTCTTCACTATATTTACCAAATTTATCTGTAAAATGTCAAACAACATATGCTCTTTACCAACTTATGCACTTTTCCTCCTTCTCTCCGTTGATAAATTAGGAACAGGGGATGTATGACCTTAAAATGAATGATCCTTATCTATGATGTTTTCTTCGTTTAAACTTTAACCTACTTTAATCATAGGACTTAACATAATTTCTATAAAAAATTGTTCCTTCTCTTTTCCAAATAATATTCTCCCTTGTAACTTTGACCTAAAATTTCCTTCTAGTTTATCTAACTACTCCTCTACTATCTTTCCCTTTTATCTCTCATCACTCTCTTCTGTATCTTTTGAATTCATTTTCAAATCTCTATCCATCTTTGTGCTCTCGTCTGCACCTTCTCCTCTCTTGGGCACTCCAATTTCCCTAATCTCCATAATCTCTAGCTCCTCTTTCAACTCTCATTCCTTCTTTATCTTCTAAACTCTCTTCTCTACTCCTACTCATAGCTATATAAGGATTGGTTTGCTTGTTCCATCTCCTATGTTTTCACAAGTTTCCCTCTAGCCCCAGAATTTTCTTCTCATTTTGTTTCTCTATGTCCCTTATATTTTGGGTAAAGTTCAAGCCTTTCCTCTCAATTCTTCATCATTCACTTCATCATCACACACATCCCCATAACGCCTTAAGCGATTACTCCATGTTATCAAGGATAGGCACCATGCGCTTTTCTACAACCAATATTTTGAGCATAGTAGATAGTTGTTTCATAAATTTATCTTTGATGCCTCTTACGAATAAATATTACATAGTCTCAAACACAATAAATCTTTGCATGAAAACGTGATAATGTATCCGTCAATTATGGTTTTCATCTAATGGTCTATCGCATGCTTCCACTCGGTATCTAAGCTTCGCAATCATTTACCTTCTCTTTAGTCCAAGTAAATCACTATGTTTCTCCCATAATTGTGATTTTCTATTTCTATTTTATATAGTGCATACCGATAAGGCTGCATAGAATACTGAAAATAAATCTATTTCAGTACAATATATTTTTATAATAATTGATAACCTACTATCACATCCCAAAACTTACATGTGAACATGCGTAAAATAAACTATTCTAAATCTATCTGAAAATAGATAAAAATAAAACTAGTAACTTCAAAACAAACTAATCTAATCCATAACTTTTAGATGGCTTTATTTTCTCTTTCTTAAACTAAAATAAAAAGCTACAAGTTCGATCAACAACATTTATCCAAGACTAAGTTATCAGCTTCACACTCGAACAAAAGAATATAACACTCAAAATGACAAGTTATAAAAAAAATCTGATCAAGGAAAAGATTCACAAGTTGATGATAGTCATATTGAAAAAGAAGAATAGGACCCCAAGCAAAGAATACTGTAGTCTGTTATTATGAACTGTTCAGTGACAATTACCGGTCATGTATAAGCTAAAAAACGTGTTCCGTTTATAGAAAATGGTACAGAATGATCCCTATAAAATAATACTTTAAATGTTTTTTTTATTGAAAACCAAACTAATCCATCCGTTCATGCTCGAAAAGGAACATCTATCATGTGCTTATGAAGACAATCGTAGATTCCTCTCTTCCGACAGTAATTTGGCAAATCTATCAATCAGAATAAAATGAGCCAAATGTTGTTGGCATCCACCGTAACATAATTACTTTCTACAAGTTTAACAAAACTATAAAAATAAATGGACATATAGAATAATATTGTAGGTGATACCTGGTCAATGCATCTTTGTTGGTTCCCTCATCCTGAACTTCCTCAGGAATACCAGTTTCTAGATTCACTCTGCTCACCAGCTTATCCAATAGCTTTTTCCCAATCTCCACAAGACTTTCAAGGTTTTCCTTGCTAGAAATGTCTGGACTTGCTGTATCTCCACTTAAATTTGCTTCCTATTCAAACAAACAAAGGAACATGCTAGTCATACGAAACTATCCTTTATACTACAAGTCAACGGATCTGAAAAATGCATCCATGCATGATAAACAAGTGTGAGTGAAAAGAGTACCTCAACTTCTACTGTTACTTTAAATCAATACCAAATCTACATGGATAAACCAAGGCCTGCATCATGTATGATAAACTTAGGTCGTGCTCACACTTTTTCTAGAAATTGGTATCTCATGTAAAGCGATGGAGTAAAAGATAAGCCATCGTCCTCAATCACTTCAAAAAGGTCAATACAAGATCTATTGGTGTTCGCAATGGTAAAGAAGTGGGATCGAAATTTAATTAGAATTATGGTTATTTAAGGCTCTTTCGGAACTCCTTTGGATTGATAAGAAGTTTAGTCTTGGGATGTGATTGGTAATAGAAAATGTTTTTTAATCAAAATTTAATATCAATCTTTTGTACCAGTATTTCAGGTTAAAAGGGGGGAAGAGAAGATAAGAACCTGGATTCTGAGATAGTTCTGCTTGTATGAAGCGGATGTGAACATCACAGCTATATATATGTCCACCATATCTGCACTTGCATTCATGAAGACGTCTACAATTGGAACTCTACCATTGTGCTGAATCCAACTGAAACTACCCCATTGAGCAGCCTCTTTTGCATCATAACTTGAATTGTGAAAGCACCAGGAATTTCCCAAAATCCTAGCAAAACCCAACTCTCTCCACCCTTTCCTCCTCAAACACAAATGTAAACCAAATTTATATATAATCATTATATTGAAAAATATGAAGTACCTGAGGTCTGGTGTTCATGAACTCTGGATTCTCCTTGAAGATCTCTTTATGAATTTGATTCATTGATAGCAGGGTCTGCATTACTAATTTGTTATCAGTAAATTTCATTGAGAATGATAGCTTTTATGGTGCAAAGGTGCATCATTTGAGGTTGGCTCGTAATCAAGCATCTCTTAAAACATAGGAATTTAATTTAAATACTTCTCTTAAATGTGACCTAAAATTTAAGAAAATTAATTTTTTAATTATTCTCAAGATTTCCAGTATAATTTATCAAATTACACATTTAATTTGTATTTTAATAGATCTTAGCGTATCCTCCACTAATGAAGTTTTTATTTCATTATATTTTCTTACAGGATTGTTAGCAGCAATTCCTCCATCTATCAGGTTGAAACTTCGAGACATTTTGGTTGATTCATCATCAGTGGTAAAGTAGTGAGGTGAGAGATAAGTAGGAGCTGCAGATGTACCGATGCATACATCCTTTAGAAATGGATTCTTTAAAGAACTTTCCTTAGCCTGCAAAACATAACAATTAGGTGAATTGTAAGAGACTTTTGATGCTGATAGTAAATCATGTTGGTTGATTCCCAACCTCAATCTTAAAAAAATGGATACACATCTTTCTATATGGATTGTGGGAGCTTAAGAACTTTAATCATAATAGTAATGCTCTATCAGATAGGTAAATAGTAAATAGATGATCTAAAATGTATAAATTTGTAGGTTTACAAAACACTAAAATATATTATTCGTCTTGATTAATTTAGATAAAATTGTTTTTGATAGATATTTTGGATCCTATTATTATATCCGTCTTTAAGAAATGAAAGATATCAATTATACTTCATTCTAAAATCTAAAACATTGGACAAGAACAATTTAAACACAAATAAATTAACAAGGATATCATTCATTATTAGACTGCAAAGAAACCAGCTTAAAATGAAAGATATTACTTATAAGAAATTAAGCTTACCTCAAAGGTAGAGAAAATAGCTGGCTGCTGCAACTTAATATCATAAGTGGGTATCACTATATTGGTCATTGTCTCACTCAGACGTAGATTTGGAATCATTTCATTAAAGAGCTGACGGAGATATTCCCCTGAGTACTTGGGTTGGCAGAGTAGCCTTTTAGCTGCTTCCAAAAGACCCCAACTACGCAATAGCATATTTGCAACAAATTAATATATTAGAATGAAATACCATAATAATACAATACTTTGTAGGGTACAAAGACTAACTCTGATTGTGGAAAAATATCTGGAAGTTTTTGTAAGTAGAAATCAGTAATTTCTTGGGCAGAAAACATAGGACGGTTGTAAGCATTGGGAGAGGTTAACATGGCAGTCATCAGTCCTCCAGTGCTGGTACCACTTATAACATCAAAATAATCTGATAATCTGGCTTCTGCACCGTCTAATTCCTTTGAAAAGAAACCAACAATGTAACGAATGTCATGTGGATCATTCATGTTTATAAGAGATTAGCCGTAAAAAAGATTACTCATAAAAAAATAAATTATATAAACAATTACTAGAAAATTAATCCTTAACATCACAACTTTTGTGGAATACTGTTAAACACTATTTTGTATATTTTGTGATGGGTACCTGGAGTTTAGCCTATAAAAACTGAAGAGCTTGCGAGGGTATAAGTCCTCTAACTCCTCCTCCATCTATGCTTAAGATTTTAGTCATCTTTCCCTGTCGTGGAGAGGCGGGTGCAATAGCCATTGGTTGCTTTATCTATCTGGAAAACAACTGATAACATAGATTGTTAGATTGCACAACTGTAACTATGGATACATTACTCAAAAATAAAGACATGACTGTAAATGAAAACAATTAATGCAATTTGTCAAGGACAGTTTTCATTAAAACTAATTAATATGGTACGTTAACGCAAACACACTGACTGTTTAAGCTTTACCCTCTCAACCCTCTGGAACTCAAACCCAATCAATCAGTTGCATTCTACACCATTCAACCAGTCCACATATAAATAGGAGAAATAAAATTTAGGAATAAAAAATGGCACACAAGCTGAAGTTGCATCAGCTTGCAATCTAAGGGAAGACGCTTTCTAAGATTTGCATCAACTTGCATTGTAAGGGTAGATGCCTTCTGATATTTGCATCAACTAATTGGAAGAGAATTCTAAATTTTGGTGTTGAAGTAATTGTCAGTTCCTTTGAGCAAGAATGTCAGAGTTTATCAACCTCCCTTAAAATATTGCGAAAGATATTAAAACCATATATACAAGCCATAAGCAAGCTTAATAAATTTCTAAACATATGGGGAGACGATCGTATTATGAGTGGATAATACATCTGATGAAGTCTTGTCTATTCGATTTTTAGGTATGAAGAAACTTTGGTTGAAAGATATATTTAATAATATATACTTAGTTCTTTTTTATATATATAATGGAGAGAGAGATTTATTTTAGATTTATTATATATTATGTTGATTAAGGATTTTTTTTTTTTTTCTAAATTTCTCTTTAATTGTTTATGGTTGGCTTTAATCTAGTTATATTATTTTTTCTGGTTCAAATAATTATTTTTTAAAAAAAAATGGTCTCTAAACTCTACCATATGCCAAATATATCATGATTCTTAGATTCCTTGTACTACGTAAGAAGAAAAAATTATATATGACGGTCAAATGGACTTCAAATTTAAGATCAAAATTACGCAATGACGGTCAAATTTATGGTGGAGACTTTAGTTGGGGAAGATATGAGACTTGAGAAACTTTCTTTACTAGGTTTTACATGCTTGTCTTACTTTTATATTAGCTTTCCTCGACCTATTTTCATATCGCCTTCGTTTGATTTCCAAGACTAAGCTCGCCTTTATTGCATTTTTATCTCTACCCTTTGGATGGATTGAATCTATTTAAATTTTCTTCTACCAATCTATCACTAATGGTGTTTCTAACATTCGGTTTTCAAGTTATTGGTGTCCATAACCTTACTAAGGGATTTTTTTTGTTCTTATTTTAGTAACCCTTTCAAGTGAAGGGTCTCCTCTCTAGGTCGAGTTGTTGGTTCCTTAGGAATATCCTCATGATTGTGTACCCTTTGACTCATAATTTCAAAGCATCCAAATAGACCTTCCTTAAGGTGCCTATCTAGATTGAGCTTCAAAGTCTTTTGACTTATCTATGCGCATTGCTTGATGACATTATCAAACCCATAGGGTTGGTATTTTTTCATGAAGTTTTTAAATTTGAATCTACCCACCCTAACAAGTGTGTTCATGTCGAGTTTGATTTGAAAAATGACCTAAAAGCATTTGTTGATATTCAAGAAGGGACATAATGCTTCTCGTAGAATATCAACTTCTTCAATATCCAAAACACACATTTTATATGGTAGGTGCCTGACCATAGGGTTCATGATTCTCCTCTTATGGTTCACTCAAGGCCATTCACCGAGTAGGCACCATTTGAAAAACAAAATGTGGTTTAAAAGAATGATGGATGGACTATAATGGATAACGAAAAAAACATTAGTGGGAATAAGAACCCTAAAGCAACCCCTACCCCCCTCATTTTTAAGCCTCGCCAAGATGAGAGAAATGTAGTTAATTATGTTACCCCTAACATCTAGTTAGTCCTCCACAATCTCATAATGATCTTACAGCCTCTCTAAGCCAAGTTTATCTAGTTAATTGCTTTCCAATAATTTGTTTTCATGTTGGGACCCCTTTTGCAAGTACACCTACCACACATAGGTCATGTAATCCACCTCGTAGCAGTGGCGAATATCCATGGGAAGTGAATGGGCCAAATGTTGCTCCATTTTGCATGGATATTTTTTTTGCCAAACCAAAAATTATTATTGAACAATTATTTTGAGATTCTTGGTTAAGAAGAAGATATAGAAGATTGGTAGGAAGAGATATTCATGGATGATTCATCTCAATGAATCTTCTCTCCTAGGATGTTTAAGGCCTCGCATGTTCCTCTTGTAAATTCTATGGTTATACGACCTGTCAATGATTTGTTAGAGTATGTATTTCATGAATTTATCATGTTTGTTAGAGTAGTTCTATGTTTAGCTAGGTTAGTTCTATGTTTTTCAATGCCTACTTATGCAAGGGCTTTCCTTTGTACTAATATATCTTATTTTTTAATAACACTTCATTAGCTTTACTTGGCAATAAATTGTCTACAACTTCATTGTGTGATATTTTTGGTGTTACAACTTTTGACTATTGGGTTGGAAAGCTTGTTGACCATCCTAACTTGCTACTAGAGCTTTCAGGTGTTGCTCCCATCCACATTGCTGCATTTTGCTTTAGAAATTTACCTTATCACTAATTCTTCCCTTGTCATCCTCAACCTTTTTTTCCCTCTTACAGATTTAGCACTTTATTGAAGCTTTGAAGAAAGTGTGTGGTTTTTATTCTTGGAGTGAAGGCAGAGAGGAAGTGGAGCATTCATTTCCCTTGAAGAAAGAGTCATTCCTTATGGAAAAGCATCGGGTCTGGAAGAGACATCATTTCTTCAAGAGTTTTTAAAGCTTTAGAAAACTTTTGTATTGGATTCTTCTTGATCTAGTTTTGGCATTGAAAATCTTGACATCATCCTTGAATATCTGAGCATTGATAGCATGGAAGGAGCCTTTATTTATTTTAGATCTACTTCTCACACCTTGGCATTAGAAGTCTAAATATGACATTTTTTACTTTTGTGCCCTTGTCTTCAGACTTGCGTTGGAGGAGAGAAGCTAAGCATCAGTGTTGGGACCTGCTGAGGTGGAGCATTAATTTCAGATTTGAGGCACCTTTTTCTATTGCAGCAAATTAGATCTGAGGCATTTGGAGGATAAGGTCAGCTTTGGCATTTCCTTTCCAGATCTAAGGCATTGGAAAGGAGGGTGAGTCTTTCGCTATGTGAAAGAAGTTGTAGGAGGTAGGCATTTCCATCTACAAAAGTAGCCTAAGTGTGGCATTGGAATATGTTAATAGTGGTGTCCCTTCTCTACCTTTATTTTCCCAAGATCTGAGTGTAATATTCCTTTCTTTTATTTTTCTGTGTTGCATTGAAATTCTCAGCTTGGCATTGGAATTTATCTGTTGTGCTAAGGCACCACATTTTATCTTATCTGTATTGGAAGATAGAGGGAGATAATGGTGGTGCACCATCATTTTTTCAAATTGCATTCCACATCAGAAGATAGATCTGATTTGTCTAAATTTTAAGTTCAAGACTTGTATCTAAGCATTGGACTATTTAGAGAGAGGCATCTTATGTGCATGTTAGAGGAGGAGGAGAGAAGAATATAGTGGCATCATTTTCTAGATTTGATAAAATTGATAGTAATAAACCTGCTTTCTTTCCTCTCAAAATAGCCCATTAGTTCATTTTTTTGCTTTTATACATTGTAATTTTGCCTCAAGAGGAAACAAATTTCACTTGCACGTATATCAAGGTAACCAGATGAATATTTTTTCACTTTGGTTAAAGTTTCTAATTCTTTGATTTAATTTTGGTTTCAAAGAGTGTTAGACACCTATATTTTTTTCTTATTTAGTCATGAAAATTAGTTTGTAATGTATTTGTTAATATTTTGACCCATTTTACGAGAAATTGTAACATCTATAACTTTTGAACCTTAACTAGTATTTGATTTCTATTTTCTTCAAAAGTGCATGGTTTTTGATTAACTATCCATTAGTGTCATTAATTTGTAAAAAAACACTACTTTTATAAACTGTCAAATTGAGGAGGTCGTAAATACAATATTTTGGGAGATTATCTCAGTGTCAATTTTGTGCACTTTTTTGCATTCTTTCTACTCTTTGGTGATTAATTAGCATGAATTCTACTTCTGGTATTGACCATTGTGATTCTTTAAATACACATAATTACCATACATGGAGACCTAGAATTGAAACAATCATAAACCACAAAGGATTATGGTCCCTAATGAACGAAACATAACCATAATTTATACATGAATTTAAAAAATTTCAACACCAATGTAAGTTTCAAGAGTGTGCAGCTTTGATTGGGGGTTATATTAATGATAAGATTTTGTTTCCTTTGGATGGTTGTGATTCTCTATTCAAAATATGGGTTAAGATAAAAGGTTTGTTTGAGAAAAATAGATCACTTGAGAACCATGCAGCTTGAATTTGAGTTAACTTCACTCAATCTTGATGACTTTGCCTCTATTTTAGACTACCTCACTAAGCTTAAAATTTTGTTGACATAGTTGAAGGGAGTGGATGAGATAAAAATGATGAAGAGTGTGTGTAGTTTATTCTGTCTAAGTTGAGTGGCCCATTCTAAATCTTTGTTTCTACTTTTGTCTGTAGTATGGATGCCTTAGGTGCTACATTCAAAATGCTATATCTAGAATTTTTTTGTGAGAGACTTACTAGGGAGGAATCCAAATTGCCTCACCTTGAGTATTCCACCTCTCAAAACACATTAGTTGCATCACATCCTAAAAACAAGGAAAAAACTATGAGTAAGAAGAAGAACACTCCACCTCCATCTTAAAATGCACCTAATCCCAACACTAACACATCTAAACCCAAGTCATCTTTCAAATCCAAGAATAAGTCTAACCTATCTTGATCCTATTATGGGGGGACTAGTCACCAAGAATCTATTTGTTTTAAGAGAATGTAAGCCGTAGAGGATGTCATTAGAAAACACAAGATTTCTATCTCCACTCCTCCATCTCATGAGTATGGAAAAACACTTAATGTTATCAAGAGATCACAGTTACCTATTTCAGACATTTGGGTTCTAGATTTTTGTGCTTCACACCATGTGACTTCTTCTAAGGAGTCTTTTTTATCTCTTGTTCTAAGTTCTACTTCTAAAATTGAGGTTAGGTATTCTTACTTTATTTCTGTTAAGGAGAAGGGTGACATATAGCTAGATGGTAGGTGCATCAATCATGCATTATATGTTACAAACATCACCACCAATCTACTTTCAGTTTATCAGATTTATCATTTATGTCAAGGCAAGATAATGACTTTCACACTATAGGGAATTAAATTTTGAGATTTTTTAGAGCCACATACACTTATTTTAGAGGTTGTTGTTGATCATAATTTTTGACTCTATTATTTTGAGGGTTTTGATGATAGTCCTCCTATAGGGACGTGTTTAGTTTCTTATGTAGATTTTGAGAGTCATTTTTGGCATGAGAGATTTGGACACCTAAACTATATATATTTGAAGGAATTGAGCACTCATATTATGGTAAAGGGTATTCCTACAATTTCATGTCTTGATGGAGTTTGCCTTGGTTGTGAATTAGGGAAACAACATCAGAATCTATTTCCTAAGGCTATGTCCATGAGAGCTTCTTCACCACTTGAACTTGTGCACATTGATTTGATGGTCTTTCTTACTCCTTTAAATAGAGCTGAGTATTCACTTACTTTCATTCATAATAACTAGAGGTGTACTTGGGTTTATTTTCTCAAGTACAAGAGTGATGCCTTTGTACACTTCAACGTCTTTAAGGCTTTGGTCAAGAAACAGTATTCAAATTGCATCAAAAATCTTCATATAGATAATGAGGGGAGTACTTCATTCAATATTTCTCTGACTTTTAATCAGCCCATGGTATTGTTCACCAGCATTCTATTGCACATACTATGCAGTAAATTGGCTTAGAATAAAAGAAGAACCAAACTCTGAAGGATATGCATAACTGTATAATGTATTCATGGGATTTACCTCTTATCTATTGGTCAGAGGAAATTAATTATGTGAACTACATTCAGAAATACACACCACATCAAACACTTGAGCATATGACTCCAAAGGAGGCTTGGTCTGGAACCAAGCCTGATGTTTCATTTTTGAATTCTTTGGGAGCCTTGCTTGGACGTCTATACCAAAGAATAAAAATAAAGCATTGGATAATAAGAATAAACCTTTGATGTTTTTAAGATTTTATGAGGACATGAGAGATTATCATCTTTTAGATCATGATACTCATGATTTTTATTTTTGAACACATGTACATTTTGATGAACACTTCACATCTCATGACTCTTCATCTTCTTCCATGCCTTTTTCTTCTTCTTTCCATGATTCACCTCCTCTCAAGGATTCATTCTTTGATGAGCCAATTCAAGAGACTTTTTAGAAAGTTATAGAGTATGAGTATCATATTTACATTGATGTTGCCACTATGCCTAGATGGGCTCGTATTATAATTTTTAAGGTAGTACTTTTCATTTAGGATCTTCCACCTACTCGACATCATCATACACATTCTACGATTAGTGGACTTTTATGTCAAGCATTCTCTCAAAATCCACAATAGTTTTCATGGCCTCATGGGATATAAGAGTGGGATGATGAGATGATAGATGAGTATTATTCATTGATGAATAAACACACTTGGGATTTGGTCACTCTTCTTAAAAGAAAAAATTTGGTCAAGTGCAAGTAGATTTACTGCACCAACTATGCATCTGATGGGTCCATTGATAAGTATAAGCCATGTCTTATTATAAAAGAATTCTCGTAGGTCAATGTTATTGAATACTCTGATACTTTTTCACCCATTTCTAAGATGGATTATGTTTACCTTATACTTTATCTTGTTGCATCACAGGGTTGGTCAGTGTATCAGATAGACATTAAGAGTGCTTTCTTGCATGGATACTTGCATGAGGAAATCTATATAGAATATTTTTTGTTCATGATTCTTATCTTGTTTGTCATCATTGGCGGTCTCTTTATAGTCTCAAATATCCCCCTTAGGATTAGTATGAGAGGATGGATTCATTTATTCTCTCCATCGGGTTTGTTTGCTGCCACTCCAATTGCATAGACTATATTCAACGTATTGGGGATGACATTGTTATATTGGTCTTGTATATTGACCATTTGCTTATCACAGATAGCTCCTCATCTAAGATTTAGACTATTTAGTAGGCACTTTTAGGATAGTTTGACATGACAGATATTGGCCTTTTACATTTCTTCTTTAGTTTATAGATCTCACAGTCAAATACAAGGATTTTTTGAGTCAGTAGAAGTATACCCTTGACATTCTTCAGCATTTTGACATGTCTGATTGGAAGCCAGTAGGCTATTACACTATCATCTAGAGAGGTTAAGTACAGGGCACCAGTTATAGAGAGTTAGTAGGTTCTTTGGCTTCATCAATTATTGACAGAGTTTGACTTCACATAGGATTCACCCACTGAAGTTTGGTGTGACAACCAGATTATAATTCACATATCTCATAACCCAGTTGAGCATCAATGGATCAAACACATTGAGGTACATATGCACTTTACTTTTTAGCACATTCCAGATGGAGTTCTTATCTTGGAGCACATTTTGACTCAGCACCAGGTTGTAGACATCTTCATGAAGCCCTTTGTATCATCTCATTTACTAAAATTTTGGGGCATGCTTAGGGTTTTAGAAGTTGTCATTAGGTAGTGTTCAGGAGGACATCTTCCTCCTTCATTTCATGGATACATATTGTACATGAGTACCTTATCATGCCTAGTTTTTGGGACTCATTTTGTAGATATGCCACTATTTTTTTGCTTATTCTTAGCAGTTAGCTTCACTTTAGGGGGTGCTATAGTTTGTATTTCATGTATTTATCATGTTTCTTACTGTAATAGCTAGTTATTTAGTCATTTTTTGATCTTGTACTGTGTAAGGATTTATCCCACATTAGTTAGTTAGGCTATTTCTATGTTTTCAATTTCGTACTTATGCAAGGGCTTTCCTTTTTACTAGTATATCTTATTTCTAAATAACACTTGATTAGCTTTGCTTTGTAATCAATTGTCTATAGCTTCATTGTGTGATGTTTTTTGTCTTATCACTTATGAATCTTAGGTTGGAATGCTTGTTCGCCATTCTTAACATGGTTCAGTATTTTAGATTTTATCTATTTATAAAAAATTAAGATTTTAATATTTGTTTGTAAATCCATTCTGAGTAGCATATGGCCTAATGCATCTCAATTTTATAATTCACATTAAGATGGATGTGGCAACACTAGTATTTTAGCTTCACCAAAATCTCCCCCCTTAATAATTACCTCAAAGAAGATCCATCACATTGAATATTTTGGGTATTACTTGAAATTGATGTTCATTCCTTTGGATTCTCAATGTTTACACCCCTAGTGATGGCCCTAACAAAACAAAATTATGGAGATGGCTTGATGATAATATACCCCTTTCCACATAGCTAATTTTTTGTAACTTTAATATGATAGAGAGTCCTGATGACAAAATCGGTGCCCTCTTGATGAGATGGTGCATTGATGAACTTGAATCATGGTATCATTTTAAACATCGATAAGGTTAGGTGGACCCACTATTTCAGTGGCATTCATTAATTAATAAATAATTTTTCACTTGGTCCAATTTACATACCATAACTATTAGAATCCTCAAATTATTGGACCATATGATGCTTTGCAAACATCACATGTTCTCCCTTTGTGTTTTCAATACACTACCTATAATTATCCATCTGAAAATTGTCATATCTGAACTTTTTCCTATCATCTCTATATATGAGTGGAGTGGAGTCCATATTTAATTCCCATATAATTAGTTTATTCATTAACACATCCTTTCTCAGCCATGAGGTAATATCACACTTGTCTCCATAGTGTGGAATTTGTCTCTGCATCCATCATATGTTACTAATTGGATTGAGTTATGGAATGATGCAATTAGATACACCCCCACCTTCATTTGGCACTGTGGAAATAAAATTGTGTAGGTTCATAGGTGGTTTGATGGTAATATCTTTAAGGAATACCAGAGAATTTCTTCCATCCTTGAACAAAACCCTTTCAACTCGTAGCTTCAAGGCATGGTTACTTATCTCAAGAACAAGACTAAACTAGTAGATATCCATGAAATAAGAGTGACACAAATTATGGCATGTTTGCATTGGATTAAGATTCAAAGTTGTGCCTTTATGTATTTTTTCAAGTCTCTCATTGCCAAACATGTGACATACAGTTTATTCTTAATCATCTCATTAGTCAACCAAAAAAATCCTTAGCTATATCGCATCACTATAAATTTGTGTTGTAAGCTGAAGAAGGTTCAATGGAGATAACACATGCATTACAATAAATTTGTGATGCAATGCCTACAAGTTAATCTTTTTAACTTGAAAAAAATGTAATTCCCCTCTCTTTTATGATGGTATTTTTGATGCATTAAAATACATGGCCAATGAAAAATCACCAAGGATTCATAACATTCCTTGCAAACTACATAAATCTACTTTGAAATTTATGGGGCCTAACTTGTTGCAAGTTCACAAGGAAGACCTAAGAATAAGTCATTACAAACTATCATCAAAATAATTAATATTAAATTCATCCCTAATTTTAGTGACCTATAAATTATTACCTGTTAATGATCAATTAACGTTTTTAATGTATCGAATGAAATTTTTGGCAAAGCCTTACTGAATTACCTCTATCATATCCTCCATGCAATCATCAAACCAGAGAAAACAAGCTACATAAAAAAAATATATACTATATTATATAATTTTAGTTTGGCATCTCTCACCAGAGGACCATCTTTCTAAATCTTGACTTTGAAAAATCTTATGATCAGAGAGAGTCACCCTTTTATATGACGATTCTTAAGGTTCTAGGTTTTTGTCAATTTTTTGTCTAGTTGTCATCACCATTATTGATGTGTCTATGTATATGGTAACATCATTGGATAACTGTATTTACCCCTCATTTTATTGACTAGTAGTGTCATTACCACCTCATCAAGTTGTCCAAAATATTAAAGCTTTATCAATCACTTCCCATTCGACCCCTGCAGCTGATGTTGCATGACTAGGGCTCTTGATTGCACAATAGTGGTTGGATCTATGTTGAATAAATATATCTAAAATACATCCACAATATCAAAGGGGTTGAGGTCATTGTTACTTGTTTGTCTCAATATTAAGCCTATTCCCATATCCTTCTTATGTTTGTTATTCAATAGTATGAGGAGCTATGATCAACTCATTCTTACTATGGTGTGGTGAAAACTTGGACAACCAGATTATAATTCACATATCACATAACCTAGTTGAGCATCAATGGATCAAACACATTGAGGTACATATGCACTTCACTTTTTAGCACATTCAAGATGGAGTTCTTATCTTGGAACACATTCTGACTCATCACCAGGTTGTATACATCTTCACGAAGCCCTTTGTATCATCTCATTTCCTTAAATTTTGGGGCATGCTTAGGGTTTTAGAAGTTGTCATTAGGTAGTGTTCAGGAGGACATCTTCCTCCTTCATTTCATGGATACATATTGTACATGAGTACCTTATCAGGCCTAGTTTTTGGGACTCATTTTGTAGATATGCCACTATTTTTTTGCTTATTCTTAGCCCTTAGCTTCACTTGAGGGGGTGCTATAGTTTGTATTTCATGTATTTATCATGTTTATTACTGTAATAGCTAGTTATTTTGTCATTTTTTTATCTTTTACTGTGTAAGTATTTATCCCACATTAGTTAGTTAGGCTATTTCTATGTTTTACATTTCCTACTTATGCTAGGGCTTTCCTTTTTACTAGTATATCTTATTTTTAAATAACACTTGATTAGCTTTGCTTTGTAATCAATTGTCTATAGCTTCACTTTGTGATGTTTTTTGTCTTATCACTTATGAATCTTACATTGGAATGCTTGTTCACCATTCTTAACATGGTTCAGTATTTTAGATTTTATCTATTTATAAAAAATTAAGATTTTATTATTTGTTTGTAAATCCATTCTGAGTAGCATATGGCCTAATGCATCTCAATTTTATAATTCACATTAAGATGGATGTGTCAACACTAGTATTTTAGCTTCACCAAAATCTCCCCCCTTAATAATTACCTCGAAGAAGATCCATCACATTGAATATTTTGGGTATTACTTGAAATTAATGTTCATTCCTTGGGATTCTCAATGTTTACACCCCTAGTGATGGCCCTAACAAAACAAAATTATGGAGATGGCTTGATGATAATATACCCCTTTCCACATAGCTAATTTTTTGTAACTTTAATATGATAGAGAGTCCTGATGACAAAATCGGTGCCCTCTTGATGAGATGGTGCATTGAGGAACTTGAATCATGGTATCATTTTAAACATCGATAAGGTTAGGCGGACCCACTATTTCAGTGGCATTCATTAATTAATAAATAATTTTTCACTTGGTCCAATTTCCATACCGTAACTAATAGAATCCTCAAATGATTGGACCGTATGATGCTTTACAAACATCACATGTTCTCCCTTTGTGTTTTCAATACACTACCTATAATTATCCATCTGAAAATTGTCATATCTGAACTTTTTCCTATCATCTCTATATATGAGTGGAGTGGAGTCCATATTTAATTCCCCTATAATTATTGTATTCATTAACACATCCCTTCTCAACCATGAGGTAATATCACACTCATCTCCATAGTGTGGAATTTGTCTCTGCATCCATCATATGTTACTAATTGGATTGAGTTATGGAATGATGCAATTAGATACACCACCACCTTCCTTTGGCACTATGGAAATAAAATTGTGTAGGTTCATAGGTGGTTTGATGGTAATATCTTTAAGGAATACCAGATAATTTCTTCCATCCTTGAACAAAATGCTTTCAACTCGTAGCTTCAGGGTATGGTTACTTATCTCAAGAACAAGACTAAACTAGTAGATATCCATGAAATAAGAGTGACACAAATTATGGCATGTTTGCATTGGATTAAGATTCAAATTTGTGCCTTTATGTATTTTTTCAAGTCTCTCATCTCCAAACATGTGACATCAAGTTTACTCTTAATCATCTCACTAGTCAACCAAAAAATTCCTTAGCTATATTGCATCACTATAAGTTTGTGTTGTAAGCTTAAGAAGGTTCAATGGAGATAACACATGCATTACAATAAATTTGTGATGCAATGCCTACAAGTTAATCATTTTAACTTGAAAAAAATGTAATTCCCCTCTCTTTTATGATGGTATTTTGATGCAGTAAAATACATGGCCAATGAAAAATCACCAAGGATTCATGACATTCCTTGCAAACTACATAAATCTACTTTGAAATTTATGGGGCCTAACTTGTTGCAAGTTCACAAAGAAGACCTAAGAATAAGTCATTACAAACTATCATCAAAATAATTAATATTAAATTCATCCCTAATTTTAGTGACCTATAAATTATTACCTGTTAATGATCAATTAACGTTTTTAATGTATCCAATGAAATTTTTGGCAAAGCCTTAGTGAATTACCTCTGTCATATCCTCCATGCAATCATCAAACTAGAGCAAACAAGCTACATAAAAAAATATATATATACTATACTGTATAATTTTAGTTTGGCATCTCTCACCAGAGGACCATCTTTCTAAATCTTGACTTTGAAAAATCTTATGATCAGAGAGAGTCACCCTTTAATATGACAATTCTTAAGGTTCTAGGTTTTTGTCAATTTTTTGTCTAGTTGTCATCACCATTATTGATGTGTCTATGTATATGGTAACATCATTGGATAATTGTATTTACCCCTCATTTTATTGACTAGTAGTGTCATTACCACCTCGTCAAGTTGTCCAAAACTTTAAAGCTTTATCAATCACTTTCCATTCAACCCTTGCAGCTGATGTTGCATGACTAGGGCTCTTGATTGCACAATAGTGGTTGGATCTATGTTGAATAAATATATCTAAAATACATCCACAATATCAAAGGGGTTGAGGTCATTGTTACTTGTTTTTCTCTATATTAAGCCTATTCCCATATCCTTCTTATGTTTGTTATTCAATAGTATGAGGAGCTATGATCAACTCATTCTTACTATGTTGTGGTGAAAACTTGGACAACCAGATTATAATTCACATATCACATAACCCAGTTGAGCATCAATGGATCAAACACATTGAGGTACATATGCACTTCACTTTTTAGCACATTCAAGATGGATTTCTTATCTTGGAACACATTCTGACTCAGCACCAGGTTGTAGACATCTTCACGAAGCCCTTTGTATCATCTCATTTCCTTAAATTTTGGGGCATGCTTAGGGTTTTAGAAGTTGTCATTAGGTAGTGTTCAGGAGGACATCTTCCTCCTTCATTTCATGGATACATATTGTGCATTAGTACCTTATCAGGCCTAGTTTTTGGGACTCATTTTGTAGATATGCCACTATTTTTTTGCTTATTCTTAGCCCTTAGCTTCACTTGAGGGGGTGCTATAGTTTGTATTTCATGTATTTATCATGTTTCTTACTGTAATAGCTAGTTATTTTGTCATTTTTTTATCTTTTACTGTGTAAGGATTTATCCCACATTAGTTAGTTAGGCTATTTCTATGTTTTACATTTCCTACTTATGCAAGGGCTTTCCTTTTTACTAGTATATCTTATTTTTAAATAACACTTGATTAGCTTTGCTTTGTAATCAATTGTCTATAGCTTCACTGTGTGATGTTTTTTGTCTTATCACTTATGAATCTTACATTGGAATGCTTGTTCACCATTCTTAACATGGTTCAGTATTTTAGATTTTATCTATTTATAAATAATTAAGATTTTAATATTTGTTTGTAAATCCATTCTGAGTAGCATATGGCCTAATGCATCTCAATTTTATAATTCACATTAAGATGGATGTGGCAACACTAGTATTTTAGCTTCACCAAAATCTCCCCCCTTAATAATTACCTCGAAGAAGATCCAGCACATTGAATATTTTGGGTATTACTTGAAATTGATGTTCATTCCTTGGGATTCTCAATGTTTACACCCCTAGTGATGGCCCTAACAAAACAAAATTATAGATATGGCTTGATGATAATATACCCCTTTCCACATAGCTAATTTTTGGTAACTTTAATATGATAGAGAGTCCTGACGACAAAATCGGTGCCCTCTTGATGAGATGGTGCATTGAGGAACTTGAATCATGGTATCATTTTAAACATCGATAAGGTTAGGTGGACCCACTATTTCAGTGGCATTCATTAATTAATAAATAATTTTTCACTTAGTCCAATTTCCATACCGTAACTAATATAATCCTCAAATGATTGGACCATATGATGCTTTACAAACATCACATGTTCTCCCTTTGTGTTTTCAATAGACTATCTATAATTATCCATCTGAAAATTGTCATATCTGAACATTTTCCTATCATCTCTATATATGAGTGGAGTGGAGTCCATATTTAATTCCCCTATAATTAGTTTATTCATTAACACATCCCTTCTCAACCATGAGGTAATATCACACTCATCTCCATAGTGTAGAATTTGTCTCTGCATGCATCATATGTTACTAATTGGATTGAGTTATGGAATGATGCAATTAGATACACCACCACCTTCCTTTGGCACTATGGAAATAAAATTGTGTAGGTTCATAGGTGGTTTGATGGTAATATCTTTAAGGAATACCAGATAATTTCTTCCATCCTTGAACAAAACGCTTTCAACTCGTAGCTTCAGGGTATGGTTACTTATCTCAAGAACAAGACTAAACTAGTAGATATCCATGAAATAAGAGTGGCACAAATTATGGCATGTTTGCATTGGATTAAGATTCAAATTTGTGCCTTTATGTATTTTTTCAAGTCTCTCATCTCCAAACATGTGACATCAAGTTTACTCTTAATCATCTCACTAGTCAACCAAAAAATTCCTTAGCTATATTGCATCACTATAAATTTGTGTTGTAAGCTTAAGAAGGTTCAATGGAGATAACACATGCATTACAATAAATTTGTGATGCAATGCCTACAAGTTAATATTTTTAACTTGAAAAAAATGTAATTCCCCTCTCTTTTATGATGGTATTTTTATGCATTAAAATACATGGCCAATGAAAAATCACCAAGGATTCATGACATTCCTTGCAAACTACATAAATCTACTTTGAAATTTATGGGGCCTAACTTGTTGCAAGTTCACAAAGAAGACCTAAGAATAAGTCATTACAAACTATCATCAAAATAATTAATATTAAATTCATCCCTAATTTTAGTGACCTATAAATTATTACCTGTTAATGATCAATTAACGTTTTTAATGTATCCAATGAAATTTTTGGCAAAGCCTTAGTGAATTACCTCTGTCATATCCTCCATGCAATCATCAAACTAGAGCAAACAAGCTACATAAAAAAATAAATATATACTATATTATATAATTTTAGTTTGGCATCTCTCACCAGAGGACCATCTTTCTAAATCTTGACTTTGAAAAATCTTATGATCAGAGAGAGTCACCCTTTAATATGACAATTCTTAAGGTTCTAGGTTTTTGTCAATTTTTTTTCTAGTTTTCATCACCATTATTGATGTGTCTATGTATATGGTAACATCATTGGATAATTGTATTTACCCCTCATTTTATTGACTATTAGTGTCATTACCACCTCGTCAAGTTGTCCAAAACTTTAAAGCTTTATCAATCACTTTCCATTCAACCCTTGCAGCTGATGTTGCATGACTAGGGCTCTTGATTGCACAATAGTGGTTGGATCTATGTTGAATAAATATATCTAAAATACATCCACAAAATCAAAGGGGTTGAGGTCATTGTAACTTGCTTGTCTCAATCTTAATCCTATTCCCATATCCTTCTTATGTTTGTTATTCAACAGTATGAGGAGCTATGATCGACTCATTCTTACTATGTTGTGGTGAAAACTTGGACATGTTTGTGCTTAGGTGAATAGCTCAATCTCATATCATAAAAGGATCTTATATTCTAAGGGGTTTGAAATGCATCATGATATGTCTACCCTATGTTTATATATCTTTGCTTCTCTCCACTCATCTAACTCTTCACATTGAATTGTGTTGAGCTATTTTTTACATCATTATACTCTTGGTTTAAATTCCATTAGTTGTTGTGATGTTTTATTTGTGCTTCAATGGATATATTGAATTTTTTTGTTGATGACATTATTTGATGTGATGCACTACTTGTCTTCTTCTAGAACTTTCCTTTATTGAACATTATTTGAGTCTAACACCCCAATCAGCTTTTGGAAAGGTGTAATCTTTGTATTGCTCTGTTATTAACGAAATTTCTGAGTGATTATTTGTTAACTATTCTCCATATCCCTTTTGTCAGTGCTTTGTTCTAAGACTTGATTGATTGACCCTTGTTCATGTTGGTATTTCATTTTTTTTTTCCTTTCATATTATGTGACATTTAACTTTTTATACTATTTCTAATTTCTTATGATAAATAAATCGCACTACACATAGCTACACTAGAAACCTACAAAAAGATAAGAAAATCATATATGAAACACAAACCCTAACTACCTAATGTTACTCTAAACCCTCTCAATTTCTCAACATGAGATTAATAGAGCTCATTGGAGATAAGGCTAAATTCTACAACCATTTACATGCCTTGGGAGGATGACTCCTCAAAGGTCCCTTAGCACTAGTTTTCTCTGTTACAGTACTTCATAGATGACTTTGGTCCTTTCCACCAAATGCATTGTTTATGAGTATGTGCATGAAATTTTTTATCATATAATAATACCATCTTCTTTGAATAATTTTCTTTAGATCACAGATTGTAATCATGCCATTATTTTTGACTCTGCTTATATATTTACTACATCTAACTCGCTCTTTGCTTGATTTCCTTTATTAGAGTTAGATCTAGCAACCTTACCTAAAGTGAATCTTGATCTTCTAGTCGCATTGTCAATGTGATTCGTAGACTACACACTATATATTCCTTAGGTATAATTGCTTTTATTTCATAGACCAATTGCAAATGGTTGAACATTATTTCACATTTATATTTACTATTATATGCCCATAGGATACCAAGAATTTGATCCTCCCAGTTATCTCTTTACACATTGTATATTTTGGTAAGCATATTATCTACGATGTTTTTAGATGCCTTCTCTTTCCCATTAGCTTGTGGATGATAGGTTGTGTGCTTATGGTGCACAATCATATGTTATTTTGTCAGAGTCTTGACCATGCTATTGAGGAAGTGCGTTCCTGTATCACTGACCAAATTCACATGACATCCATGTCCTATTATGATGTTTTGGTACAATAATTTAGTACATGTTTCTAGTGCTACAGCTTGGTCTTGCAATAGCTTCTACCAATTTTGTGAAGTAATTCATTGTATTTATTATATATCTATAATAATCGTGTTTACTTGGTAAATTAATAGGTCCTAAAAAATCCATTTCCCATTGCTCAAATGGTTTTACTTCTAGCATTGGGTTCAAATAAATTTCATCCCTTTGATTTAGCCTTCCTATTATTTAACAAACACCGCATTTCTTTGTGATTTCATGTGCATCCTAGAATAGATTAGGTTGTAATATACCACTTTATTAATATATTCCTCAATTGATTTTCCTATGAAGTATCCTCTTATGTCTCCTTCATATGCTTCTTCCAACAATTATGGTTGCTCATGATATAGGGCTAATATACACAACACATCGTCTTTACCCGTCTTGTTTAAAATCCCATTGATAATGCTAAATGGTATAGCTCATGTGACTAAATACTTTTTATCTTTCTCAACATAATGTGTAGGAAAAACTCCTTGTTTTAGGAAATTGGATATATCCTCCATATTCTTTAGAATTACATAGACTCTGAATAAGTGTGCATCCGATGACTCATCCTGAAATTATTCTAACTCCTTTCCCTTATTCATTTAGTTAAGATGATATGATCCCACATTATATCTCATTGGTTTCACATTGATCTTAAACTCAATTTATTTGAAAAACATTTACCAACTAGAGATCTTGCCACCTAGCATGGGCTTATTTACTTGATATCTCAGAGCTTGGTGATGTATAAATAATTTAAATGGTGTCACTAAGAGGAAATGCCTAAATTTTTGTAGCTAAAACATCATATCTAGGGCCTCTTACTCTGTTGTAGTGTAATTATTCTCTGTTACTGACAAATTTTGGCTTGAAAAGTGAATTAGGTGATCTAAACCTCTTATCCTAGCTAAGCCAATAAAAATTCTACTATAATTCTTGAAGTGTCTTTATGCACATGAAATAGCTAGCTCCAATTTTGGAACACCAATATTGGGGTTTATAATAACCTCTAATTCAAATCAAAATGATATTCCTAACACTCGGCAATCCATTCAAACTTTTTATATTTTCAAAATAATTTCTCCTTTAGGGTGGATATGGTTGGTTACACTTTGATAAACTTGTGATAATATCATGTATGTCCTAATAATGATCGTAACTCATTAGAGCTTGTAGGATATGGCTTACTCATAATTACTATGATTTTATTTTTATCAATAAAAGTACCATCGTTGAATATTATTGACCCAAGACAACACCAGACAGTGTAAAGAACAAACATTTTTTTTAAATTCAATGTGATGAACAAAGCTCAGAAACATTATAACATGAATCAAAGCTTAGATAAGTGTTCTATAAATAAAAATAATACAACCTTGTCATCAAGATAGACTTATAAAATCATGGATAAAAGATTTGAATGCAGTGACCACAGCCCTAGAGAAAACAACATCATCATTCTTCAAACTAAAGGGCATTAACTTGTATGCAAAGTAGACACATTCTATTGTAAAGGTGATTTTTTCCTCATATTTAGCAACAATAGATTGATGGTAACCACTAAATCCATTTACAAATGATTAAACATTGTGCCCTATGCTCCACTATAAAGCTTCATGTGTGAATTGAATTGGAAATGGGTCATTAACAAATGAATTATTCAATGCCATGTAATCCCCACAAAATATGATCTCCCTTGACTTTTTGGGTTGTACAACCATTAGACTTCCCTAGTCTACATTTTCTAATGGATAAATAATCCATAATTCTTGCATTCAATCAATTTCAACTTTAACCTTAAGTTTCATATTGGCTTTAGTCTATATGGTCGTTGAATGATAGGTTGTGCAAAATTTGTAAGTTCTATGTGCATCTCTCACACTGAATGATCTAAACCCTTGACTTTTTTAAAACTTTATTGGGAACATATATTGATAATATCGCATTAATAACAGACCTTTCGACACCCAAAGTCACAGGCTTTGACACAGACTCGGTACCAATGTTAGCTATTTATTTATTTCATGGCTCTTGATATATATTTTTTGCTCCACTTTGCATAGATTCTCATAGTGTCTTGTGCCCTTATTTTTCCTTAATGTTTAAATGTTGCAGCTATGCATTTTTTGTTAGGATTGTGGAGCTAAAAGCTTCACTGATGCAGACATGGAGGAGGTTGCAGAATGAGTTGCTGAGTGTCAGAAGTGTTTGGCGTTGGTCTGGCCAACCGGCGTCGGCAGGGTAAGACAGGAAGGCAACCGACGTCGGTCATATATCGGCCGGCGTCGGCGACCCCAGGCGGACAGGGACCGACGTCGGTCGCCTGTGTAGTTCGACTGCGAGTTAATTACGGGCAGTGAACTAACGAACCAAGAGTTTGCATGATGAGCGCTAATTTTAGACTCATAGCTGCGGATCTAATTATGGTAATTAGATGTCTAATCATTGTTTGGATGAGATCTATATAATAGACTCATGGTTGTATTGGAAAAGTGTGCTAGGGAGTAAGAGAGCATAATTATAAGCTCCTTCTGTGTGTGAGGTAGAGCTATGGTGCGTTCCTCCTAGTGCCACAGTACCAGGTGTGTTGGTGCTGGATTGGAGAGCCAGCTGGGTTCTTCAAGAGTGTAGGATCTTGGTCACAGTTGCATGGCCTATATAGGAGATCTACATGGTAAGTAAGATCGTTGATCTGCAGGTGTATGTGTGTGCAAGGTCGAGGTTCACAGGTGAATAGAACCATTGTTTGATTTGCAGGTGTGCAAGGTCATATAGACAGCAACACAACAGGGAGCAGTATCAGGGATGATCTACTTGGAGTACAGGTGTGTACTCGGATAGAGCAAGAGGAAGGCAAGGGAGTTCCTTCCATAAGTATGGTCTGTTGAATTGCAGGTTGTTGCAGATTCATGGGAGATCTACTTGAAGTACCTTGAGTACTTGTGGAGTGCGTGGAGCACTTGTGGTGTGCGTGGAGCACGGGAGGTGAACACCAACTCTGTATTTGAGTTGAGTGTTGGGACCTGTGAGAGGGAGAGCTTTGGGGAGAAGAATTACTGTTCACTTGAGGTGTGGGAAACCTCTGTAAGGTGGTGGAGAAGAAGTGGCATCTTCTTTATTGTATTCTTTTCTGTATAAAGTGTTAATACAATTTGGTATTGTCTCTCATATGCTGTGTTATTCTGAATTCTAGTTACTTGGTAAATCTGGTTAATTTCCGCATATTAAGTTGCTTGGTATTAGTAATCAAATTGTGTGCTTCCGGTTTATCCACCCATCCTCCCAACAAGTGGTATCAGAGCCTTGGTTGTAGGTTCTTGAGCTTGATACCAACAAGTGGTATCTGAGCTGAGGTTGGAGGAAGCAGGTTTTGTGTTTGGTTACAGGGCACTCTCAGGGGTTTCTGATCGAGTGGGAGTAGAGAAACTGCAGATCAAAGTAAGCTAAGAATGGAGGAGTTGAAAAGCACAGATGGTCACTCACGGTCCTATGGAAAGAAAGAGCAGGTAAAAGATTATTGTTGGTTGGTAACAGATCAGCATGAAGAAACTGAAGATACAGATGTAGCAGGTGTTGTTGCACAGGATGTGTTTGCAGGTTTCTTGGATAAAGTTGAATCTTGGATAAAAGATTCGGTTGCCTCTTTCCATGCAGTTCCAGGTAGAGGAGCTGGTGAGCCTTGCCAAAGAATTGGCAAAGGAGAAGTGAAGCTGAAATTGCAGGCGGCCAACACACAGGTGTTGATGAAGGTCATGCAGGTCCCAGGTTTGGAGATATGGCTAATTTCTTCAGAAAGATTGGGTGATGAGAGATGCACAAGAACTCTCACAGCGGATGCACTTGAATTAGCTGGTGGTAAGAAAACAGGTATCCTTTATCTACTTGTTTATATTACTGATTCTTCTTTTGTTGCGGAGACGTGATTTCATAGGCTTGGTCACATGAGCAGGAAGGAGATGCATGTTCTTAAGCAGAAGACAGATATATTTGACAGGCTTAAGAACTGGAAAGCCTTGGTGTTTTTGGAGGAGATGGCGGACAGAACCCAGTGGATGTGGCTGGATACTTCTGAGCAGGGCAGTTTGGACATGGATTTTGATTCAAAGAAGCTCGCGGGTAAAAAGTCATCACTCACAGGCGAACACAGGTACCGATGTCGGTCAGGAAGAACCGGCGTCGAACAGACAGGTGCCGATGTCGGTCATATGCAGACCGAAGCTGGCGATGTCGGGCAGGGTAAGACCGATGTCGGTCATGGGACCGACGTCGGCAATATGTAAGACTGATGTCGGTTAGAGGACCGACGTCGGCAGCAGGGACACCAGCGCAGGCAGGTTGGTAGTCAGGTACAGACGCATGGAACCGACGTCGGTCGGATGCAGACTGTGGAGTGACCGAGGTCGGTCACTGTAAACGAATTTTGGGTGGACAGCAAGCTGTCAAGGAGTCTCAAACACCCATACGGAGGACTGAAGGCGTAAGTAGGCCCTCAAATTCGTTGTTCCTCTTCTTTATACATGTTACTGATTGTAGAGCAGGAAGGATCCAGGAAACAGGTGTGAGCTTGGCATGGATGAGGATGTGATTCCTTGGAGGAGAACCAGACAGGTGTGTTTTGGTAGAGATGCCAGCAGGTATGAAAGCACAGAAACGAATGGATGCCTTAGTAGAAGAATAGAGAGAACGGATACATGAGATGGAAGATCAGGTATATGGTCTTGTGGAGCTGCAGGATAGTGGTACAGGTTTTGACAGGTGGAGGACGGAGCATGGCTTCAGTCAATGTCAGGGTAACTACTGTGGTTTGGCTTACCAGGGGGATGATGAGTCGCGACATCATTCTATTGCTGTATGTGGATAGTATGCTAGCTAGCAGGGGTGTACATACAGTGTTTTGCTGAGCTAAGGGTAAGATTAGTTCAGTGGCATGTCAGGAGGAGTTTGGAGCAGCGGAATTCTTTGACATGGGAGGCATGGAGATCACAGGTTGATTTTGTCTCGAGTGGGAGCTGATGTGAATCAGGTGTTGGCGAGGTTCGGGATGCAGAGCCGGAGCACACTAAGGGCTGGACAGGTACAGTGTCCGAAATCACATGAGGTCTGGTGTAGACCTGAGTATTCCCATGCAGTGGGAGCTGTCAGAGAGTTAGGAGCCAATTCGGGGAAGTGGGTTCTCAGGTTTTTTTGAGAGGGACCGGCAGCAGGTGTTGCTATGCAGGGTCAGGACTTCACTACAGGTGTTGTAGGTTCGGATGTGGCAGGTTACTCGGATGACAGGTGGTACACCACGGGATGTGTGGTGGGTTGTCTTCAGGTGGGAGCTTGAAGAGGGATACAAACCAGGAAACAGATTAGATGGAGTACAGGTACAGGTACAGTGCAGCTGTTTATCTCCAAGTGGGAGATTGTTAGGATTGTGGAGCTAAAAGCTTCACTGATGCAGACATGGAGGAGGTTGCAGAATGAGTTGCTGAGTGTCAGAAGTGTTTGGCGTTGGTCTGGCCAACCGGCGTCGGCAGGGTAAGACAGGAAGGCAACCGACGTCGGTCATATATCGGCCGGCGTCGGCGACCCCAGGCGGACAGGGACCGACGTCGATCGCCTGTGTAGTTCGACTGCGAGTTAATTACGGGCAGTGAACTAACGAACCAAGAGTTTGCATGATGAGCGCTAATTTTAGACTCATAGCTGCGGATCTAATTATGGTAATTAGATGTCTAATCATTGTTTGGATGAGATCTATATAATAGACTCATGGTTGTATTGGAAAAGTGTGCTAGGGAGTAAGAGAGCATAATTATAAGCTCCTTCTGTGTGTGAGGTAGAGCTATGGTGCGTTCCTCCTAGTGCCACAGTACCAGGTGTGTTGGTGCTGGATTGGAGAGCCAGCTGGGTTCTTCAAGAGTGTAGGATCTTGGTCACAGTTGCATGGCCTATATAGGAGATCTACATGGTAAGTAAGATCGTTGATCTGCAGGTGTATGTGTGTGCAAGGTCGAGGTTCACAGGTGAATAGAACCATTGTTTGATTTGCAGGTGTGCAAGGTCATATAGATAGCAACACAACAGGGAGCAGTATCAGGGATGATCTACTTGGAGTACAGGTGTGTACTCGGATAGAGCAAGAGGAAGGCAAGGGAGTTCCTTCCATAAGTATGGTCTGTTGAATTGCAGGTTGTTGCAGATTCATGGGAGATCTACTTGAAGTACCTTGAGTACTTGTGGAGTGCGTGGAGCACTTGTGGTGTGCGTGGAGCACGGGAGGTGAACACCAACTCTGTATTTGAGTTGAGTGTTGGGACCTGTGAGAGGGAGAGCTTTGGGGAGAAGAATTACTGTTCACTTGAGGTGTGGGAAACCTCTGTAAGGTGGTGGAGAAGAAGTGGCATCTTCTTTATTGTATTCTTTTCTGTATAAAGTGTTAATACAATTTGGTATTGTCTCTCATATGCTGTGTTATTCTGAATTCTAGTTACTTGGTAAATCTGGTTAATTTCCGCATATTAAGTTGCTTGGTATTAGTAATCAAATTGTGTGCTTCCGGTTTATCCACCCATCCTCCCAACATTTTTAGTTTCTATCACAATTTTATCTTTCAATTCCTTTAGCTCTCATTCAGGTTCAAAGAAACCATTTAAATCTAAACCTTCATCATTGTCACTAGATTTTTGCCTATTCTTTGTTGTCAATGATCCTATTAAATGATTTCATAGAAAAATAGTCTTTTTTTTTGTTAATCTTGTAATTATTTAGAGTTGTGTTCAAATATATAGTTGTTTATTCCTATGAAGAGCAGTGTTGAGTGTTACTTAGATCCTCTGCTCACCCATGACATCAAAATATCTTTAGTTTCTATAAACCTTGATACACCATGGGATTCTCATCTTTAAGGACAAATGTTTGAATAAAATCCTACTAAATTTACATCTAAGTCGTATTTTCCCACTTGCATTCTTGGTGCATGTATCACTTTATTGGAGGAGGTGCTAGTGTATACCTAAGTACATGTACATAGTATTTGGGTTCCACGCCCTGAAAAGACCATACATCAGCACATCTAGGAATATGCATTTAAGGGCATTATATTTCTATGGAAAATGGCCACTGACTTATGATAGCAGGTGCTATTTTAAATTAAGCTTTCAACAATTCACAAGTATGATCTTAGTGCTATTGATTTGACCTGTGTACTTCCCACCATTTCACAATATGATATGAAACCCAACCTCAATCAATTTATTCTTATAAAACACTTTCTTAGTGTCTTCACTATGTTTACCAAATTTATCTGTAAAATATCAAACAACATACGATCTTTATCCACTTCTGCAGTTCTTCTTATTCTCTTTGTTGATAAATTAGAAACAGGGGATGTATGACCTTAAAATCAATGATCCTTATCTATGATGTTTTCTTCCTTTGAACTTGAACCTACTTTAATCCTAGGACTTACCATAACTTGTTTAAAAAATTATTCCTTCTCTTTTCCAAACAATATTCTCCCTTGTAACTACGACCTAAATTTCCTTCTAGTTTATCTAACTACTCCTATACTATCTTTCCCTTTTATCTCTCATCACTCTCCTCTATATCCTTTGAATTCATTTTATAAACTCTATCCATCTTTGTGGTCTCATCTGCACCTTCTCCTCTCTCGGCCACTCTCATTTCTGTAATCTCCATAATCTCTAGCTCCTATTTAAACTCTCATTCCATCTTTATCTTCTAAACTCTCTTCTCTACTCCTAATCATATCTGTATAAGGATTGGTATACTTGTTCCATCTCAATATGTTGTCACATGTTTCCCTCTAGCACCACAATAGAGAAAATTATTCCATCCAAACTAGAACCTTATCAGATACCAGAACCTACAATCATAATCCCATACTGATTCCCCTGATTTGAACCAAATCTCTTTTAGATCTTTGATTGTTTGACTCATACATTTATTCATTTTAAATTATCCGATCATCTAATCCTTGAAATTATGAATACTCAATTTGATAGCATCTTTTTTTTTAAATGAACTCTAGTGCTCTACCCTTTAGAGCTCATATGAATTGGTACTTCTTTGTATCCTCTGTAGTTACACCCTTAACCTGTCATTTAACTCGCATGTTAACAAGTACTTATCAAGGTCATAAGACACATCCTATAAGGCCAAGGTGAAAAACTTCCTACGGTGAGATCCATGCTTCCTATGCTCATACCTAAAACCACTGACTATTATGGACTAAAATTTTTTGGCATCTTAAAACTTGATGTGATATGAAACCCAACCTCAATCAATTTCTTCTTATAAAACATTTTCTTAGTGTCTTCACTATATTTACCAAATTTATCTGTAAAATGTCAAACAACATATGCTCTTTACCAACTTATGCACTTTTCCTCCTTCTCTCCGTTGATAAATTAGGAACAGGGGATGTATGACCTTAAAATGAATGATCCTTATCTATGATGTTTTCTTCGTTTAAACTTTAACCTACTTTAATCATAGGACTTAACATAATTTCTATAAAAAATTGTTCCTTCTCTTTTCCAAATAATATTCTCCCTTGTAACTTTGACCTAAAATTTCCTTCTAGTTTATCTAACTACTCCTCTACTATCTTTCCCTTTTATCTCTCATCACTCTCTTCTGTATCTTTTGAATTCATTTTCAAATCTCTATCCATCTTTGTGCTCTCGTCTGCACCTTCTCCTCTCTTGGGCCCTCCAATTTCCCTAATCTCCATAATCTCTAGCTCCTCTTTCAACTCTCATTCCTTCTTTATCTTCTAAACTCTCTTCTCTACTCCTACTCATAGCTATATAAGGATTGGTTTGCTTGTTCCATCTCCTATGTTTTCACAAGTTTCCCTCTAGCCCCAGAATTTTCTTCTCATTTTGTTTCTCTATGTCCCTTATATTTTGGGTAAAGTTCAAGCCTTTCCTCTCAATTCTTCATCATTCACTTCATCATCACACACATCCCCATAACGCCTTAAGCGATTACTCCATGTTATCAAGGATAGGCACCATGCGCTTTTCTACAACCAATATTTTGAGCATAGTAGATAGTTGTTTCATAAATTTATCTTTGATGCCTCTTACGAATAAATATTACATAGTCTCAAACACAATAAATCTTTGCATGAAAACGTGATAATGTATCCGTCAATTATGGTTTTCATCTAATGGTCTATCGCATGCTTCCACTCGGTATCTAAGCTTCGCAATCATTTACCTTCTCTTTAGTCCAAGTAAATCACTATGTTTCTCCCATAATTGTGATTTTCTATTTCTATTTTATATAGTGCATACCGATAAGGCTGCATAGAATAGTGAAAATAAATCTATTTCAGTACAATATATTTTTATAATAATTGATAACCTACTATCACATCCCAAAACTTACATGTGAACATGCGTAAAATAAACTATTCTAAATCTATCTGAAAATAGATAAAAATAAAACTAGTAACTTCAAAACAAACTAATCTAATCCATAACTTTTAGATGGCTTTATTTTCTCTTTCTAAAACTAAAATAAAAAGCTACAAGTTCGATCAGCAACATTTATCCAAGACTAAGTTATCAGCTTCACACTCGAACAAAAGAATATAACACTCAAAATGACAAGTTATAAAAAAAATCTGATCAAGGAAAAGATTCACAAGTTGATGATAGTCATATTGAAAAAGAAGAATAGGACCCCAAGCAAAGAATACTGTAGTCTGTTATTATGAACTGTTCAGTGACAATTACCGGTCATGTATACGCTAAAAAACGTGTTCCGTTTATAGAAAATGGTACAGAATGATCCCTATAAAATAATACTTTAAATGTTTTTTTTATTGAAAACCAAACTAATCCATCCGTTCATGCTCGAAAAGGAACATCTATCATGTGCTTATGAAGACAATCGTAGATTCCTCTCTTCCGACAGTAATTTGGCAAATCTATCAATCAGAATAAAATGAGCCAAATGTTGTTGGCATCCACCGTAACATAATTACTTTCTACAAGTTTAACAAAACTATAAAAATAAATGGACATATAGAATAATATTGTAGGTGATACCTGGTCAATGCATCTTTGTTGGTTCCCTCATCCTGAACTTCCTCAGGAATACCAGTTTCTAGATTCACTCTGCTCACCAGCTTATCCAATAGCTTTTTCCCAATCTCCACAAGACTTTCAAGGTTTTCCTTGCTAGAAATGTCTGGACTTGCTGTATCTCCACTTAAATTTGCTTCCTATTCAAACAAACAAAGGAACATGCTAGTCATACGAAACTATCCTTTATACTACAAGTCAACGGATCTGAAAAATGCATCCATGCATGATAAACAAGTGTGAGTGAAAAGAGTACCTCAACTTCTACTGTTACTTTAAATCAATACCAAATCTACATGGATAAACCAAGGCCTGCATCATGTATGATAAACTTAGGTCGTGCTCACACTTTTTCTAGAAATTGGTATCTCATGTAAAGCGATGGAGTAAAAGATAAGCCATCGTCCTCAATCACTTCAAAAAGGTCAATACAAGATCTATTGGTGTTCGCAATGGTAAAGAAGTGGGATCGAAATTTAATTAGAATTATGGTTATTTAAGGCTCTTTCGGAACTCCTTTGGATTGATAAGAAGTTTAGTCTTGGGATGTGATTGGTAATAGAAAATGTTTTTTAATCAAAATTTAATATCAATCTTTTGTACCAGTATTTCAGGTTAAAAGGGGGGAAGAGAAGATAAGAACCTGGATTCTGAGATAGTTCTGCTTGTATGAAGCGGATGTGAACATCACAGCTATATATATGTCCACCATATCTGCACTTGCATTCATGAAGACGTCTACAATTGGAACTCTACCATTGTGCTGAATCCAACTGAAACTACCCCATTGAGCAGCCTCTTTTGCATCATAACTTGAATTGTGAAAGCACCAGGAATTTCCCAAAATCCTAGCAAAACCCAACTCTCTCCACCCTTTCCTCCTCAAACACAAATGTAAACCAAATTTATATATAATCATTATATTGAAAAATATGAAGTACCTGAGGTCTGGTGTTCATGAACTCTGGATTCTCCTTGAAGATCTCTTTATGAATTTGATTCATTGATAGCAGGGTCTGCATTACTAATTTGTTATCAGTAAATTTCATTGAGAATGATAGCTTTTATGGTGCAAAGGTGCATCATTTGAGGTTGGCTCGTAATCAAGCATCTATTAAAACATAGGAATTTAATTTAAATACTTCTCTTAAATGTGACCTAAAATTTAAGAAAATTAATTTTTTAATTATTCTCAAGATTTCCAGTATAATTTATCAAATTACACATTTAATTTGTATTTTAATAGATCTTAGCGTATCCTCCACTAATGAAGTTTTTATTTCATTATATTTTCTTACAGGATTGTTAGCAGCAATTCCTCCATCTATCAGGTTGAAACTTCGAGACATTTTGGTTGATTCATCATCAGTGGTAAAGTAGTGAGGTGGGAGATAAGTAGGAGCTGCAGATGTACCGATGCATACATCCTTTAGAAATGGATTCTTTAAAGAACTTTCCTTAGCCTGCAAAACATAACAATTAGGTGAATTGTAAGAGACTTTTGATGCTGATAGTAAATCATGTTGGGTGATTCCCAACCTCAATCTTAAAAAAATGGATACACATCTTTCTATATGGATTGTGGGAGCTTAAGAACTTTAATCATAATAGTAATGCTCTATCAGATAGGTAAATAGTAAATAGATGATCTAAAATGTATAAATTTGTAGGTTTACAAAACACTAAAATATATTATTCGTCTTGATTAATATAGATAAAATTGTTTTTGATAGATATTTTGGATCCTATTATTATATCCGTCTTTAAGAAATGAAAGATATCAATTATACTTCATTCTAAAATCTAAAACATTGGACAAGAACAATTTAAACACAAATAAATTAACAAGGATATCATTCATTATTAGACTGCAAAGAAACCAGCTTAAAATGAAAGATATTACTTATAAGAAATTAAGCTTACCTCAAAGGTAGAGAAAATAGCTGGCTGCTGCAACTTAATATCATAAGTGGGTATCACTATATTGGTCATTGTCTCACTCAGACGTAGATTTGGAATCATTTCATTAAAGAGCTGACGGAGATATTCCCGAGTACTTGGGTTGGCTGAGTAGCCTTTTAGCTGCTTCCAAAAGACCCCAACTACGCAATAGCATATTTGCAACAAATTAATATATTAGAATGAAATACCATAATAATACAATACTTTGTAGGGTACAAAGACTAACTCTGATTGTGGAAAAATATCTGGAAGTTTTTGTAAGTAGAAATCAGTAATTTCTTGGGCAGAAAACATAGGACGGTTGTAAGCATTGGGAGAGGTTAACATGGCAGTCATCAGTCCTCCAGTGCTGGTACCACTTATAACATCAAAATAATCTGATAATCTGGCTTCTGCACCGTCTAATTCCTTTGAAAAGAAACCAACAATGTAACGAATGTCATGTGGATCATTCATGTTTATAAGAGATTAGCCGTAAAAAAGATTACTCATAAAAAAATAAATTATATAAACAATTACTAGAAAATTAATCCTTAACATCACAACTTTTGTGGAATACTGTTAAACACTATTTTGTATATTTTGTGATGGGTACCTGGAGTTTAGCCTATAAAAACTGAAGAGCTTGCGAGGGTATAAGTCCTCTAACTCCTCCTCCATCTATGCTTAAGATTTTAGTCATCTTTCCCTGTCGTGGAGAGGCGGGTGCAATAGCCATTGGTTGCTTTATCTATCTGGAAAACAACTGATAACATAGATTGTTAGATTGCACAACTGTAACTATGGATACATTACTCAAAAATAAAGACATGACTGTAAATGAAAACAATTAATGCAATTTGTCAAGGACAGTTTTCATTAAAACTAATTAATATGGTACGTTAACGCAAACACACTGACTGTTTAAGCTTTACCCTCTCAACCCTCTGGAACTCAAACCCAATCAATCAGTTGCATTCTACACCATTCAACCAGTCCACATATAAATAGGAGAAATAAAATTTAGGAATAAAAAATGGCACACAAGCTGAAGTTGCATCAGCTTGCAATCTAAGGGAAGACGCTTTCTAAGATTTGCATCAACTTGCATTGTAAGGGTAGATGCCTTCTGATATTTGCATCAACTAATTGGAAGAGAATTCTAAATTTTGGTGTTGAAGTAATTGTCAGTTCCTTTGAGCAAGAATGTCAGAGTTTATCAACCTCCCTTAAAATATTGCGAAAGATATTAAAACCATATATACAAGCCATAAGCAAGCTTAATAAATTTCTAAACATATGGGGAGACGATCGTATTATGAGTGGATAATACATCTGATGAAGTCTTGTCTATTCGATTTTTAGGTATGAAGAAACTTTGGTTGAAAGATATATTTAATAATATATACTTAGTTCTTTTTTATATATATAATGGAGAGAGAGATTTATTTTAGATTTATTATATATTATGTTGATTAAGGATTTTTTTTTTTTTCTAAATTTCTCTTTAATTGTTTATGGTTGGCTTTAATCTAGTTATATTATTTTTTCTGGTTCAAATAATTATTTTAAAAAAAAAAATGGTCTCTAAACTCTACCATATGCCAAATATATCATGATTCTTAGATTCCTTGTACTACGTAAGAAGAAAAAATTATATATGACGGTCAAATGGACTTCAAATTTAAGATCCAAATTACGCAATGACGGTCAAATTTATGGTGGAGACTTTAGTTGGGGAAGATATGAGACTTGAGAAACTTTCTTTACTAGGTTTTACATGCTTGTCTTACTTTTATATTAGCTTTCCTCGACCTAATTTCATATCACCTTCGTTTGATTTCCAAGACTATGCTAGCCTTTATTGCATTTTTATCTCTACCCTTTGGACGGATTGAATCTATTTAAATTTTCCTCTACCAATCTATCGCTAACGGTGTTTCTAACATTGGGTTTTCAAGTTATTGGTGTCCATAACCTTACTAAGGGATTTTTTTTGTTCTTATTTTAGTAACCCTTTCAAGTGAAGGGTCTCCTCTCTAGGTCGAGTTGTTGGTTCCTTAGGAATATCCTCATGATTGTGTACCCTTCGACTCATAATTTCAAAGCATCCAAATAGACCTTCCTTAAGCTGCCTATCTAGATTGAGCTTCAAAGTCTTTTGACTTATCTATGGGCATTGCTTGATGACATTATCAAACCCATAGCGTTGGTATTTTTTCATGAAGTTTTTAAATTTGAATCTACACACCCTAATAACTATGTTTATGTCGAGGTTGATTTGAAAAATGACCTAAAAGCGTTTGTTGATATTCAAGAAGGGGCATAATGCTTCTCGTAGAATATCGCCTTCTTCAATATCCAAAACATACATTTTATATGGTAGGCGCCTGACCATAGGGTTCATGATTCTCCTCTTATGGTTCACTCAAGGCCATTCACCGAGTAGGCACCATTTGAAAAACAAAATGTGGTTTAAAAGAATGATGGATGGACTATGATGGATAACAAAAAAACATCAGTGGGAATAAGAACCCTAAAGCAACCCCTACCCCCCTCATTTTTAAGCCTCGCCAAGATGAGAGAAATGTAGCTAATTATGTTACCCCTAACATCTAGTCAGTCCTCCACAATCTCATAATGATCTTACAGCCTCTCTAAGCCAAGTTTATCCAGTTAATTGCTTTCCGATAATTTGTTTTCATGTTGGGACCCCTTTTGCAAGTGCACCTACCACACATAGGTCATGCAATCCACCTCGTAGCAGTGGCGAATATCCATGGGAAGTAAATGGGCCAAATGTTGCTCCATTTCGCATGGATATTTTTTTTGCCAAACCATAAATTATTATTGAACAATTATTTTGAGATTCTTGGTTAAGAAGAAGATATAGAAGATGGGTAGGAAGAGATATTCATGGATGATTCATCTCAATGAATCTTCTCTCCTAGGATGTTTAAGGCCTCGCATGTTCCTCTTGTAAAGTCTATGTGTATACCACCTGTCAATGATTTGTTAGAGTATGTATTTCATGAATTTATCACGTTTGTTAGTGTAGTTCTATGTTTAGCTAGGCTAGTTCTATGTTTTTCAATGCCTACTTATGCAAGGGATTTCCTTTGTACTAATATATCGTATTTTTTAATAACACTTCATTAGCTTTACTTGGCAATAAATTGTCTACAGCTTCATTGTGTGATGTTTTTGGTGTTACAACTTTTGACTATTGGGTTGGAAAGCTTGTTGACCATCCTAACATGCTACCAGAGCTTTCAGGTGTTGCTCCCATCCACATTGCTGCATTTTGCTTTAGAAATTTACCTTATCACTGATTCTTCCCTTGTCATCCTCAACCTTTTTTTCCCTCTTACAGATTTAGCATTTTATTGAAGCTTTGAAGAAAGTGTGTGGTTTCTATTCTTGGAGGGAAGGCAGAGAGGAAGTGGAGCATTGATTTCCCTTGAGGAAAGAATCGTTCCTTATGGAAAAGCATCGCATCTAGAAGAGACATCATTTCTTCAAGAGTTTTTGAAGCTTTGGAAGCTTTTTGTATTGGATTCTTCTTGATCTAGTTTTGGCATTGAAAATATTGACATCATCCTTGAATATTGAGCATTGATAGCGTGGAAGGAGCCTTTATTTATTTTAGATCTACTTCTCACACCTTGGCATTCAAAGTCTAAATATGACATTTTCTACTTTTGTGCCCTAATCTTCAGACTTGCGTTGGAGGAGAGAAGCTAAGGATCAATGTTGGGACCTGCTGAGGTGGAGCATTAATTTCAGATTTGAGGCACCTTTTCTATTGCAGAAAATTAGATCTGAGGCATTTGGAGGATAAGGTCAGCTTTGGCATTTCCTTTTCATATCTAAGGCATTGGAAAGGAGGATGAGTCTTTCACTACATGAAAGAAGTTGTAGGAGTAGGCATTTCCATCTACAAAATTAGCCTAAGTGTGGCATTGGAATATGTTAATAGTGGTGTCCCTTCTCTACCTTTAGTTTCCCAAGATCTGAGTGTAATATTCCTTTCTTTTATTTTTCTGTGTTGCATTGAAATTCTCAGCTTGGCATTGAAATTTAGGCACCACATTTTATCTTATTTGTATTGGAAGATAGAGGGAGATAATGGTGGGGCATCATCATTTTTTCAAATTGCATTCCACATCAGAAGACAGATCTGATTTGTCTAAATTTATGTTCCAGACTTGTATCTAAGCGTTGGAGAGTTTAGAGAGAGGCATTGTATGTGCGTGTTAGAGGAGGAGGAGAGAATAATATAGTGGCATCATTTTCTAGATTTGATACAATTGACAGTAATAAACCTGCTTTCTTTCCTCTCAAAATAGCCCATTAGTTCATTTTTTTGCTTTTATACATTGTAATTTTGCCTCAAGAGGAAACAAATTTCACTTGCATGCATATCAAGGTAACCAGATGAATATTTTTTCACTTTGGTTAAAGTTTCTAATTATTTGGTTTGATTTTGGTTTCAAAGAGTGTTAGGCACCTATATTTTTTTCTTATTTAGTCATGAAAATTAGTTTGTAATGTATTTGTTAATATTTTGACCCATTTTACGAGAAATTGTCACATCTATAACTTTTGAACCTTAACTAGTATTTGATTTCTATTTTCTTCAAAAGTGCATGGTTTTTGATTAACTATCCATTAGTGTCATTAATTTGTAAAAAATCGCTACTTTTATAAACTGTCAAATTGAGGGGATCGTTAATACAATATTTCGGGGGATTATCTCAGTGTCAATTTTGTGCACCTTTTTGCATTCTTTCTAATCTTTGGTGATTAATTAGCATGGATTCTACTTTTGGTATTGACCATTGTGAATCTTTAACTACACATAATTACCATACATGGAGACCTAGAATTGAAACAATCATAAACTACAAAGGATTATGGTCCCTAATAAACGAAACATAACCATAATTTATACATGAATTTAAAAAATTTCAAAACCAATGTAAGTTTCAAGAGTGTGCAGCTTTGATTGGGGGTTATATCAATGATAAGATTTTTTTTCCTTTGGATGGTTGTGATTCTCTATTCAAAATATGGGTTAAGATAAAAGGTTTGTTTGAGAAAAATAGATCACTTGAGAACCATGCAGCTTGAATTTGAGCTAACTTCACTCAATCTTGATGACTTTGCCTCTATTTTAGACTACCTCACTAAGCTTAAAAATTTGTTGACATAGTGAAGGGAGTGGACAAGATAAAAATAATGAAGAGTGTGTGTAGTTTATTCTGTCTAAGTTGAGTGGCCCATTCTAAATCTTTGTTTCTACTTTTTTCTATAGTATGGATGCCTTAGGTGCTACATTCAAAATGCTATATCTAGAATTGTTTTTTGAGAGACTTACTAGGGAGGAATCCAAATTATCTCACCTTGAGTATTCCATCTCTCAAAATACATTAGTTGCATCACATCCTAAGAACAGGGAAAAAACTATGAGTAAGAAGAAGAACACTCCACCTCCATCTTAAAATGCACCTAATCCCAACACTAACACATCTATACCCAAGTCATCTTTCAAATCCAAGAATAAGTCTAACCTATCTTGATCCTATTATGGGGGGACTGGTCACCAAGAATCTAGTTGTTTTAAGAGAATGTAAGCCTTAGAGGATGTCATTAGAAAACACAAGATTTCTATCTCCACTCCTCCATCTCATGAGCATGGAAAAACACTTAATGTTATCAAGAGATCACAGTTACCTATTTCAGACATTTGGGTTCTAGATTTTGGTACTTCACACCATGTGACTTCTTCTAAGGAGTCTTTTGTATTTCTTGTTCTAAGTTCTACTTCCAAAATTGAGGTTAGGTATTCTTACTTCATTTCTGTTAAGGAGAAGGGTGACATACAGCAAGATGGCGGGTGCATCAATCATGCATTATATGTTACAAACATCACCACCAATCTACTTTTAGTTTATCAGATTTATCATTTATGTCAAGGCAAGATAATGACTTTCACACTATAGGGCATTAAAGTTTGAGATTTGTTAGAGCCACATACACTTATTTTAGAGGTTGTTGATCATAATTTTTGACTCTATTATTTTGAGGGTTTTGATGATAGTCCTCCTATAGGGACGTGTTTAGTTTCTTAATGCAGATTTTGAGAGTCATTTTTGGCATGAGAGATTTGGACACCTAAACAATATATATTTGAAGGAATTGAGCACTCATATTATTGTAAAGGGTATTCCTACAATTTCATGCCTTGATGGAGTTTGCCTTGGTTGTGCATTAGGGAAACAACATCATAATCTATTTCCTAAGGCGATGTCCATGAGAGCTTCTTCACCACTTGAACTTTCGCACATTGATTTGATGGTCTTTCTTACTCCTTTAAATAGAGCTAAGTATGCACTTACTTTCATTCATAATAACTAGAGGTGTACTTGGGTTTATTTTCTCAAGTACAAGAGTGATGCCTTTGTTCATTTTAGTACATAATTTAGTGCACTGACTCATTGATATATACATAGAATATGTTATTCTAATCTAGAAATAAATTATCCCAAGTGCTCAATTGTAAATTATTGAGGTAATTTTCCCTCTATATTGAAAAAAAAATCACATGGGTCACACATCATGGTCTCATCTTATCCAATTCATCATATGAGTATCTAAATCACTGCTTACTAAAGATGCATCTTCCCAACATAGAACATCTTCTTCAAATGGATTAGTATTCTATCACACCCACTTGATATATCAAATCTACTTCAAACCTTGTTGGAAACCGCACATATGGAGACCTACATTCACTGGTCTAAAAAAAGGATGCTCTAGGTTTTGTAACTCCATAAGTGGTTCTATTTTGGATGGAATATTTTTCACTATCCTATTTGTAGTGCATTATGGTTAGACTTTATGCCATCCTTAAACAAGGTGATTTCCCCATAGACATAGGGTGAGTCAAGATCCTTTAGACCTTACATTTGGGCCTATTAATTTCCTGCAGCCCATCCATCTTGCATAAAAAAATATCCATCTTTATATTAATTTTAATAGTAGGTTATGGACTATCCCCATAATACTTTATTTGCTCTACTCAGAGGGTAGTTTCTTCAGCATCCACCATACAAGTGAACCAATTTTGGGTAATGATAAACCTAATCTGATGTCACGATCCTTTTACAAATAATGCAACCTTATTGGTATCCAAAAATAGGAAATCTACTATATTCATCACATCAGAGAACCTACAATCATAATCCCATACTGATTCTCCTAATTTTTACCAAATCTCTTTTAGATATTTGATTTTTTGAATCATACATTTATTCATTTTAAATTACCCTATCATCTGATCCTTGACATTCTGAATACTCAATTTGATAGCATCATTTTTGTACATGAACTTTAGTGCTCTACCTTTTAGAGCTCATATATATTCACACTTATTTGCATCCTCTATAGTTACACTCTTAACCTGTCATTTAACTTACATGTTAATAGGTATTGATCGAGGTCAAAAGACACATCATATGGGGCTAAGGTGAAAATTTTCCTACACTGAGAGCCATGCTTCTTATGCTCATACCTAAAACCATTGACTACTATGGACTAAATTTTTTTGGCATCTTAAATCTTGATGTGATATGAAACCCAACCTCAATCAATTTATTCTTATAAAACACTTTCTTAGTGTCTTCACTATGTTTACTAAATTTATCTATAAAATGTCAAACAACATATGATCTTTACCAACTTTTGCACTTCTTCTTCTTCTCTTTGTTGATAAATTAGGAACAGGGGATGTATGACCTTAAAATTAATGATCCTTATCTATGATGTTTTTTTCATTTGAACTTGAACCTACTTTCATCCTAGGACTTACCATAACTTGTTTAAAAAATTGTTCCTTATCTTTTCCAAATAATATTCTCCCTTGTAACTGCGACCTAAAATTTCCTTCTAGTTTATCTAACTACTCCTCTACTATCTTTCCATTTTATCTCTCATCACTCTCATCTATATCCTTTGAATTAATTTTCAAATCTCTATCCATCATTGTGCTCTCGTATGCACCTTCTCCTCTATTGGGCCCTCTCATTTCTGTAATCTCCATAATCTCTAGCTCCTCTTTGAACTCTCATTCCATATTTATCTTCTAAACTCTCTTCTTTACTCCTACTCATATCTATATAAGGATTGGTCTGCTTGTTCCATCTCCTATGTTGTCACAAGTTTCCTTCTAACCCTAGAATAGTGAAAAATATTTCATCCAAACTAAAACTTTATCAGATACCAGAACCTGCAATCATAATCCCATACTAATTCCCCTAATTTTTACCAAATCTCTTTTAGATCTTTGATTATTTGACTCATAAATTTATTCATTTTAAATTATCTAATCATTTGATCCTTGACATTCTAAATACTCAATTTGATAGCATCTTTTTTGTAAATGAACTCTAGTGCTATGTCCTTTAGAGCTCATACGAATTCATACTTATTTGCATCCTCTGTAGTTACACCCTTAACCTATCATTTAACTCACATGTTAACAAGTACTGATCAAGGTCAGAAGACACATCATATAAGGCCAAGGTGAAAAAGTTCCTACAATGAGATGCATGCTTCCTATGCTCATACCTAAAACCACTGACTATTATGGACTAAAATTTGTTGGCATCTTAAAACTTGATGTGATATGAAACACAACCTTAATCAATTTCTTCTTATAAAACATTTTCTTAGTGTCTTCACTATATTTACCAAATTTATCTATAAAATGTCAAACATTATACGATCTTTACCAACTTATGCACTTTTTCTTCTTCTCTTTGTTAATAAATTAGGAGCAGGGGATGTATGACCTTAAAATGAATGATCCTTATCTATGATGTTTTCTTCATTTGAACTTCAACCTACTTTAATCATAGGACTTAACATAATTTATTTAAAAAATTGTTCCTTCTCTTTTCCAAACAATATTCTCCCTTATAACTTTGACCTAAAATTTCCTTCTAGTTTATCTAACTACTATTCTACCATCTTTCCCTTCTATCTCTCATCACTCTCTTATATATCCTTTGAATTCATTTTCAAATCTCCATCCATCTTTGTGCTCTTGTCTGCATCTTCTCCTTTCTTGGGCCCTTTCATTTCCACAATCTCCATAATCTCTCGCTCCTCTTTGAACTCTCATTCCTTTTTTACCTTCTAAACTCTCTTCTCTACTCCTACTCATAGCTATATAAGGATTGGTCTGCTTGTTCCATCTCCTATGTTATCACAAGTTTCCCTCTAGCCCCAGAATTCTCTTCTCATTTTGTTTCTGTGTCCTTTATATTTTAGGTAAAGTTCAAGCCTCTCCTCTCAATTCTTCATCATTCACTTCATCATCACACACATCCCCATAATGCCTAAAGTGACTACTCCATGTTATCCAGGATAGGCATCGTGGCCTTTTCTACAACCAATATTTTGAGCATAGTAGATAGTTGTTGCATAAATTTATCTTTGATGCCTCTTACAAATAAATATATTATATAGTCTTAAACACAATAAATCTTTGCATGAAAATTCAGTAATGTATCTGTCAATTATGGTTTTCATCTAATGGTCTATCACATGCATCCACATAGTATCTAAGCTTCGCAATATTTTACCTTCTCTTCAGTCCAATTAAATCACTATGTTTCTCCCATAATTGTGATTTTCTATTTCTATTTTATATAGTGGATACCGATAAGGCTGTATAGAATAGTGAAAATAAATCTATTTTAGTACAATATATTTTTATAATAATTAATAACCTACTATCACATCCTAAAACTTACATGTGAACACGCGTAAAATAAACTATTCTAAATCTATCTAAAAATAGATAAAAAATAAAACTAGTAACCTCAAAACAAACTAATCTAATCCATAACTTTTAGATGGCTTTATTTTCTTTCTCTAAAACTAAAATAAAAAGCTACAAGTTTGATCAACAACATTTATCCAAGACTAAGTTATCAGCTTCAAACTCAAACAAAAGAATATAACACTCAAAATGACAAGTTATAAAATAAAGCTGATCAAGGAAAAGATTCACAAGTTGATGATAGTCATATTGAAAAAGAAGAATAGGACCCCAAGCAAATAATACTGTAGTCTGTGATTATGAATTGTTCAGTGACAATTATCGGTCATGTATAACCTAAAAAATGTGTTCATTTATAGAAAATGGTGTAGAATGATCCCTGTAAAATAATACTTAAAATATTTTTTTATTGAAAACCAAACTAATCCATCCATTCATGCTTGGAAAGGAACATCTATCATGTGCTTATGAAGATAATTGCAAATTCCTCTCTTCTGATAGCAATTTGGCAAATCTATCAATCAAAATAAAATGAGCCAAATGTTGTGGGCATCCACCATAACATAGATTATTAGATTGCATAAATGTAACTATGGATACATTACTCAAAAATAAATACATGACTGTAAGTTAAAACAATTAATGCAATTTGTCAAGGATAGTTTTCATTAAAACTAATTAATGAATAGGAGAAATAAAATTTAAGCTTTACCCTCTTAACCCTCTGGAACTCAAACCCAATCAGTTGCATTCTACACCATTCCATCATTTCACATATAAATAGGAGAAATAAAATTTAGGAGTAAAAAATGGCACACAACTGAATTTGCATCAGCTTGCATTCTAAGATTTGCATCAACTAATCGGAAGAAAATTATAAATTTTGTTGTTGAAGTAATTGTCAGTTTTTTTGAGCAAGAATGTCAGAGTTTATCAAGCTCCCTTAAAATATTTTGAAAGATATTAAAACCATATATACAAGCCATAAGCAAGCTTACTAAATTTCTAAACTTATGAGGACATGATGTTATTATGAGTGGATAATACATATGATGAAGTCTTGTCTATTCTATTTTTAGGTATGAAGAAACTTTGGATGAAAGATATATTTAATAACATATACTTAGTTCTTTTTATATACATGTAATGGAGAGAGATATTTATTTTCGATTTGCTACATATTATGTTGATTAAGGATTTCTTTTTTCTAAATTTCTCATTAATTGCTTATAGTTGGCTTCAATCTAGTTATATTATTTTTTCTGATTTAAATAATTATTTCTGAAAAAATAAATGGTCTCCAAACTCTACCATATGCCAAATATATCATGATTCTTATATTCCTTGTACGAGGCAAGAAGAAAAACTTATATATGACGGTCAAATGGACTTCAAATTTAAGATCAAAATTACATAATGACAGTCAAATTTAAGGACCGCCATTTTTTATGCCATTTTTCTTCCTAATGAATGTCAAATTTATGGTGGAGACTTTAGTCGGGGAAGATATGAGACTTGAGAAACTTGCTTTACTAGGGTTTACATACTTGTCTTACATTTATATTAGCTTTCCTCTACCTAATTTCATATCACCTTCATTTGAATTCCAAGTCTAGGCTCACCTTTATTGCATTTTTATCTCTACCCTTTGGACGGATTGAATCTATTTAAATTTTCCTCTACCAATCTATCGCTAATGGTGTTTCTAACATTGGGAAGGATGGCACCAAAACAAGCTTAGAATTTCGTCCTTAAGTTATTTGATGAGGTACAGATTCTAAAAATTCTCCTCACCCTAATGTTTGATTACAATTAGATGTGGTTGATCATGAGTGAAGATGGTATGAAAATAATTGTCTTATTGCTTAATATGTTGGCCATATCCCTTCGAAGGATTCCCTCGATGCCTATATTTGACACCACTGGGAACCATTAGATTTTCAATTTATTAGTGTCTATAACCTTACTAAGGGATTTTTTTGTTCTTATTTTAGTAATCCTTTCAATTAAAGGGTCTCCTCTCTAGGTTGAGTTCTTGGTTGCTTTGGAATATCCTCATGATTGTGTAAACTTGGGCTCATAATTTTAAAGCTTCTAAATAGACCTTCCTTAAGGTGCCTATATAGGCTAAGCTTTCAAGTCTTTTGATTTATCTATGGGAATTTCTTGATGAGATTATCAAACCCAAAGGGTAGGTTTTTTTTTCATGAAGTTGTTAAATTTTAATCTACAGACCCTAATATGTGTGTTTATGTCGAGGTTGATTTGAAAAATGACTTGAAAGCATCTATTGATATTCAAGAAGGGACATAATTCTTTTCGTATAAGATCACCTTCTTCAATATCCAAAACATACATTTTATATGGTAGGTGCCTGACCATAGGGTTCATGACTCTCCCCTTATGGGTCACTCAAGGCCATTCGTTGAGTAGGCACCATTTGAAAAACAAAATGTCGCTGAAAAGAATGATGGATGGACTATGATGGTTAACAAAAAAGCATCAGTAGGAATAAGAACCATAAGGTGACCCCTGCCCCCCTCATTTTTAATCCTCACCAAGATGAGATAAATGTAATTAATTATGTTACCCTCTACCTTTAGTCAGTCCTCCATAATCTCATAATTATCTTGTGGCCTCTTTGAGCCAAATTTATCAAGTTAATTAATTTCCAATAATTTGTTTTCATGTTGGGACCCCTTTTACAAGTGCTCCTACAACACATAGATCATGTAACCCACCTTGTAGCAGTGGATAATATCCATGGGAAGTGAATGGGCCAAATGTTGCTGCATTTTACTTGGAGATTTTGTTTTACCAAACCATAAATTGTTATTGAGCAGCTATTTTGAGATGCCTGGTTCAAAAAAAGATATAAAAGATGGGTAGGAAGAGATATTCATGGATTATTTATCTCAATGAATCTTCTCTCCTAGGATGTGTAAGGCCTCACGTGTTCCTCTTGCAAATTCTTTGTGTATACCACCTGTCAATGGTTCAGTATTTTAGATTTCATCTATTTACAAGAAATTAAGATTTGAAGATTTGTTTGGCAATCCTTTCTGAGTAGCATATGGCATGAAGCATCTTAATTTTATACTTCACATTAAAATGGATGTGGAAACGCCAGTATTTTAGTTTCACCAAAATCTCCCCCCTTAATAATTACCTTGAAGAAGATCCATCACATTGAATTTTTTGGGTATTATTTGAAATTGATGTTCACTCTTTCAGGTTCCCAATGTTTACACCCCTATTATTTGTAAATGGCTTGCCAATAATCTACCCCTTTCCATTGAGCTGACTTTTGGCAACTTTAATATGATAAAAAGTCCTGATGATAAAATTGGTGCCCTCTTGATGAGATGGTACATTGAGGAACTTGAAGCATGGTATCATTTTAAACATCAACAATGTTAGGTGGACCCACTATTTTAGTGACATTCATTAACTAATAAAAAATTATTCACTTAGTCCAATTTCCATACCATAACTAATTTATTCCTCAAATGGCTGGACCGCATGATGCTTTTCAAGCATCATGTGTTCTCCCTTTATGTTTTCAATGGGATACCTATAATTATCCATACAAAAATTATCATCTATGACCATTTTCCTATCACATGTAGATATGAGTGGAGTGGAGGCCATCTTAAAGTACCCTATAATTAGTTTATTCATTAACACATTCCTTCTCAACCATGAGATTCTATCACACTCATCTCCATAGTGTCAAATTTGTCTCTACATCCATCATATGTTACTAACTAGATTGAGTTGTGGAATGATATGACTAGATACACCACCACCTTCCTTTGGACTATGGAAATAAAACTATGTAGGTTCAGAGATGGTTCGATGTTAATATCATTAAGGAATACCAAAGGATTTCCTCCATCCTTGAACAAAACCCTTCGGAGCTTCAGGACATGGTTACTTATCTCAATAACAAGATTAAACTAGTAGATATCCATGCAATAAGAGTGGCACAAATTATGGCTTATTTGTATTAGATTAAGATTCAAAGTTGTGCCTCCATGTATTTTTTCAAGTCTCTCAGAGCCAAACATGGGACATCAAGTTTACTCATAATCATCTCACTAGTCAACCAAAAATTTCCTTAGTAGACTATAATATTTTTATTTGAGGTGTTGAGGTTTTTGTGCTCTACTAGGGTTTTTTCCATGCACGCCATTGAGTCAGCCCTTGGTTCCTTGCTTGACCAACCTTTTGTCATACCATAGCCTTAAGCACCTACAAGACTTAGTATTTATTGTCATTTAAGGTTTCTCACCTTCAGGCGAGGCTAGCCTTTATAATGTCTTCTCCCCATTTTATACTAGTTGTTTTAGATGTAGAGAAGAAAAGAAGAGCACTAAGAAATGGCCTCTTAAAAACACCCAAGGAAGTTTGTCCTAAAGGTATACCATGAGGTAAATCTTCAGAACCTAATTTTATATTACTTGTTCCTAAATTTAATTATGCATGTCAATGGTTAGAGCAGTTTTGTTTAATAGGATATTTCATCAAGAGAATCCCCTCTGAAAGTATGGTACGATCTTTGGTTCAAACTCATTGGGCATCTCATGACATTAAGATGGAAATCATCCAGAACATGACTAAGGATTTCTTTCTCTTTTGCTTTTTTGACCCATCCCATTCCAAAGGAATCCTTCATAAGTCTACCACTTGGTATGTCAGGAACTCATTAATGATTCTCTCCCCCTGGACATAAGACTTTGTGGTCTCAAAGCACTATGCTCTAAAGTCCCAATTTACATTGAATTTATAGGCATCATGCTCCCATGTTGATACTTTATTCACCAAATAGCATCCTCTATAGGCCATGTGGTTTGTCATGAACAAAATTGGTTCTACTCTGCTAGACCACAAAAAAGGGTTTGCATAGAAGTAGACCTATCCCGAGACCTCAAGGAGTTTGTGGAAATCTAGGTCAAGGATGTAAAGCACTCTAAGTGAGTCTTGTATATCAACTTATCTAACACTTGATTTTTCTATTAATCCATGGACCACAAGATATGGGATTGCCCCCTTCAATTGGCTTACAATAATGCATCCACCCATACAACCTCTCCCCTTAAGCCCTCTCCTGAAGCTAGAAAGACACTAGTTGAGGATGGTTGGACTACGGTTGGGAATAATATCACTCACACCAAAGTAGTAAACTCAACTACTACTCCCAAAGGAGGCAAGCCATCTTTGAATAATAGCCCATAGGAGCAGGCTCCTATTGCAAAAGATCCCTTGCCAACTACAGCTTTAAAATTGGTAGAAAATCCTAGAGTGTTCAAGACTCCTCTGGATGCTAATATTTTATCCCAAGGTGTTGAGGCCTCTGATCCCAATTCTTTAGACTCATAGCCAGCCACCTTTCTACTACTTACTCGATGGGATACACCCAAATGCTCTCGTATCCTTCCTTAGAGGATTGAAGAAGTAAAAGGAGAGTTTTTGGCTGACCCTAACTTGAGGAAACAATATGAATTCTTGAGTTCCAATAGTGGCCACTTATTTAAAAATTAGTATGACACCCTACAAGGGCTAGATTCAGAGGACATGTCCCTTGACACCTGTCATCTATGAATTATTTTTCATGAAATGTTCAGGGTCTTACAGATCCAAAATGCAAGTTTGTTGTGCATGATTTCAGAAGAAAGTTTATTGAGATAGACATTCTCTATCTGCAAGAAGTTAAGGTGGTGGATTTTTTATTAATCGTTTTAAGTAATTCTAGCTAGCATGATAGTATCATTCTTCATAGAAACCATGCTACAAGATGTAGAAGGGTGATCACATTCATTTATCCAAGGTAGCATCCACACTTAGTGCAATCTGGTGTGGACCCCACCAATCAGTTAGTTTGGGATCCTTTTAGCATTGAAAGTCACTCCTTTGGCTATATTAATATTTATGCCTCGAATGATGCTTTGGATCATTCTCATTTATGGTGATAGATAGTGGATGATCTACTTAATGCCCATTGGGTATTATGTGGTGGCTTTAATATGGTGGCATCTCTTGAGGACAAATTAGGCCACTTGCCTATGAGGTGGGTAGCTGGTAAAAGGGAGGTATGGTTTTACATGTGCACTAAATGGGGCCTTTATGACCCCAATTTAAATTATTGGCCTACAGATGGATTTTGGTATACCTGAAGTAAGTTTAGGGAAGGCCCTGATTGTATTCTAAAGTATCTAGATAGGTCAATGATGTCCACCCAATTATACTTCTCTTTTGATAACACCTTTGTTCCTATAGTGTAGGCACTACCAAATTTTGGGATTTTTAATCACTCCCCCATTTGGTTTCGTGTGGCATGGTAGTTTATGAAATCCAAGTCCAAAAAACACAATTCTTCCTTAACACCTCCTTGCTCAAGCATGGGCCCACAATGGCACACACTAGGAGAGTTTGGAATTTAGATCCACAACCTTCCCAAGATTTAGGTTGGATTCTCTAGTGGGAGGATGTCATCAAGAGGACCTCCCACTTTTTATGTATCTATGGTCACCAACTTACCAAAATTTAGAGACACTCCTACTCTACCACTACCTCAGAACTAAGCCATGTGACTCTAGCTCTGTAAAAAGATCCCTTTAATGAGATCTTGTAGGTGAGAGTTTCATCATTAAGGCATCACATTTAGATTACAGATAAATATAATTCCTAGGGAACCCAAGTCAAAGCTAGGCTTCATTTGCTTAAAATAGGGACAAAGCTTCTAAGGGGTTCTTTTTAATTTTTGCAAGACAAAAACTCAAAGCAGTAAATTCAAGTCATTTTTGAGTCTGGTAGAAGACTCAGAGAAAATACATAGATTGTGCAACATTTTGTCCACCATTATCATCAAGTATTCAAAGCTCGATCATCTTCGATTGAGCATGAATCTACCCTTCATCAATACCTTTTAGTGGTGTCATGCAAATTCACTCCCACCCAGTAGGTGATTTTTGACAGGCCCCTCACTGTTGACGATTTACATGAAGTGGTGTCTCACATGGATAATGACAAAGCCCCTAGAATTGATGGTTTTCCCTGTGAGTTATACAAAACTCTTTGGGATCTTGTGGGAAATTATTTGCATAAGTTTTATCAAGAAGTGTTTTGCACACATTCACTAGGTTAAAATATAAATAAAAGAAATCAAATTCATACCTAAGCATGGAGATCTTGAGTTGATTTGTAACTAGCATCCCATCACCCTACTGAATGTTTCCTATAAAATTATTACCAAAGCCCTGGAAATCTAGTTGTGCAATATGTTGCCTCTCATTGTGCATCTAGAGCAAACGAACTTCATCAAAATCCATTATATCTTGGATAACATTATTGTCATCTAGGAAGGGATGGACTGGGATAGACGGTCTAATAAACAAGTTATGTTCATCAACTTTGACTTTGAAAAAGCTTATGATTACATCGAGTGGCCTTTTATCTTAACTATGCTTCAGGCTATGAGTTTCAAGCCCATCTTCATTCAAACTATTTAGATGTTTTTCTCTGATGCCTCAGCTATCATCTCCATTAATGGAGTCACCTTTAAGTAGTTTGGATTATTCTATTCCATTCTGCAAGGGTGCCCTCTCACTCCCACCTTGTATGTTCTTGCAACTGAGGGTTTTAGATATCTTCTTAGCAATGCCCAAGCTAGTGGCCTTGTTAAGTTAATTTATCTCCCTCTCGATGTAGCTAATCTACACAAAGATATGCAATTGCTTAATGGCCACTTTGCAAATGACTCTGTCCTTACCCTCATTAAAGACAAAGCCAATGTGGAAAATGCATTACAATGTCTTAACACATTATGTTTGGCCTCTGGCTCTAGCATCTAATGGAAAAAAAGTCATTGCTATAGACAATCCTACCTCCCTCCGCCAGCATGGGCTGCAAAATTTGGTTAGAAGTGGATCTAATATGAAATCTTTAAATTCCTTGGCATCTCCTTTGATTTCGATGCTTTTCCACCCTTATTGTGGCAATATATTATTGCCAGAGTTTCCAAAAAGCTAGAATATTGGGTGACCAAGTCTCTTTCATTGGTAGGAAAATTTTAAATATGCTCAAAAAGTCTTGCATCCACCCATGTGTAGTACTCATCATGCTGGGTACCTTCTAAATAATCTTACCAGAAGTTGGATAAATTGCTCTAATATTTCCTTTGAGAAAATTCCCCATATGGTAAAGGATTCCATAGGGTGGCCTAGGAATATTATTGCCTTATGCATGAAGTTGAAGGGATGGGACTTATCGACATAGCTCAATAAGGAATTGCCTTATGTGCCAAATGGATTGTGTAGGCCATTAAGGGCCCAGAAGCTTGGAAGGTGTTATTCAGACACTATATCTCCTCAGGCTTACCCAAGGGCAAGAAATCTTGGAAAGGCTCAGCTTCCCTAATTTGCTCTTCATCCAATGTCCCATCCAGATCACTAGATCCTTTAAAGCCAAAAGCATCTAGAAGGCTTGGGAAAATATTAAGCCATGGCTTCTCTAGAAGGGTTCTAGTTTCTATAACGGGCTCTACACTAACTCCCACTCTCTACGATGGTCTCCCATTCTTTGTTAAAATGAAGTGCCCCTGGCAGAAGTCCCTTAGATCAATGCCCTTAAGCTTTTTCACAAAGGAATTTATTTCATCTAAGATATCTTCTTTAGGTGTTCTCATTCTTGGCTATCTTGGGAGGAGGTGAAAGCTAAATTTTGGTTAGCCAATGCAAATCAAAATCTAATGAGGTGATTCTCAATATCATCCTATCTTTTATGCTCCATAAAATCTTAGTCCATTCTACTCAACCATAGTGGAAGGATAGGAAATGGTATGTTGAGACCCCTTTCTGCAATTACACTCCTTGGATAGGCTATGCTTGGCTCACCCCCCATTTTCCCATGGTTGACAATATTAACACCCATTGTGGGTTGGTCTCATCTATTAAAACATGGATCTTTCACTTCAAAACTATTTGGGGGGATTGTGTGGAGCCCAAGCTTGCCCACTTTGCTTGGTGTATACTTCACCAAGGCTTCCCTATTGGCAAAAGACTTGTTTAACTTGGAGTTCACCAGCCTACTTGTCCCTTATGTGGCCACCTTGAGATGCTCCCTCATCTCTTTTAATAATTGTTCCAAATCTCAAAGGCTCTAGACTTGGATCCATGATCTCTTCAGGCCTTTCCATCCTAGATTCTTCCTTTGGCAGCATATCCTCCTTGGTGACAAACCCATAATGTCCTTCAATTATGTGCAAGTCTAGCATACTTTCAGAGTGGAGATTCTCTTCTAGATTTAGAAAGAAAGAAATAATTTTCTGTTTAATCATGATTCTGTTGATTGTAATTTTTTTGCTTTGCACAAATCTTCTATCATCTCCAATGTTCTTTTGAAAATTCAATTCCAAGACAATAAAGTGGCTATGGAGTTTGGGTATCTTCAAGATCTCCTCTCCCATTGGGGGGATGTTCCTTGTACTATGGCTCAATTTCCACCTTCTCTACCCAAAGATCCAAAATTGGATGATAGAGTGCCTCAACCGCCTTATGGTGGGCATCATCACAGCCATTCTACGTGCCACTCTCATAGTGGCACCATGTACTACTGCATTTCCCCTCCTGGGCAATAGTGAGGGTGGCAGTCGCCATCTCCTTCCCCTACTGGGTAGGATGGTTGGGTCATTCCTCCTCCTCCTTTATGCCTAGATGCTTGGGGGTCACCACATAAATATCACTCAAACATGTTGGACAAGTTCTCCAGGTTCTCTTTGGCTATCTCACCCACTCAAACACAAGTAGATGATGATACAGACACTACCCAAGTTACTGGTTGGGAGCCTGTTCCAGATGGCAATGATTTTCCAAGCTTAGGTTGGGGTCTTAATGATATAGATCCTTCAACTGTTATATTTTATCCTGCTACATATAAGTTCTCTTTTTATGACTCTTTTTATGAATTTGTGATTTAGCTACTTTTTTCTAGGCTCAGCTCAGATGATACATTGGTTTTACTCTTAGGCTCCACCTAGTGTGTTATGGCATGCTCTCATACCACCTTATTTTTTTTTGAATTATTTGTACATTTTTGTTTAGTTAATATATGGATATATTTCATCAAAAAAAATCCTTAGCTATAATGGATCAATATAAATTTGTGTTTCAATCTTAGGAAGGTTCAATGGAGATAACATGTGCATTAAAATGCAATGCCTACAAGTTATGCTTTTTAACTTAAAAAATGTAATTCCCCTCTCTCTCATGATGATATTTTTGATGTATTAAAATACATGGCCAATGAATAAGCACCAGGGATTAATGACATTCCTTGCAAACTACATAAATCTACTTTGAAATTTATGGGGCCTAACTTGTTGTAGGTTCACAAAGAAGCCCTAAAAATAAGTCATTATGAACTATCATCAAAAAAATTAATATTAAATTCATCCCTAAGTATAGTGACCTAGAAATTATTACCATTTAATGGTTGATTACCATTTTTAATTTATACAATAAAATTCTTGGCAAAGCCTTAATGAATTACCTCTACCATATCCTCCATGTAATCGTCAAACCAGAGGAAACAAGCTACATAAAAAATTACATATATACTATATTATATAGTTTTAGTTTGTCATCTCTCACTAGAGGACCATCTTTCTAAAGCTTAACTTTGAAAAATCTTATGATCAGAGAGAGTGGCCCTTTAATATGACAATTCTTAAGGTTTTGGATTTTTACCTTTTTTTGCTCTAGTTTCCCTCACAATTATTGATGTGTTGATGTATATATATACCTAACTTCATTGGATAAGTGTATTTCCCTCTCATTTTATTGACTTAATAGTGTCATTACCACTCATCAAGTTGTCAAAATTTTTAAAGTTTTATCAATCACTCACCATCCAACCCTTGCAATTGATGTTGCACGATAAGGGCTCTTCATTGCACAATAGTGGTTGGATCTAGGCCAAAAAAAATATATCTCAAATCCATATATAAAATCAAAGGGGTTGAGGTCATTATACCTTGTCTATCTCAATGATAATCATATTCCCATCTCCTCCTTATGTTTTTTATTTAATAGTATAAAGAGCTATGATCGACTCATTCTTACTATGTTGTGGTCAAAACCTGGACATTTTTGTGCTCAAGTGAATAGCTCAATCTCACATCACAAAAGGATCTTGTATTCTAGGGGGGTTTAAATGCATTATGATATGTCTACCTTTTATTTATATATCCTCACTTCACTCCACTCATCTAACACTTCACATTGAATTGTGATGATCTATTTTTCACATCGTTGTTCTCTTGGTTTAAATTTTGTAGGTTGTTGTGATGTGATATTTTTGCTTCAATGGATATATTCAGTGTTTTGGCTAATGAAATTATTTGATGTGATGCTTTGCATGTCTTCTTCTAAAACTTTCCTTTATTGAACATTATTTGAATCTAAAACCACAATCAGCTTTTGAAAAGGTGTAATCTTTGTAGTGCTGTGTTACTAACTAATTTGTGAGTGATTGTTTGTTACCTATTCTTTGTACCCCTTTTGCCAGTGCTTCATTTCAAGACTTAATGTATTGACCCTTATTCATTTTGGTATTTCATTTCTTTTTTTTTTTTCCTTTCATATTTTGTGACATTTAAATTTTTATACTATTTCTGATTTTTTATGATAAATAAACCATACTACACACAACTACACTAAAAAACTATAGAAAGATAAGAAAATCTTAAATGAAACACAAACCCTAACTACATGATGATACTCTAAACCCTCTCAATTTTTCAACATGAGATTAATAGAGATCATTGGAGGTAAGGCTAAAACCTACAACCATTTACATGCCTTGGAGGATGTCTCCTTGAAGGTCAATTAGCACTATTTTTCTTCATTGCAATACTTTGTGGATGACTATGGTGATTTCCACCAAATGCATAATTTACAAGGATCTGCATGAAATTTTTTATCACATAATAATACCATCTTCTTTAAATAAAAAGTTTTAGCTCACAGATTGTGATCATGCCATGATTTTTTACTCTGTTTATTTATTTATTGCATCCAACTTGCTCTTTGCCTAATTTCCTCCATTGGAGTTGGATCTAGAAACATTACCTAAAGTGAATCTTGATCTCTTAATCACATTATAAATGTCATTCATAGACTATGCACTATATATTCCATAGGTATAATTAATTTTATTTCATAGACCAACTGAAAAGGTTTGAACCTTATTTCACATTTATAATTACTATTGTATGCCTATAGGATAGAAATAATTTTATCCTCCCAATTGTCTCTTTGCACATTGTATATTTTGGTAAGCATATTCTCTAGGACTTTTTTTGGATGTCTCGTCTTGGCCATTAGCTTGAGGATGATAGGTTGTGTGCTTATGGTGCACTATCATAAATTATTTTTCCAGAGTCTTGACCATACTATTGAGGAAGTGTGTTCCTCTATCACTGACCAACTTCACAAGACATCCAAGTCCTATTATAATGTTTTCATATAATAATTTAGTAGACATTTATAGTGCTACAACTTAGTTTCATAATAGCTTCTACCCAGTTTGTGAAGTAATTCAATTTATTTATTATATTTCTAGCATAATTGTGTTTTCTTGGTGAATTAATAGGTCCTACAAAATCAATATCCCATTGCTTAAATGGTTGTACTACTAGCATTGGGTTCAAAATAATTTCATCCCTTTGATTTACCCTTCTTATTATTTAACAAACACCACAATGCTTCATGATTTCATGTGCATCCTATAATAGATTAGGCCACCATATACCACTTTGTAATAACCCTCACAATTAATTGAGATTGACTGCAAATTTGTCTTTTGTTGTGCATCACTCAGACCACTTTGAAACCTGCGAACTATTGACTGCTCCTTCTTCACCCCTGGGCAATTCTTTTCCAGCGACTGCTAGGTATTCTCCACACTTTTACTGTGCTCCTTTCCTTATGAAGCTCTGATACCAATTTTTAGTAAATAAAAACATATAAAAATAGAACACACAAATTGCTACAGCAATTATGGAACAAGATTTTTTATTAATCTTCTTGAATCTTGCAGATCTTCTTGATCTTGCTTATCTTGCTCAATTACAATACTGCCCCATGGGTCTATTAAATAGATTTCAAAAACTAATAATTAGAAAAAATAAACCAAAGACTAATTTTAGTCTTTACATACAAACTGCAACTCTAACAGTTTAACTAACTATTTGTTAACTAACTGATAGATAACTGCTACACGCATGAGGAGTGGAGAAATTAACTCTAATCTACAACAAGATTAGCCGTAAAAAAGATTACTCATAAAAAAAAAATTATATAAAAAATTACTAGAAAATTAATCCTTAACATCACAACTTTTGTGGAATACTGTTAAACACTATTTTGTATATTTTGTGATGGGTACCTGGAGTTTAGCCTCTAAAAACTGAAGAGCTTGTGCGGGTATAAGTCCTCTAACTCATCCTCCATCTATGCTTAAGATTGTGGTCATCTTTACCTATCATGAAGAGGCAGGTGAAATAGCCATTGGTTGCTTTATCTATCTAGAAAACAACGGATAACATAGATTGTTAGATTGCACAACTGTAACTATGGATACATTACTCAAAAATAAAGACATGACTGTAAGTGAAAACAATTAATGCAATTTGTCAAGGATAGTTTTCATTAAAACTAATTAATATGGTATGTTAACGCAAACACACTGACTGTTTAAGCTTTACCCTCTCAACCCTCTGGAACTCAAACCCAATCAATCAATTGCATTCTACACCATTCCACCAGTCCACATATAAATAGGAGAAATAAAATTTAGGAATAAAAAATGGCACACAAGCTGAAGTTGCATCAGCTTGCAATCTAAGGGAAGACACTTTCTAAGATTTGCATCAACTTGCATTGTAAGGGTAGATGCCTTCTAATATTTGCATCAACTAATTGGAAGAGAATTCTAAATTTTGGTGTTGAAGTAATTGTTAGTTCCTTTGAGCAAGAATGTCAGATTTTATCAAGCTCCCTTAAAATATTGCGAAAGATATTAAAACCATATATACAAGCCATAAGCAAGCTTAATAAATTTCTAAACTTATGGGGAGACGATCGTATTATGAGTGGATATTACATCTGATTAAGTCTTGTCTATTCGATTTCTATGTATGAAGAAACTCTGGATGAAAGATATATTTAATAATATATACTTAGTTCTTTTTTATATATATAATGGAGAGAGAGATTTATTTTAGATTTATTATATATTATGTTGATTAAGGATTTTTTTTATTTTTTTTTTTTTTTTTCCTAAATTTCTTTTTAATTGTTTATGGTTGGCTTCAATCTAGTTATATTATTTTTTCTAGTTCAAATAATTATTTTTAAAAAAATAAATGGTCTCTAAACTCTACCATATGCCAAATATATCATGATTCTTAGATTTCTTGTACTAGGAAAGAAGAAAAAATTATATATGACGGTCAAATGGACTTCAAATTTAAGATCAAAATTACATAAAGATGGTCAAATTTAAGGACCACCATTGTTTTTCATAATGAAATTCAAATTTATGGTGGAGACTTTAGTTGGGGAAGATATGAGACTTGAGAAACTTTCTTTACTAGGTTTTACATGCTTGTCTTGATTTTATATTAGCTTTCCTCAACCTAATTTCATATCACTCTCATTTGATTGAGTTTTTGAAGCTTTGGAAGCTTTTTGTATTGGATTCTTCTTGATCTAGTTTTGGCATTGAAAATCTTGACATCATCCTTGAATATCTGAGCATTGCTAGCCTAGAAGGAGCCTTTATTTATTTTAGATCTACTTCTCACACCTTGGCATTGGAAGTCTAAATATGACATTTTTTAATTTCGTGCCCTAGTCTTCAAACTTGCGTTGGAGGAGAGAAGCTAAGGATCAGTGTTGGGACCTGCTGAGGTGGAGCATTAATTTCAGATTTGAGGCACCTTTTTCTATTGCAGCAAATTAGATCTGAGGCATTTGGAGGATAAGGTCAGCTTTGGCATTTCCTTTTTAGATCGAAGGCATTGGAAAGGAGGATGAGTCTTTCGCTATGTGAAATAAGTTGTAGGAGGTAGGCATTTCCATCTACAAAAGTAGCCTAAGTGTGGCATTGGAATATGTTAATAGTGGTGTCCCTTCTCTACCTTTAGTTTCCCAAGATCTAAGTGTAATATTCCTTTCTTTTATTTTTTTGTGTTGCATTGAAATTCTCAGCTTGGCATTAGAATTTATCTGTTGTGATAAGGCACCACATTTTATCTTATCTGTATTGGAATATAGAGGGAGATAATGGTGGGGCATCATCATTTTTTCAAATTGCATTCCACATCAGAAGACAGATCTGATTTTTCTAAATTTTAAGTTCCAGACTTGTATCTAAGCGTTGGACTGTTTAGAGAGAGGCATCGTATGTGCGTGTTAGAAGAGGAGAGAAGAATATAGTGGCATCATTTTCAAGATTTGATACAATTGACAATAATAAACCTGCTTTCTTTCCTCTCAAAATAGCCCATTAGTTCATTTTTTTGCTTTTATACATTGTAATTTTGCCTTACGAGGAAACAAATTTCACTTACACGCATATCAAGGTAACTAGATGAATATTTTTTCACTTTGTTTAAAGTTTCTAATTCTTTGGTTTAATTTTTGTTTCAAAGAGTGTTAGACACCAATATTTTTTTCTTATTAAGTCATGAAAATTAGTTTGTAGTGCATTTGTTAATATTTTGACCCATTTTACGAGAAATTGTAACATCTATAACTTTTGAACCTTAACTAGTATTTGATTTTTGTTTTCTTTAAAAGTGCATGGTTTTTGATTAACTATCCATTAGTGTCATTAATTTATACAAAATCACTACTTTTATAAACTGTCAAATTGAGGAGGTCGTTAATACAATATTTTGGGGGATTATCTCAGTGTCAATTTTGTGCACCTTTTTGCATTATTTCTACTCTTTGGTGATTAATTAGCATCGATTCTACTTTTGGTATTGACCATTGTGATTCTTTAACTACATATAATTACATTACATGGAGACCTAGAATTGAAACAATCATAAACTGCAACGGATTATGGTCCCTAATGAACAAAACATAACCATAATTTATACATGAATTTAAAAAATCTCAACACCAATGTAAGTTTCAAGAGTGCGCAAGTTTGATTGGGGGTTATATTAATGATAAGATTTTGTTTCCTTTGGATGGTTGTGATTCTCTATTCAAAATATGGGTTAAGGTAAAAGGTTTGTTTGAGAAAAATAGATCACTTAAGAACCATGCAGCTTGAATTTGACTTAACTTCACTCAATCTTGATGACTTTGCCTCTATTTTAGACTACCTCATTAAGCTTAAAAAAAATTTGACATAGTTGAAGGGAGTGGATGAGATAAAAATGATGAAGAGTGTGTGTAGTTTACTCTGTCTAAGTTGAGTGGCCCATTCTAAATAATTGTTTCTACCTTTTTCTGTAGTATCGATGCCTTAGGTGCTACATTCAAAATGCTATATCTATAATTGTTTTGTGAGAGACTTACTAGGGAGGAATCCAAATTGTCTCACCTTGAGTATTCCACCTCTCAAAACACATTAGTTGCATCATATCCTAAGAATAGGGGAAAAACTATGAGTAAGAAGAAGAGCACTCCACCTCCATCCTAAAATGCACATAATCCCATCACTAACACATCTAAACCCAAGTCATCTTTCAAATCCAAGAATAAGTCTAACCTAACTTGATCCTATTTTGGGGGGACTGATCACCAAGAATCTAGTTGTTTTAAGAGAATGTAAGCTGTAGAGGATGTCATTAGGAAACACAAGATTTATATCTCCACTCCTCCATCTCATGAGCATGGAAAAACACTTAATGTTATCAAGAGATCACAGTTACCTATTTCAGACATTTGGGTTCTAGATTTTGGTGCTTCACACCATGTGACTTATTCTAAGGAGTCTTTTGTATCTCTTGTTCTAAGTTCTATTTCTAAAATTGAGGTTAGGTATTCTTACTTCATTTTTGTTAAGGGGAAGGGTGACATACAGCTAGATGGTGGGTGCATCAATGATGCATTACATGTTACAAACATCACCACCAATCTACTTCCAGTTTATCAGATTTATCATTTATGTCTAGGTAAGATAATGACTTTCACACTATAGGGCATTAAAGTTTGAGATTTTTTAGATCCACATACATTTATTTTAGAGGTTGTTGTTGATCATAATTTTTGACTCTATTATTTTGAGGGTTTTGATGATAGTCTTCCTATAGGGACACCTAAACTATATATATTTGAAGGAATTGAGCACTCATATTATGGTAAAGCATATTCCTACAATTTCATGTCTTGATGGAGTTTGCCTTGGTTGTGCATTAGGGACAACATCAAAATCTATTTCCTAAGGCTATGTCCATGAGAGCTTCTTCACCACTTGAACTTGTGCACATTGATTTGATGGTCTTTCTTACACCTTTAAATAGAGATAAGTATGCACTTACTTTCATTCATAATATCTAGAGGTGTACTTGGGTTTATTTTCTCAAGTACATGAGTGATGCCTTTTTTCACTTCAACGTCTTTAAGGCTTTGGTCAAGAAACAGTATTCAAATTGCATCAAGAATCTTTATATAGATAATGAGGGTAATACTTCATTCAGTATTTCTCTGAATTTTAATCAGCCCATGGTATTGTTCACCAGCATTCTATTGCACATACTATGTAGTAAATTGGCTTAGCATAAAAGAAGAACCAAACTCTGAAGGATATGGATAATTTTATAATGTATTCATGGGATTTACCTCTTATCTATTGGTCAGAGGCAATTAATTATGTGAACTACATTCAGAAATACACACCACATCAAGCACTTCAGCATATGACTCCAAAGGAAGCTTGCTCTAGAACCAACCCTGATGTTTCATTTTTGAATTCTTTGGGAGCCTTGCTTGGACGTCTATACCAAAGAATAAAAATAGAGCATTGGATAATAAGAATAAACCTTTGATGTTTTAAAGATTTTATGAGGACATGAGAGATTATCATCTTTTAGATCCTGATACTCATGATTTTTATTTTTGAACACATGTACATTTTGATGAACACTTCACATCTCATGACTCTTCATCTTCTTCCATGCCTTTTTCTTCTTCTTTCCATGATTCACCTCCTCTCAAGGATCCATTCTTTGATGAGCCAATTCAGGAATTTTTTTAGAAAGTTATAGAGTATGAGTATCATATTTACATTGATGTTTCCACTATGCCTAGATGGGCTCGTATTATAATTTTCAAGGTAGTACTTTTCATACAGAATCTTCCACCTACTCGACATCATCATACACATTCTACGATTAGTGGACTTTTATGTCAAGCATTCTCTCAAGATCCACAATAATTTTCATGGCCTCATGGGATATAAGAGTGGGATGATGAGATGATAGATGAGTATTATTCATTGATGAATAATCACACTTGGGATTTGGTCACTCTTCTTAAAAGAAGAAATTTGGTCAGGTGCAAGTAGATTTACTGCACCAACTATGCATCTAATGGGTCCATTGATAAGTATAAGCCATGTCTTATTATAAAATAATTCTCGTAGGTCAAAGTTAATGAATACTCTGATACTTTTTCACCCATTTCTAAGATGGATTATGTTTACCTTGTACTTTATCTTGTTGCATCACAGGGTTGGCCAGTGTATCAGATAGACATTAAGAGTGCTTTCTTGCATAGATACTTGCATGAGGAAATCTATATGGAATATTTTGATGGTTTGTTCATGATTCTTATCTTGTTTGCCAACATAGGAGGTCTCTTTATAGTCTCAAATATCTCCTTTAGGATTAGTATGAGAGGATGGATTCATTTATTCTCTCCATGGGTTTGTTTGTTGCCACTCCAATTGCATAGACTATATTTGATGTATTGGGGATTACATTTTTATATTGGTCTTGTATATTGACCATTTGCTTATCACAGATAGCTCCTCATCTGAGATTTAGAATATTTAGTAGGCACTTTCAGGATAGTTCGACATGACAGATATTGGTCTTTTACATTTCTTCTTTAGTTTATAGATCTCACAGTCAAATACAAGGATTTCTTGAGTCAGTAGAAGTATACCCTTGACATTCTTTAGCATTTTGACATGTCTGATTGCAAGCCAGTAGGCTATTACACTATCATCTAGAGAGGTTACGTACAGGGCACTAGTTATAGAGAGTTAGTAGGTTCTTTGGCTTCATCAGTTATTGACAGAGTTTGACTTCACATAAGATTCACCCACTGAAGTTTGGTGTGACAACTAGATTATAATTCACATATCTCATAACCGAGTTGAGCATCAATGGATCAAACACATTGAGGTACATATGCACTTCACTTTTTAGCACATTAAAGATGGATTTCTTATCTTGGAGCACATTCTGACTCAACACCAGGTTGTAGACATCTTCACGAAGCCCTTTTTATCGTCTCATTTCCTTAAATTTTGTGGCATGCTTACATATTGTACATGAGTAACTTATCAGGCCTAGTTTTTGGGACTCATTTTGTAGATATTCCACTATTTTTTTGGTTATTCTTAGCCCTTAGCTTCACTTTAGGGGGTGCTATAGTTTGTATTTGATGTATTTATCATGTTTTTTACTATAATAGCTAGTTATTTTGTCAATTTTTTATCTTTTACTGTGTAAAGATTTATCCCACATTAGTTAGTTAGGCTATTTCTATGTTTTACATTTCCTACTTATGCAAGGGCTTTCCTTTTTACTAGTATATCTTATTTTTAAATAACACTTGATTAGATTTGCTTTGTAATCAATTGTCTATAGCTTCACTGTGTGATGTTTTTTGTCTTATCACTTATGAATCTTAGGTTGGAATGCTTGTTCACCATTCTTAACATGGTTCAGTATTTTAGATTTTATCTATTTATAAAAAATTAAGATTTTAAAATTTTTTTGTAAATCCATTCTGAGTAGCATATGGCCTAATGCATCTCAATTTTATAATTCACATTAAGATGAATGTGGCAACACTAGTATTTTAGCTTCACCAAGATCTCCCCCCTTAATAATTACCTCCAAGAAGATCCATCACATTGAATATTTTGGGTATTACTTGAAATTGATGTTCATTCCTTGGGATTCTCAATGTTTACAACCCTAGTGATGGCCCTAACAAAACAAAATTATGGAGATGGCTTGATGATAATATACCCCTTTCCACGGAGCTAAATTTTGGTAACTTTAATATGATAGACAGTCCTGATGACAAAATCGGTACCCTCTTGATGAGATGGTGCATTGAGGAACTTGAATCATGGTATCATTTTAAACATCGATAAGGTTAGGTGGACCTACTATTTCAGTGACATTCATTAATTAATAAACAATTGTTCACTTGGTCCAATTTCCATACCATAACTCATAAAATCCTCAAATGATTGGACTATATGATGCTTCACAAAAATCACATGTTCTCCCTTTGTGTTTTCAATAGACTACCTATAATTATCCATCTGAAAATTGTCATAGCTGAACTTTTTCCTATCATCTCTATATATGAGTGGAGTGGAGTCCATATTTAATTCCCCGATAATTAGTTTATTCATTAACACATCCCTTCTCAACTATGAGGTAATATCACACTCATCTCCATAGTGTGGAATTTTTCTCTGCATCCATCATATGTCACTAATTGGATTGAGTTATGGAATGATGCAATTAGATACACCACCACCTTCCTTTGGCACTATGGAAATAAAATTGTGTAGGTTCATAGGTGGTTTGATGGTAATATCTTTAAGGAATACCAGAGAATTTCTTCCATCCTTGAACAAAACCTTTTCAACTCGTAGCTTCAAGGCATGGTTACTTATCTCAAGAACAAGACTAAACTAGTAGATATCTATGAAATAAGAGTGACACAAATTATGGCATGTTTGCATTGGATTAAGATTCAAAGTTGTGCCTTTATGTATTTTTTCAAGTCTCTCATCGCCAAACATGTGACATCAAGTTTACTCTTAATCATCTCACTAGTCAACCAAAAAATTCCTTAGCTATATTACATCACTATAAATTTGTGTTGTAAGCTTAAGAAGGTTCAATGGAGATAACACATGCATTACAATAAATTTGTGATGCAATGCCTACAAGTTAATCTTTTTAACTTGAAAAAAATGTAATTCCCCTCTCTTTTATGATGGTATTTTTGATGCAGTAAAATACATGGCCAATGAAAAATCACCAAGGATTCATGGCATTCTTTGCAAACTACATAAATCTACTTTGAAATTTATGGGGCCTAACTTGTTGCAAGTTCACAAAGAAGACCTAAGAATAAGTCATTAGAAACTATCATCAAAAAAATTAATTTTAAATTCATCCCTAATTTTAGTGACCTATTAATTATTACCTGTTAATGATCAATTAACGTTTTTAATGTATCCAATGAAATTTTTGGCAAAGCCTTAGTGAATTACCTCTGCCATATCCTCCATGCAATCATCAAACCAGAGCAAACAAGCTACATAAAAAATATATATATATGCTATATTATATAATTTTAATTCGGCATCTCTCACCAGAGGACCATCTTTCTAAATCTTGACTTTCAAAAATCTTATGATCAGAGAGAGTCACCCTTTACTATGACAATTCTTAAGGTTCTAGGTTTTTATCAATTTCTTGTCTAGTTGTCATCACCATTATTGATGTGTCTATGTATATGGTAACATCATTGGATAAGTGTATTTACCCCTCATTTTATTGACTAGTAGTGTCATTAACACCTCGTCAAGTTGTCAAAAACTTCAAAGCTTTATCAATCACTTGCCATTCGATCCTTGCAACTGATGTTGCATGAATAGAGCTCTTGATTGCACAATTGTGGTTTCATCTATGTTGAATAAATATTTCTAAAATCCATTAATAAAATCAAAGGGTTTGAGGTCATTGTAACTTGCTTGTCTCAATCTTAAGCCTATTCCCATATCCTTCTTATGTTTGTTATTCAACAGTATGAGGAGCTCTGATCAACTCATTCTTACTATGTTGTGGTGAAAACTTGGACATGTTTGTGCTTAGGTGAATAGCTCAATCTCATCTCATAAAAGGATCTTATATTATAAGGGGTTTGAAATGCATCATGATATGTCTACCCTATGTTTATATATCTTTGCTACTCTCCACTCATCTAACACTTCACATTGAATTGTGTTAAGCTATTTTTCACATCATTATACTCTTGGTTTAAATTCAATTAGTTGTTGTGATGTGTTATTTGTGCTTCAATGGATATATTGAATTTTTTTGTTGATGACATTATTTGGTGTGATGCACTACTTGTCTTCTTCTAAAAATTTCCTTTATTGAACATTATTTGAGTCTAACACCCCAAACAGCTTTTGGAAAGGTGTAATCTTTGTAGTGCTCTGTTATTAACCAAATTTTGAGTGATTGTTTGTTAACTATTCTCCATACCCCTTTTGTCAGTGCTTCATTCTAAGACTTAATTGATTGACCCTTGTTCATGTTGGTATTTCATTTATTTATTTTTCCTTTCATATTCTGTGACATTTACCTTTTTATACTATTTCTAATTTCTTATGATAAATAAATCGCACTACTCATTGCTACACTAGAAACCTAAAAAAAGATTAAAAAAATCATATATGAAACACAAACCGTAACTACCTAATGTTACTCTAAACCCTCTCAATTTTTCAACATGATATTAATAGAGATCATTGGAGATAAGGCTAAATTCTACAACCATTAACATGCCTTGGGAGGATGACTCCTCAAAGGTCCCTTAGCACTAGTTTTCTTTGTTACAATACTTCATAGATAACTTTGGTCCTTTCCACCAAATGCATAGTTTATGAGGATGTGCATGAAATTTTTTATCATATAATAATACCATCTTCTTTGAATAATTTTCTTTAGATCACAGATTGTAATCATGCCATTATTTCTTACTCTGATTATATATTTACTACATCCAACTCTCTCTTTGCTTGATTTCCTTTATTGGAGTTAGATCTAGAAACCTTACCTAAAGTGAATCTTGATCTTCTAGTCACATTGTCAATGTGATTCGTAGACTACACACCATATATTCCATATGTATAATTGCTTTTATTTCATAGACCAATTGCAAATGGTTGAATACTATTTCACATTTATAATTACTATTGTATGCCCATAGGATACCAAGAATTTGATCCTCCCAGTTATCTCTTTACACATTGTATATTTTGGTAAGCATATTATCTACGATGTTTTTAGATGCCTTCTCTTTCCCATTAGCTTGTGGATGATAGGTTGTGTGCTTATGGTGCACTATCATAAATTATTTTGTCAGAGTCTTGACGATGCTATTGAGGAAGTGTGTTCCTGTATCACTGACCAAATTCACATGACATCCAAGTCCTATTATGATGTTTTTGTACAATAATTTAGTACATGTTTCTAGTGCTACAGCTTGGTCTTGCAATAGCTTTTACCGATTTTGTGAAGTAATTCATTGTATTTTTTATATATCTATAATAATTGTGTTTTCTTGGTAAATTAATAGGTCCTAAAAAATCCATTCCCCATTGCTCAAATGGTTGTACTTCTAGCATTGGGTTCAAATAAATTTCATCCCTTTGATTTATTCTTCCTATTATTTAACAAACACCGCATTGCTTTGTGATTTCATGTGCATCCTAGAACAGATTAGGCTGTCATATACCACTTTATTAATATCTTCCTCAATTGATGTTCCTATGAAGTGTCCTCTTATGTCTCCTTGATATGCATCTTCCAACAATTATGGTTGCTCATGATATAGGGCTAATATACACAACACATCGTCTTTAACCGTCTTGTTTAAAATCCCATTGATAATGCTAAATGGTATAGCTCATGTGACTAACTAAATTTTATCCTTCTCAACATAATGTGTAGGAAAAACTCCTTGTTTTAGGAAATTGGATATATCCTCCATATTATTTAGAATTACATAGACTCTGAATAAGTGTGCATCCGATGACTCATCCTGAAATTATTCTAACTCCTTTTCATTATTCATTTAGTTAAGATGATATGATCCCACATTATATCTCATTGGTTTCACATTAATCTTAAACTCAAATTATTTGAAAAACATTTACCAACTAGAGATCCTGCCACCTAGCATGGGCTTATTTACTTAATATCTCAGAGCTTGGTGATGTATAAATAATTTAAATGGTGTCACTAAGAGGTAATGCCTAAATTTTTTTAGTTAAAACATCATATCTAGGGCCTCTTACTCTTTTGTAGTGTAATTATTCTCTGTTACTGACAAATTTTGGCTTGAAAAGTGAACTAGGTGATCCAAACCTCTTATCCTAGCTAAGCCAATAAAAATTCTACTATAATTCTTGAAGTGTCTTTATGCACATGAAATAGCTAGCTCCAATTTTGGAACACCAATATTGGGGTTTATAATAACCTCTAATTCAAATCAAAATGATATTCTTAACACTCGGCAATCCATTCAAACTTTTTATATTTTAAAAATAATTTCTCCTTTAGGGTGGATATGGTTGCTTACACTTTGATAAACTTGTGATAATATCATGTATGTCCTAATAATGATCATACCTTAGTAGAGCTTGTAGGATGTGGCATACTCATATATATTATGATTCTATTTTTATCAATAAAAGTACCATCATTGAATATTATTGACCCAAGAGAACACCAGACAGTGTAAAGAACAAACATTTTTTTTAAATTCAATGTGATGAACAAAGCTCAAAAATATTATAACATGAATCAAAGCTTAGATAAGTGTTCTATAAATAAAAATAATACAACCTTGTCATCACGATAGACTTCCAAAATCATGGATAAAATATTTGAATGCAGTGACCACAGCCCTAGAGAAAACAACATCATCATTCTTCAAACTAAAGGGCATTAACTTGTATGCAAAGTAGACACATTCTATTGTAAAGGTGATTTTTTCCTCTTATTTAGCAACAATAGATTGATGGTAACCACTAAATCCATTTACAAATGATTAAACATTGTGCCCTATGATCCACTGTAAAGCTTCATGTGTTAATTGAATTGGAAATGGGTCATTAACACATGAATTATTCAATGCCATGTAATCCCCACAAAATATGATCTCCCTTGACTTTTTGGGTTGTACAACCATTAGACTTACCTAGTCTACATTTTCTAATGGATAAATAATCCATTATTCTTGCATTCAATCAATTTCAACTCTAACCTTAAGTTTCATATTGGCTTTAGTCTATATGGTCGTTGAATGATAGGTTATGAAAAATTTGTAAGTTCTATGTGCATCTCTCACACTGAATGATCTAAACCCTTGACTTTTTAAAAACTTTATTGGGAACATATATTGATAATATCGCATCAATAACAAACCTTTCGACACCCAAAGTCATAAGCTTTGACACAGACTCAGTACCAATGTTAGTTATTTATTTATTTCATGGCTCTTGATATATATTTTTTGCTCCACTTTGCATAGATTCTCATAGTGTCTTATTCCCTTATTTTTCCTAAATGTTTAAATGTTGCAGCTATGCATTTTTAGTTTCTATCACAATTTTATCTTTCAATTCCTTTAGCTCTCATTCAGGTTCAAAGAAACCATTTAAATCTAAACCTTCATCATTGTCACTAGATTTTTGTCTACTCTTTGTTGTCCATGATCCTATTAAATGATTTCATAGAAAAATAGTCTTTTTGTTTATTAATCTTGTAATTATTTAGAGTTGTGTTCAAATATATAGTTGTTTATTCCTATGAAGAGCAGTGTTGAGTGTTACTTAGATCCTCTGCTCACCCATGACATCAAAATATCTTTAGTTTCTATAAACCTTGATACACCATGGGATTCTCATCTTTAAGGACAAATGTTTGAATAAAATCCTACTAAATTTACATCTAAGTCGTATTTTCCCACTTGCATTCTTGGTGCATGTATCATGTTATTGGAGGAGGTGCTAGTGTAGACCTAAGTACATGTACATAGTATTAAGCTTTCAACAATTCACAACTATGATCCTAGTGCCATTGATTTGACCTATGTACTTCCCACCATTTCACAATATGATATGAAACCCAACCTCAATCAAATTATTCTTATAAAACACTTTCTTAGTGTCTTCACTATGTTTACCAAATTTATCTGTAAAATGTCAAACAACATACGATCTTTACCCACTTCTGCACTTCTTCTTCTTCTCTTTGTTGATAAATTAGAAAGAGGGGATGTATGACCTTAAAATGAATGATCCTTATCCATGATGTTTTATTCATTTGAACTTGAACCTACTTTAATCCTAGGACTTACCATAACTTGTTTAAAAAATTATTCCTTCTCTTTTCCAAACAATATTCTCCCTTGTAACTACAACCTAAATTTCCTTCTAGTTTATCTAACTACTCCTCTACTATCTTTCCCTTTTATCTCTCATCACTCTCCTCTATATCCTTTGAATTCATTTTATAAACTCTATCCATCTTTGTGGTCTCATCTGCACCTTCTCCTCTCTCGGCCCCTCTCATTTCTGTAATCTCCATAATCTCTAGATCCTCTTTAAACTCTCATTCCATCTTTATGTTCTAAACTCTCTTCTCTACTGCTAATCATATCTATATAAAGATTTGTCTACTTGTTCCATCTCGTATGTTGTCACATGTTTCCCTCTAGCCCCACAATAGTGAAAATTATTCCATCCAAACTAGAACCTTATCAGATACCAGAACCTAAAATCATAATCCCATACTGATTCCCCTTATTTGAACCAAATCTCTTTTAGATCTTTGATTGTTTGATTCATACATTTATTCATTTTAAATTATCCAGTCATCTAATCCTTGAAATTATGAATACACAATTTGATAGCATCTTTTTTTTTAAATGAACTCTAGTGCTCTACCCTTTAGAGCTCATATGAATTCGTACTTATTTGTATCCACTATAGTTACACCATTAACCTATCATTTAACTCACATGTTAACAGGTACTTATCAAGGTCATAAGACACATCCTATAAGGCAAAGGTGAAAAAATTCCTACGGTGAGATCCATGCTTCCTATGCTCATACCTAAAACCACTGACTATTATGGACTAAAAAATTTTTGCATCTTAAAACTTGATGTGATATGAAACCCAACCTCAATCAATTTCTTCTTATAAAACATTTTCTTAGTGTCTTCACTATATTTACCAAATTTATCTATAAAATGTCAAACAACATATGCTCTTTACCAACTTATGCACTTTTCCTTCTTCTCTCTGTTGATAAATTAGGAACAAGGGATGTATGACCTTAAAATGAATGATCCTTATCTATGATGTTTTCTTCATTTAGACTTTAACCTACTTTAATCATAGGACTTAACATAATTTCTATAAAAAATTGTTCCTTCTCTTTTCCAAATAATATTCTCCCTTGTAACTTTGACCTAAAATTTCCTTCTAGTTTATCTAACTACTCCTCTACTATCTTTCCCTTTTATCTCTCATCACTCTCTTCTGTATCCTTTGAATTCATTTTCAAATCTCTATCCATCTTTGTGCTCTCGTCTACACCTTCTCCTCTCTTGGGCCCTCCAATTTCCCTAATCTCCATAATCTCTAGCTCCTCTTTGAACTCTCATTCCTTCTTTATCTTCTAAACTCTCTTCTCTACTCCTACTCATAACTATATAAGGATTGGTTTGCTTTTTCCATCTCCTATGTTTCCACAAGTTTCCCTCTAGCCCCAGAATTCTCTTCTCATTTTGTTTCTCTATGTCCCTTATATTTTGGGTAAAGTTCAAGCCTTTCCTCTCAATTCTTCATCATCACACACATCCCCATAATCCCTGAAGTGATCACTCCATGTTATCCAGGATAGGCACCATGCCCTTTTCTACAACCAATATTTTGAGCATAGTAGATAGTTGTTTCATAAATTTATCTTTGATGCCTCTTACGAATAAATATTACATAGTCTCAAACACAATAAATCCTTGCATGAAAACTCGATAATGTATCTGTCAATTTTGGTTTTCATCTAATCGTCTATCGCATGCATCCACTCGGTATCTAAGCTTCGCAATCATTTACCTTCTCTTTAGTCCAAGTAAATCACTATGTTTCTCCCATAATTGTGATTTGCTATTTCTATTTTATATAGTGGATACCGATAAGGCTGCATAGAATAGTGAAAAGAAATATATTTCAGTACAATATATTTTTATAATAATTAATAACCTACTATCACATCCTAAAGCTTACATGCGAACATGCGTAAAATAAACTATTCTAAATCTATCTGAAAATAGATAAAAATAAAACTAGTAACTTCAAAACAAACTAATCTAATCCATAACTTTTAGACGGCTTTATTTTCTTTCTCTAAAACTAAAATAAAAAGCTACAAGTTCGATCAGCAACATTTATCCAAGACTAAGTTATCAGCTTCACACTCGAACAAAAGAATATAACACTCAAAATGACAAGTTATAAAAAAAATCTGATCAAGGAAAAGATTCACAAGTTGGTGATAGTCATATTTAAAAAGAAGAATAGGACCCCAAGCAAAGAATACTGTAGTCTGTTATTATGAACTGTTCAGTGACAATTACCGGTCATGTACAAGCTAAAAAACGTGTTCCGTTTATAGAAAATGGTACAGAATGATCCCTATAAGATAATACTTTAAATGTTTTTTTTATTGAAAACCAAACTAATCCATCCATTCATGCTCGAAAAGGAACATCTATCATGTGCTTATGAAGACAATCGTAGATTCCTCTCTTCCGACAGTAATTTGGCAAATCTGTCAATCAGAATAAAATGAGCCAAATGTTGTTGGCATCCACCATAACATAATTAGTTTCTATAAGTTTAACAAAACTATAAAAATAAATGGACATATAGAATAATATTGTAGGTGATACCTGGTCAATGCATCTTTGTTGGTTCCCTCATCCTGAACTTCCTCAGGAATACCAGTTTCTAGATTCACTCTGCTCACCGGCTTATCCAATAGCTTTTTCCCAATCTCCACAAGACTTTCAAGGTTTTCCTTGCTAGAAATGTCTGGACTTGCTGTATCTCCACTTAAATTTGCTTCCTATTCAAACAAACAAAGGAACATGCTATTCATACGAAACTATCCTTTATACTACAAGTCAACGGATCTGAAAAATACATCCATGCATGATAAACAAGTGTTAGTGAAAAGAGTACCTCAAATTCTACTCTTACTTTAAATCAATACCAAATCTACATGGATAAACCAACGCCTGCATAAACATAACAATTAGGTGAATTGTAAGAGACTTTTGATGCTGATAGTAAATCATGTTTTGTGATTCCCATCCTCAATCTAAAAAAAAATGGGTACACATCTTTCTATATGGAAAAATGGATACACATCTTTCTATATGGATTGTGGGAGCTTAAGAACTTTAATCATAATAGTAATGCTCTATCAGATAGGTAAATAGTAAAAAAATTAAAAATGTATAAATTTGTAGGTTTACAAAACACTAAAATATATTATTCGCCTTGATTAATTTACATAAAATTGTTTTTGATAGATATTTTGGATCCTATTATTATATCCGTCTTTAAGAAATGAAAGATATCAATTATACTTCATTCTAAAATCTAAAACATTGGACAAGAACAATTTAAACACAAATAAATTGACAAGGATATCATTCATTATTAGACTGCAAAGAAACCAGCTTAAAATGAAAGATATTACTTATAAGAAATTAAGCTTACCTCAAAGGTAGAGAAAATAGCTGGCTGCTGCAACTTAATATCATAAGTGGGTATCACTATATTGGTCATTGTCTCACTCAGACGTAGATTTGGAATCATTTCATTAAAGAGCTGACGGAGATATTCCCCTGAGTACTTGGGTTGGCTGAGTAGCCTTTTAGCTGCTTCCAAAAGACCCCAACTACGCAATAGCATATTTGCAACAAATTAATATATTAGAATGAAATACCATAATAATACAATACTTTGTAGGGTACAAAGACTAACTCTGATTGTGGAAAAACATCTGGAAGTTTTTGTAAGTAGAAATCAGTAATTTCTTGGGCAGAAAACATAGGACGGTTGTAAGCATTGGGAGAGGTTAACATGGGAGTCATCGGTCCTCCAGTGCTGGTACCACTTATAACATCAAAATAATCTGATAATCTGGCTTCTGCACCGTCTAATTCCTTTGAAAAGAAACAAACAATGTAACGAATGTCATGTGGATCATTCATGTTTATAAGAGATTAGCCGTAAAAAAGATTACTCATAAAAAATTAAATTATATAAACAATTACTAGAAAATTAATCCTTAACATCACAACTTTTGTGGAATACTGTTAAACACTATTTTGTATATTTTGTGATGGGTACCTGGAGTTTAGCCTCTAAAAACTGAAGAGCTTGTGCGGGTATAAGTCCTCTAACTCCTCCTCCATCTATGCTTAAGATTGTAGTCATCTTTCCCTGTCGTGGAGAGGCAGGTGAAATAGCCATTGGTTGCTTTATCTATCTGGAAAACAACTGATAACATAGATTGTTAGATTGCACAACTGTAACTATGGATACATTACTCAAAAATAAAGACATGACTGTAAGTGAAAACAATTAATGCAATTTTTCAAGGACAGTTTTCATTAAAACTAATTAATATGGTACGTTAACGCAAACACACGATGTTTAAGCTTTACCCTCTCAACCCTCTGGAACTCAAACCCAATCAATCAGTTGCATTCTACACCATTCCACCAGTCCACATATAAATAGGAGAAATAAAATTTAGGAATAAAAAATGGCACACAAGCTGAAGTTGCATCGGTTTGCAATCTAAGGGAAGACGCTTTCTAAGATTTGCATCAACTTGCATTGTAAGGGTAGATGCCTTCTGATATTTGCATCAACTAATTGGAAGAGTATTCTAAATTTTGGTGTTGAAGTAATTGTCAGTTCCTTTGAGCAAGAATGTCAGAGTTTATCAAGCTCCCTTAAAATATTGCGAAAGATATTAAAACCATATATACAAGCCATAAGCAAGCTTAATAAATTTCTAAGCTTATGGGGAGATGATCGTATTATGAGTGGATAATACATCTGATTAAGTCTTGTCTATTCGATTTTTAGGTATGAAGAAACTTTGGATGAAAGATATATTTAATAATATATACTTAGTTCTTTTTTATATATATAATGGAGAGAGAGATTTATTTTAGATTTATTAAATATTATGTTGATTAAGGATTTTTTTTCTTTTCTTTTCTAAATTTCTCTTTAATTGTTTATGGTTGGCTTCAATCTAGTTATATTATTTTTTCGGGTTCAAATAATTATTTTAAAAAAAATAAATGGTCTCTAAACTCTACCATATGCCAAATATATCATGATTCTTAGATTCCTTGTACTAGGTAAGAACAAAAAATTACATATGACGGTCAAATGGACTTCAAATTTAAGATCAAAATTACACAATGAAGGTCAAATTTAAGGACCGCCATTGTTTTTCATAATGAAAGTCAAATTTATGGTGGAGACTTTAGTTGGGGAAGATATGAGACTTGAGAAACTTTCTTTACTAGGTTTTACATGCTTGTCTTACTTTTATATTAGCTTTCCTCGACCTAATTCCATATCGCCTTCGTTTGATTTCCAAGACTAGGCTCGCCTTTATTGCATTTTTGTCTCTACCTTTTGGATGGATTGAATCTATTTAAATTTTCCTCTACCAATCTATCACTAACAGTGTTTCTAACATTGGGTTTTCAAGTTATTGGTGTCCATAACCTTAATAAGGGATTTTTTTTGTTCTTATTTTAGTAACCCTTTCAAGTGAAGGGTCTCCTTTCTAGGTCGAGTTGTTGGTTCCTTAGGAATATCTTCATGATTGTGTACCCTTCGACTCGTAATTTCCAAGCATCCAAATAGACCTTCCTGAAGGTGCCTATCTAGATTGAGCTTCAAAGTCTTTTGCCTTATCTATGGGCATTGCCTGATGACATTATCAAACCCATAGGGTTGGTATTTTTTCATGAAGTTTTTAAATTTGAATCTACACACCCTAATAACTGACAGTAATAAACCTACTTTCTTTCCTCTCAAAATAGCCCATTAGTTCATTTTTTTGCTTTTATACATTGTAATTTTGCCTCAAGAGGAAACAAATTTCACTTGCACGCATATCAAGGTAACCAGATGAATATTTTTTCACTTTGGTTAAAATTTCTAAATCTTTGGTTTAATTTTGGTTTCAAAGAGTGTTAGACACCTATATTTTTTTCTTATTTAGTCATGAAAATTAGTTTGTAATGTATTTGTTAATATTTTGACCCATTTTATGAGAAATTGTAACATCTATAACTTTTGAACCTTAACTAGTATTTGATTTCTATTTTCTTCAAAAGTGCATGGTTTTTGATTAACTATCCATTAGTGTCATTAATTTGTAAAAAATTGCTACTTTTATAAACTGTCAAATTGAAGGGGTCGTTAATACAATATTTTGGGGGATTATCTCAGTGTCAATTTTGTGCATCTTTTTGCATGCTTTTTACTCTTTGGTGGTTAATTAGCATGGATTCTACTTTTGGTATTGACCATTGTGATTCTTTAGCTACACATAATTACCATACATGGAGACCTAGAATTGAAACAATCATAAACCACAAAGGATTATGGTCCCTAATGAACAAAACATAACCATAATTTATAAATGAATTTAAAAAAATTCAAAACCAATGTAAGTTTCAAGAGTGTGCAGGTTTGATTGGGGGATATATTAATGATAAGATTTTGTTTCCTTTGGATGGTTTTGATTCTCTATTCAAAATATGCGTTAATATAAAAGGTTTGTTTGAGAAAAATAGATCACTTGAGAACCATGTAGCTTGAATTTGAGTTAACTTCACTCAATCTTGATGACTTTGTCTCTATTTTAGACTACCTCACTAAGCTTAAAAATTTGTTGACATAGTTGAAGGGAGTGGACGAGATAAAAATGATGAAGAGTGTGTGTGGTTTATTTTGTCTAAGTTGAGTGGCCCATTCTAAATCTTTGTTTCTACCTTTTTCTGTAGTATGGATGCCTTAGGTGCTACATTCAAAATGCTATATCTATAATTGTTTTGTGAGAGACTTACTAGGGAGGAATCCAAATTGTCTCACCTTGAGTATTCCACCTCTCAAAACACATTAGTTGCATCACATCCTAAGAACACAAAAAAAACTATGAGTAAGAAGAAGAACACTGGACCTCCATCTTAAAGTGCACCTAATCCCAACACTTACACATCTAAACTCAAGTCATCTTTCAAATCTGAGAATAAGTCTAACCTATCTTGATCCTATTGTGGGGGGGCTGGTCACCAAGAATCTAGTTGTTTTAAGAGAATGTAAGCCATAGAGGATGTCATTAGGAAACACAAGATTTCTATCTCCACTCCTCCATCTCATGAGCATGGAAAAACACTTAATGTTATCAAGAGATCATAGTTACCTATTTCAGACATTTGGGTTCTAGATTTTGGTGCTTCACACCATGTGACTTATTCTAAGGAGTCTTTTGTATCTCTTGTTCTAATTTCTACTTCTAAAATTGAGGTTAGGTATTCTTACTTCATTTCTACTAAGGGGAAGGGTGACATACAGCTAGATGTTGGGTGCATCAATGATGCATTATATGTTACAAACATCACCACCAATCTACTTTTAGTTTATCAGATTTATCATTTATCTCAAGGCAAGATAATGACTTTCACACTATAGGGCATTAAAGTTTGAGATTTGTTAGAGCCACATACACTTATTTTAGAGGTTGTTGTTGATCATAATTTTTGACTCTATTATTTTGAGGGTTCTTATGATAGTCCTCCTATAGGGACATGTTTAGTTTCTTATGCAAATTTTGAGAGTCATTTTTAGCATGAGAGATTTGGACACCTAAACTATATATATTTGAAGGAATTGAGCACTCATATTATGGTAAAGGGTATTCCTACAATTTCATGTCCTAATGGAGTTTGCCTTGGTTGTGCATTAGGGAAACAACATCAGAATCTATTTCCTAAGGCTATGTCCATGAGAGCTTCTTCACCACTTGAACTTGTGCACATTGATTTGATTGTCTTTCTTACTCCTTTAAATAGAGCTAAGTATGCACTTACTTTCATTCATAATATCTAGAGGTGTACTTGGGTTTATTTTCTCAAGTACAAGAGTGATGCCTTTGTTCACTTCAATATCTTTAAGGCTTTGGTCAAGAAACAATATTCAAATTGCATCAAGAATCTTCATATAGATAATGATGCGAGTACTTCACTCGAGATTTCTATGACTTTTAATCAGCCCATGGTATTGTTTACCAGCATTCTATTACACATACTCTACAGTAAATTGGCTTAGCATAAAAGAGGAACCAAACTCTAAAGGATATGGATAACTGTATAATGTATTCATGGGATTTACCTCTTATCTATTGGTCAGAGGCAATTAATTATGTGAACTACATTCAAAAATACACACCACATCAAGCACTTGAGCATATGACTCCAAAGGAGGCTTGGTCTGGAACCAAGCCTGATGTTTCATTTTTGAATTCTTTGGGAGCCTTGCTTGGACGTCTATACCAAAGAATAAAAATAAAGCATTGGATAATAAGAATAAACCTTTGATGTTTTAAATATTCTATGAGGACATGAGAGATTATCATCTTTTAGATCCTGATACTCATGATTTTTATTTTTGAACACATATACATTTTGATGAACACTTCACATCTCATGACTCTTCATCTTCTTCCATGCCTTTTTCTTCTTCTTTCCATGATTCACCTCCTCTCAAGGATTCATTCTTTGATGAGCCAATTTAGGAGTTTTTTTAGAAAGTTATAGAGTATGAGTATTATATTTACATTGATGTTGCCACTATGCCTCGATGGGCTCGTATTATAATTTTCAAGGTAGTACTTTTCATACAGGATCTTCCACCTACTCGACATCATCATACACATTCAACAATTAGTGGACTTTTATGTCAAGCATTCTCTCAAGATCCACAATAATTTTCATGGCCTCATGGGATATAAGAGTGGGATGATTAGATGATAGATGAGTATTATTCATTTATGAATAATCACACTTGGGATTTGGTCACTCTTCTTAAAAGAAGAAATTTGGTCAGGTGCAAGTAGATTTACTGCACACCAACCATGCATCTAATGGGTCCATTGATAAGTATAAGCCATGTCTTGTTATAAAAGAATTCTCGTAGGTCAATGTTATTGAATACTCTGATACTTTTTCACCCATTTATAAGATGGATTATGTTTACCTTGTACTTTATCTTGTTGCATCACAGGGTTGCCTAGTGTATCAGATAGACATTAAGAGTGCTTTCTTGCATGGATACTTGCATGAGGAAATCTATATGGAATATTTTGATGGTTTGTTCATGATTCTTTTCTTGTTTGTCAACATAGGAGGTCTCTTTATAGTCTCAAATATCCCCGTTAGGATTAGTATGAGAGGATGGATTCATTTATTCTCTCCATTGGGTTTGTTTGATGCCACTCCAATTGCATAGACTATATTCGATGTGTTGGGAATGACATTGTTATATTGGTCTTGTATATTGACCATTTGCTTATAACAAATAGCTCCTCATCTGAGATTTAGACTATTTAGTAGGCACTTTCAAGATAGTTTGACATGATAGATATTGGCATTTTACATTTCTTCTTTAGTTTATAAATCTCACAGTCAGATACAAGGATTTTTTGAGTCAGTAGAAGTATACCCTTGACATTCTTTAGCATTTTGACATGTCTGATTGCAAGCCAGTAGGCTATTACACTATCATCTAGAGAGGTTAAGTACAAGGCACCAATTATAGAGAGCTAGTAGGTTCTTTGGATTCATCAGTTATTGACAGAGTTTGACTTCACATAGGATTCACCCACTGAAGTTTGGTGTGACAACCAGATTATAATTCACATATCTCATAACCCAGTTGAGTATCAATGGATCAAACACATTGAGGTACATATGCACTTCACTTTTTAGCACATTCAAGATGGAGTTCTTATCTTGGAGCACATTCTGACTCAGCACCAGGTTGTAGACATCTTCACGAAGCCCTTTGTATCATCTCATTTCCTTAAATTTTGGGGCATGCTTAGGGTTTTAGAAGTTGTCATTAGGTAGTGTTCAGGAGGACATCTTCCTCCTTCATTTCATGGATACATATTGTACATGAGTACCTTATCAGGCCTAGTTTTTGGGACTCATTTTGTAGATATGCCACTATTTTTTTGGTTATTCTTATCCCTTAGCTTCACTTGAGGGGGTGCTATAGTTTTTATTTCATGTATTTATCATGTTTCTTACTATAATAGCTAGTTATTTTATCATTTTTTGATATTTTACTGTGTAAGGATTTATCCCACATTAGTTAGTTAGGCTATTTCTATGTTTTACGTTTCCTACTTATGCAAGGGCTTTCCTTTTTACTAGTATATCTTATTTATAAATAACACTTGATTAGCTTTGCTTTGTAATCAATTGTCTATAGCTTCATTGTGTGATGTTTTTTGTCTTATCACTTATGAATCTTAGGTTGGAATGCTTGTTCACCATTATTAACATGGTTCAGTATTTTAGATTTTATCTATTTATAAAACATTAAGATTTTAATATTTATTTGTAAATCCATTATGAGTAGCATATGGCCTAATGCATCTTAATTTTATAATTCACATTAAGATGGATGTGGCAACACTAGTATTTTAGTTTCACCAAAATCTCCCCCCTTAATAATTACCTCGAAGAAGATCCATCACATTGAATATTTTGGGTATTACTTGAAATTGATGTTCATTCCTTGGGATTCTCAATGTTTACACCCCTAGTGATGGCCCTAACAAAACAAAATTATGGAGATGGCTTGATGATAATATACCCCTTTCCACGGAGCTAAATTTTGGTAAATTTAATATGATAGAGAGTCCTGATGACAAAATCGGTGCCCTCTTGATGAGATGGTGCATTTAGGAACTTGAATTATGGTATCATTTTAAACATAAATAAGGTTAGGTGGACCCACTATTTCAGTGGCATTCAATAATTAATAAACAATTTTTCACTTGGTCTAATTTCCATACCGTAACTAATAGAATCCTCAAATGATTGGACTGTATGATGCTTTGCAAACATCACATGTTCTCCCTTTCTGTTTTCAATAGAATACCTATAATTATCCATCTGAAAATTATCATATCTAAACTTTTTCCTATCATCTCTATATATGATGGAGTGGAGTCCATATTTAATTCCCCTATAATTAGTTTATTCATTAACACACCCCTTCTCAACCATGAGGTAATATCACACTCATGTCCATAGTGTGGAATTTGTCTCTGCATCCATCATATGTTACTAATTGGATTGAGTTATGGAATGATGCAATTAGATACACCACCACCTTCCTTTGGCACTATGGAAATAAAATTGTGTAGGTTCATAGGTGGTTTGATGATAATATCTTTAAGGAATACCAGAGAATTTCTTCCATCCTTGAACAAAACCCTTTCAACTCGTAGCTTCAGGGCATGGTTACTTATCTCAAGAACAAGACTAAACTAGTAGATATCCATGAAATAAGAGTGACACAAATTATGGCATGTTTGCATTGGATTAAGATTCAAAGTTGTGCCTTTATTTATTTTTTCAAGTCTCTCATCGCCAAACATGTGACATCAAGTTTACTCTTAATCATCTCACTAGTCAACCAAAAAATTCCTTAGCTATATTGCATCACTATAAATTTGTGTTGTAAGCTTAAGAAGGTTCAATGGAGATAACACATGCATTACAATAAATTTGTGATGCAATGCCTACAAGTTAATCTTTTTAATTTGAAAAAACTGTAATTCCCCTCTCTTTTATGATGGTATTTTTGATGCAGTAAAATACATGACTAATGAAAAATCACAAAGGATTCATGACATTCCTTGCAAACTACATAAATCTACTTTGAAATTTATGGGGCCTAACTTGTTGCAATTTCACAAAGAAGACCTAAGAATAAGTCATTACAAACTATCATCAAAAAAATTAATATTAAATTCATCCCTAATTTTAGTGACTTATAAATTATTACCTGTTAATGATCAATTAACATTTTTAATGTATCCAATGAAATTTTTGGCAAAGCCTTAGTGAATTACCTCTGCCATATCCTCCATGCAATCATAAAACCAGAGCAAACAAGCTATATAAAAAAATAAATATATACTATATTATATAATTTTAGTTCGGCATCTCTCACCAAAGGACCATCTTTCTAAAATCTTGACTTTGAAAAATCTTATGATCAGAGAGAGTCACCCTTTAATATGACAATTCTTAAGGTTCTAGGTTTTTTTAAATTTTTTGTCTTATTGTCTTCACCATTATTGATGTGTCAATGTATATAGTAACATCATTTAATAAGTGTATTTACCCCTCATTTTATTGACTAGTAGTGTCATTACCACCTCGTCAAGTTGTCCAAAATTTTAAAGCTTTATCAATCACTTGCCATTCGACCCTTGCAGCTGATGTTGCATGACTAGGGCTCTTGATTCCATAATAGTGGTTGGATCTATGTTGAATAAATATATCTAAAATCCATCCACAAAATCAAAGGGGTTGAGGTAATTGTAACTTGCTTTTCTCAATCTTAAGCCTATTCCCATATCCTTCTTATGTTTGTTATTCAACAGTATGAGGAGCTATCATCGACTCATTCTTACTATGTTGTGGTGAAAACTTTGACATGTTTGTGCTTAGGTTAATAGCTCAATCTCATATCATGAAAGGATCTTATATTCTAAGGGGTTTGAAATGCATCATGATATGTCTACCCTATGTTTATATATCTTTGCTTCTCTCCACTCATCTAACACTTCATATTGAATTGTGTTGAGCTATTTTTCACATCATTATACTCTTGGTTTAAATTCCATTAGTTTTTGTGATGTTTTATTTGTGTTTCAATGGATATATTGAATTTTTTTGTTGATGACATTATTTGATGTGATGCCTTACTTGTCTTCTTCTAAAAAAATCCTTTATTGAACATTATTTGAGTCTAACACCCAAATCAGCTTTTTGGAAAGGTGTAATCTTTGTAGTGCTCTCTTATTAACCAATTTCTGAGTGATTGTTTGTTAACTATTCTCCATACCCCTTTTGTCAGTGCTTCATTCTAAGGCTTAATTGATTGACCCTTGTTCATGTTGGTATTTCATTTTTTTTCCTTTCATATTCTGTGACATTTCACTTTTTATACTATTTCTAATTTCTTATGATAAACAAATCACACTACACATAGCTACAATAGAAACCTACAAAAAGATAAGAAATTGATATATGAAACACAAACCCTAACTACCTAATGTTACTCTAAACCCTCTCAATTTTTCAACATGAGATTAATAGATCTCATTGGAGATAAGGCTAACTCCTACAACCATTTACATGTCTTGGGAGGATGACTCCTCAAAGGTCCCTTAGCACTAGTTTTCTTTGTTACAAAACTTCATAGATGACTTTGGTCCTTTCCACCAAATGCATAGTTTATGAGGATGTGCATGAAATTTTTTATCATATAATAATACCATCTTCTTTGAATAATTTTCTTTAGATCACAGATTGTAATCATGCCATTATTTTTGACTCTGCTTATATATTTACTACATCCAACTCACTCTTTGCTTGATTTCCTTTATTGGAGTTAGATCTAGCAACCTTACCTAAAGTGAATCTTGATCTTCTAGTCACATTGTCAATGTGATTCATAGACTACACACTATATATTCCATAGGTATAATTGCTTTTATTTCATAAACCAATTGCAAATGGTTGAACATTATTTCACATTTATAATTACTATTGTATGCCCATAGGATACCAAGAATTTGATCCTCCCAGTTATCTCTTTACACATTGTATATTTTGGTAAGCATATTATCTACGATGTTTTTAGATGCCTTCTCTTTCCCATTAGCTTGTGGATGATAGGTTGTGTGCTTATGGTGCACTATCATAAATTATTTTGTCAAAGTCTTGACCATGCTATTGAGGAAGTGTGTTCTTGTATCACTGACCAAATTCACATGACATCCAATTCCTATTATGATGTTTTTGTAAAATAATTTAGTACATGTTTCTAGTGCTACAGCTTGGTCTTGCAATAGCTTCTACCAATTTTGTGAAGTAATTCATTGTATTTATTATATATCTATAATAATTGTGTTTTCTTGGTAAATTAATAGGTCCTAAAAAATCCATTCCCCATTGCTCAAATGGTTGTACTTCTAGCATTGGGTTCAAATAAATTTCATCCCTTTGATTTAGCCTTCCTATTATTTAACAAACACCACATTGCTTTGTGATTTCATGTGCATCCTAGAACAGATTAGGCTGTCATATACCACTTTATTAATATCTTACTCAATTGATTTTCCTATTAAGTGTCCTCTTATGTCTCCTTGATATGCTTCTTCCAAAAATTATAGTTGCTCATGATATAGGGCTAATATACACAACACATTGTCTTTACCCATCTTGTTTAAAATCCCATTGATAATGCTAAATGGTATAGCTCATGTGACTAACTACTTTTTATCTTTCTCAACATAATGTTTAGGAAAAACTCCTTGTTTTAGGAAATTGGATATATCCTCCATATTCTTTAGAATTACATAGACTCTGAATAAGTGTGCATCCGATGACTCATCTTGAAATTATTCTAACTCCTTTCCAGCATTCATTTAGTTAAGATGATATGATCCCACATTATATCTCATTGGTTTCACATTGATCTTAAACTCAAATTATTTGAAAAACATTTACCAACTAGAGATCATGCCACCAAGCATGGGCTTATTTACTTGATATCTCAGAGCTTGATGATGTATAAATAATTTAAATGGTGTCACTAAGAGGTAATGCCTAAATTTTTGTAGTTAAAACATCATATCTAGGGCCTCTTACTCTATTGTAGTGTAATTATTCTCTGTTACTGACAAATTTTGGCTTGAAAAGGGAATTAGGTGATCCAAACTGCTTATCCTAGCTAAGCCAATAAAAATTCTACTATAATTCTTGAAGTGTCTTTATGCACATGAAATAGCTAGCTCCAATTTTGGAACACCAATATTGGTGTTTATAATAACCTCTAATTCAAATCAAAATGATATTCCTAACAATCGGCAATCCATTCAAACTTTTTATATTTTCAAAATAATTTCTCCTTTAGCATGGATATGGTTGCTTACACTTTGATAAACTTGTAAAGAGAACACCAGACAGTGTAAAGAACAAACATTTTTTTTAAATTCAATGTGATGAACAAAGCTCAAAAACATTATAACATGAATCAAAGCTTAGAAAAGTGTTCTATAAATAAAAATAATACAACTTGTCATCATGATAGACTTCCAAAATCATGGATAAAATATTTGAATGCAGTGACCACAGCCCTAGAGAAAACAACATCATCATTCTTCAAACTAAAGGGCATTAACTTGTATGCAAAGTAGACACATTCTATTGTAAAGGTGATTTTTTCCTCATATTTAGCAACAATAGATTGATGGTAACCACTAAATCCATTTACAAATGATTAAACATTGTGCCCTATGATCCACTGTAAAGCTTCATGTGTGAATTGAATTGGAAATGGGTCATTAACACATGAATTATTCAATGCCATGTAATCCCCACAAAATATGATCTCCCTTGACTTTTTGGGTAGTACAACCATTAGACTTACCTAGTCTACCTTTTTTAATGGATAAATAATCCATAATTCTTGCATTCAATCAATTTCAACTTTAACCTTAAGTTTCATATTGGTTGTAGTCTATATGGTCGTTGAATGATAGGTTGTGAAAAATTTGTAAGCTCTATGTGCATCTCTCACACGGAATGATCTAAACCCTTGACTTTTTTTAAACTTTATTGGGAACATATATTGATAATATCGCATCAAGAACAGACCTTTCGACACCCAAAGTCACAAGCTTTGACACAGACTCGATACCACTATTAGCTATTTATTTATTTCATGGCTCTTGATATATATTTTTTGCTCCACTTTGCATAGATTCTCAAAGTGTCTTATGCCCTTATTTTTCCTTAATGTTTAAATGTTGCAGCTATGCAATTTTAGTTTCTATCACAATTTTATCTTTCAATTCCTTTAGCTCTCATTCAGGTTCAAAGAAACCATTTAAATCTAAACCTTCATCATTGTCACTAGATTTTTGTCTATTCTTTGTTGTCCATGATCCTATTAAATGATTTCATAGAAAAATAGTCTTTTTGTTTATTAATCTTGTAGTTATTTAGAGTTGTGTTCAAATATATAGTTATTTATTCCTATGAAGAGTAGTGTTGAGTGTTACTTAGATCCTCTCCTCACCCATGACATCAAAATATCTTTAGTTTCTATAAAACTTGATACACCATGGGATTCTCATCTTTAAGGACAAATGTTTGAATAAAATCCTACTAGATTTACATCTAAGTTGTATTTTCCAAATTACATTCTTGGTGCATGTATCATGTTATTGGAGGAGGTGCTAGTGTATACCTAACTACATGTACATAGTATTTGGGTTCCACGCCCTAAAAATACCATACATCAGCACATCCAGGAATATGCATTTAAGGGCATTATATTTCTATGGAAAATGGCCACTGACTTATGATAGCAAGTGTTATTTTAAATTAAGCTTTCAACAATTCACAAGTATGATCCTTAAAATGAATGATCCTTATCTATGATCCTTAACATTAGATTTTGTTGATAAATTAGAAATAGGGGATGCATGACCTTAAAATGAATGATCCTTATCTATGATTTTTTATTCATTTGAACTTGAACCTACTTTAATCCTAGGACTTACCATAACCTATTTAAAAAATTAATCCTTCTCTTTTCCAAACAATATTCTCCCTTGTAACTACGACCTAAATTTCCTTCTAGTTTATCTAACTACTCCTCTACTATAGTTCTCTTTTATCTCTAATCACTCTTCTCTATATTCTTTGAATTCATTTTATAAACTCTATCCATATTTGTGGTCTCATCTGCACCTTCTCGTCTCTCGGCCCCTCTCATTTCTATAATCTCCATAATCTCTAGCTCCTTTTTAAACTCTCATTCCATCTTTATCTTCTAAACTCTCTTCTCTATTCCTAATCATATCTATATAAGGATTGGTCTACTTATTCAATCTCCTATGTTGTCACATGTTTCCCTCTAGCCCCACAATAGTGAAAATTATTCCATCCAAACTAGAACCTTATCAGATACCAGAACCAACAATCATAATCACATACTGATTCCCCTAATTTGAACCAAATATCTTTTAGATCTTTGATTGTTTGACTCATACATTTATTCAATTTATATTATCCGATCATCTAATCCTTGAAATTATGTATACTCAATTTGATAACATCTTTTTTTTTAAAATGAACTCTAGTGCTCTACCCTTTAGAGCTCATATGAATTCGTACTTATTTGTATCCGCTGTAGTTACACCCTTAACCTGTCATTTAACTTGCATGTTAACAGGTACTTATAAAGGTCATAAGACACATCCTATAAGGTCAAGGTGAAAAACATCCTACGGTGAGATCCATGCTTCCTATGCTCATACCTAAAACCAGTGAGTATTATGGACTAATTTTTTTTTGCATCTTAAAACTTGATGTGATATGAAACCCAACCTCAATCAATTTCTTCTTATAAAACATTTTCTTAGTGTCTTCACTATATTTACCAAATTTATCTATAAAATGTCAAACAACATATGCTCTTTACCAACTTATGCACTTTTCCTTCTTCTCTCTGTTGATAAATTAGGAACAAGGGATGTATGACCTTAAAATGAATGATCCTTATCTATGATGTTTTCTTCATTTAGACTTTAACCTACTTTAATCATAGGACTTAACATAATTTCTATAAAAAATTGTTCCTTCTCTTTTCCAAATAACATTCTCCCTTGTAACTTTGACCTAAAATTTCCTTCTAGTTTATCTAACTACTCCTCTACTATCTTTCCCTTTTATCTCTCATCACTCTCTTCTGTATCCTTTGAATTCATTTTCAAAACTCTATCCATCTTTGTGCTCTCGTCTGCACCTTCTACTCTCTTGGGCCCTCCAATTTCCCTAATCTCCATAATCTCTAGCTCCTCATTGAACTCTCATTCCTTCTTTATTTTCTAAACTCTCTTCTCTACTCCTCCTCATAGCTATATAAGGATTGGTTTGCTTGTTCCATCTCCTATGTTTTCACAAGTTTCCCTCTAGCCCCAGAGTTCTCTTCTCATTTTGTTTCTCTATGTCCCTTATATTTTGGGTAAAGTTCAAGCCTTTCCTCTCAATTCTTCATCATCACACACATCCCCATAACGCCTAAAGCGATTACTCCATGTTATCCAGGATAGGCACAATGCCCTTTTCTACAACCAATATTTTGAGCATAGTAGATAGTTGTTTCATAAATTTATCTTTGATGCCTCTTACGAATAAATATTACATAGTCTCAAACACAATAAATCCTTGCATGAAAACTCGATAATGTATCCGTCAATTATGGTTTTCATCTAATCGTCTATCACATGCATCCACTCGGTATCTAAGCTTCGTAATCATTTACCTTCTCTTTAGTCCAAGTAAATCACTATGTTTCTCCCATAATTGTGATTTTCTATTTCTATTTTATATAGTGGATACCAATAAGGCTGCATAGAAAAGTGAATAGAAATCTATTTCAGTACAATATATTTTTATAATAATTGATAACCTACTATCACATCCTAAAACTTAAATGTGAACATGCGTAAAATAAACTATTCTAAATCTATCTGAAAATAGATAAAAATAGAACTAGTAACTTCAAAACAAACTAATCTAATCCATAAATTTTAGATGGCTTTATTTTCTCTCTCTAAAACAAAAATAAAAATCTACAAGTTCGATCATCAACATTTATCCAAGACTAAGTTATCAGCTTCACACTCGAACAAAAGAATATAACACTCAAAATGACAAGTTATAAAATAAATCTGATCAAGGAAAAGATTCACAAGTTGATGATAGTCATATTGAAAAAGAAGAATAGGACCCCAAGCAAAGAATACTGTAGTCTGTTACTATGAACTGTTCAGTGACAATTACCGGTCATGTATAAGCTAAAAAACGTGTTCCATTTATAGAAAATGGTACAGAATGATCCCTATAAAATAATACTTTAAATGTTTTTTTATTGAAAACCAAACTAATCCATCCATTCATGCTCGAAAAGGAACATCTATCATGTGCTTATGAAGACAATCGTAGATTCCTCTCTTCCGACAGTAATTTGGCACTCTCTTCTCGTGCATTCATGAAGATGTCTACAATTGGAACTCTACCATTGTGCTGAATCCAACTGAAACTACCCCATTGAGCAACCTCTTTTGCATCATAACTTGAATTGCTTAAAGTTTCTTGTCCAGTTCCAAGTGAAAGCACCAGGAATTTCCCACAATCCTAGCAAAACCCAACTCTCTTCACCCTTTCCTCCTCAAACACAAATGTAAACCAAATTTATATATAATCATTATATTGAAAAATATGAAGTACCTGAGGTCCGATGTTCATGAAATCTGGATTCTCCTTGAAGATCTCTTTATGAATTTGATTCATTGCTAGCAAGGTGTGCATTACTAATTTGTTATCAGTAAATTTCATTGAGAATGATAGCTTTTATGGTGCAAAGGTGCATCATTTGAGGTTGGCTCGTAATCAAGCATCTCTTAAAACATAGGAATTTAATTTAAATACTTCTCTTAAATGTGACCTAAAATTTAAGAAAATGAATTTTTTAATTATTCTCAAGATTTCCAGTATAATTTATCAAATTACACATTTAATTTGTATTTTAATAGATCTGAGTGTATCCTCCACTAATGAAGTTTTTATTTCATTATATTTTCTTACAAGATTGTTAGTAGCAATTCCTCCATCTATCAGGTTGAAACTTCGAGACATTTTGGCTGATTCATCATCAGTGGTAAAGTAGTGAGGTGGGAGATAAGTGCGAGCTGCAGATGTACCGATGCATACATCCTTTAGAAATGGATTCTTTAAAAAACTCTCCTTAGCCTGCAAAACATAACAATTAGGTGAATTGTAAGAGACTTTTGATGCTGATAGTAAATCATGTTGGGTGATTCCCAACCTCAATCTAAAAAAAATGGATACACATCTTTCTATATGGATTGTGGGAGCTTAAGAACTTTAATCATAATAGTAATGCTCTATCAGATAGGTAAATAGTAAATAGATGATCTAAAATGTATAAATTCGTAGGTTTACAAAACACTAAAATATATTATTCGTCTTGATTAATTTAGATAAAATTGTTTTTGATAGATATTTTGGATCCTATTATTATATCCGTCTTTAAGAAATGAAAGATATCAATTATACTGGTAGAAACTCAAGTTAAATTGGAGTTAATTTCTCCACTCCTCATGCATGCAATTGTAAGCAATCAACTAGTAAACTGACAGTTAAGCAACAGTTAGTTAGCAAATAGTTAGTTAAACTATTTGAGTATTTGTTAGAGTGTTAGTTTGCATGTAAAGACTAATTTTAGTCTTGATTTTATTTTATAATTATTGTATGGATTCAAATCTATTTAAAGACGCTTGGGCGCATCATTGTAAGCAAGGAGAATTTAAGATCAATAGAATCTCTTTCTTTCAAGAAATTGCTGTAGCAATTGTTCAGTTCTTACTTATTTATTTGAGTTCTTGTTTTTTGTATGCTCTCTTGATTCTGACAAATTGGTATCAGAGCTTGGTTAAGATTTGTACAGTAGAAGCACAAGGAGAAGCGGAGATTGCAGAAGTGCGCAGTCAGCAGAAGCACGCAGCAGCCGCAGTCAGAGAGTGAAGAAAGAGCCAGTAGGAAGCACAGAAATAGCGACCAAAAAGTCATTCTAGCATGAGAAATGGCAGCCTATAACAGTATTTCATAGCCTCAAATTCCCATTTTCAATGGTAAGAATTATGATTTTTGGGCAATTAAGATGCGAACTTTATTTTTCTCACAAGATGTATGGGATTTGGTAGAGAGTGGTTTTGTAGAACCGTAGGATGAGGTAGCCCATCTGGCATTAAATCAAGCACAAAAGGACCAGCTTAAAGAGAATAGAAAGAAAGATGCAAAAGCATTATTTCTCATCCAATAGGCATTGGATGAATCCATATTTTCCAGAGTTGCAGCAGCAATGAGATCTAGAGAGGCATGGAAAATCTTGGAAACTACCTATAGAGGTAATACAAAGGTAAAAATTTCTAAATTGCAATCTCTTAGAAGAAATTTTGAAAATTTGCAAATGAATGAAATAGAATCTATAGACCAGTTTATGGGTTAAGTTTTGAATATAGTGAATCAAATTAGATCTAATAGAGAATCTATCATGGATCAGAAGATCATAGAGAAAGTACTCAGATGTTTACCCAGTAAATTTGATGCTATAGTTGTAGCTATTGAGGAAACAAAGGATTTGGAACAATTATCTGTAGATGAATTAATGGGTTATTTATTAACACATGAATCCAGAATGAATAGGAATAACTCTTCTCTTGAGAATGCCTTCAAGTCACAGGTATCAATTGGCAGAGGAAGAGGAAGAGCCAGGTCTAACTTCAGAGGAAGAGGCAGAGGCAGATATGGAAGGAACAATTCAGATGAAGGTGAGAATAGTAATCAAAACTACAGTAGTAGAAGACATGGCAATAACCACTCACAGCAAGGTTCACAGAGGTTTGGTAAATCTAATGTTCAATGTTATTACTGCAAGAAATATGGTCATTA